>SJYQ01002518.1:318788-386980 GCA_006410935.1 Redunca redunca | reverse complement strand
AAAAAAAAAATGATACAAATGAACTTTCTTACAAAACAGAAATAAGCTCACTGACATAGAAAACAAACATGGTTACCAAAGGTGGAAGGGGGGAGGGAAAAATTAGGAGTCTGAGATTAAAATATACACACAACAATATATAAAATTGATAACAAGGACCAAGTGTACAGCACAGGGAACTATACTCAAATCTTATAATAACCGATAATGAAAAAGAATCTAAAAAGAATATTATATGCGTAAAATATATATACAAATTATGAAAGTGAAAGTCGCTCAGTTGTGTCCGACTCTTTGTGACCCCGTGGACTCTTCCAGTTCTCCAGGTCAGAATACTGGAGTGGGTAGCCTTTCCCTTCTCCAGAGGATCTTCCCAACCCAGGGACTGAACCCAGGTCTCCCGCATTGCAGGCGGATTCTTTACCAGTTGAGCCACACACACATATATAAACTGAATTACTTTGCTGTACACTTGAAATTAGTACGACATTGCAAATCAACTATATTTTAATAAAACATTTAAAAACAGGAAACCATCTAAACATGACCTCTCATTTATACTAAGAAACTAAGGCCCAGAGAAGGAAGCAGAAACTGGCAAACAGCAGAGTCAGGACCAGAGAACCTTGTCTCCTGACGTCCACTTTCCCAGAGCCATGTAGTGACCCTGAGAGTGGGGGTCTCAGAAAAGTTTTCCTAACTGCCTACCCTCTTGGTGAGGTCAGCCTGCCCCTGGATGTATGTGATGTGCTCATTTATGCCACCCCCTCCTAGACTGGAAGCCCCATGTTTGTTCACCATTGTGTCCCAAGCCCTAGGGGTAGTGCCTGGCTCAGAGTAAGTACACCATCATTATTTCTTGACTCAATAAGCAGGTCAGTGTAGACATGGCCAAACCAATTTACTCAGCTCTCAAAGTGGTCATTTGGGCCTAGGAACTGGATGAGCTGAGCCAGTGTCGTCAGAAGAATGAACAGTGATATGGTTTTGAGCAAGAATGTGCTTTGGACTCAGGAAGATCTGGGTTTGAATCGTAGCTCTGCCATCTACTGGCTGTACACCTCTTAACCTCAGTTCCCACACCCATAAAAAAGTAGCAGCAATGCGTACCTCAAAGGATTGTTATGAGAGTTAAATGAATTATGTATTTCAAAGTACTCAGCTCAGGGTTTGACACATTCTGAGCCCTTAAAGCATGGAAACCTTTTATATTAGAGATGCTGCATGAGCAATGCCTACCCATACTGCCTTCTAGGAGCAACCGCTACTCATGATCTCTGCTGCCCACATGACCTTAACCTTGGACATGGCTGATTGGACTGAGGTAGGGCGTTAATAGGGGTTAACTTGTTCAGTTCCCCTCTTCGTGGGACCTTCCAGGCAGTTGCCATCCCATCTTGTAACGGATGCTCTTCCTTTGGCCACTGGAGGAACCCAGGCAATTTAGCTTTGGGTAGCCACTGGGAGAGGGGAGAGTGCCTCCATGCTGGGAGAGAAGGCTCTTCATCTCTGGATCAGGGGAGCAGCTCAGTGATGCTGCCTCCAGGCCCCAGTGAGCAATGCCATCAGTGCCCGAGGCTGTTGGCCTGGTGCAGAGTGGATCGGCACTAAGTGTGTCTGCAGGGGTGACAATGGGGGTGGCAACGGCAGTAGAGTCTCATTCAGCACTGGACGTGGAACACAGATGTGAGGTTGTCGCCGAGGTCACCACGCTTGTGAACAGACATGAGTTAGCTCTGAGGTGTATTGAGAGGACCTGGAGGTCCTATAATAGCAGTTGAGGGGCAGGAGGCAAGCAAGAAAACACTCGTGTTTTCTTATGGAAACCTAATGTTTTAACCTAGACCCACGTGATCTGGGACCTGCATAACCAAAGGCCCCGCCCCAGGGTGGTGGGGATTCGAAGTGCAGAGGCCCTCACCCTACTGCTCGGCCTCAGAAGCAGACGACTGCATCCCACAGCCTGTCTTCCCTGCACTGTTTGCTCCCTCCACTCGACTCAGACATCTGGTCCCCACCCACTCCTTCATCACCACCCTCCTATCTCTCATCTCCTCCCGGGCCATGCAGTCTGTCTGCAGCGCCCTATCTCTGCCAAGGAGTCAAGGGCCTGCCCGTCCATCCTCACCCCTTCAGGTTCCCAGCAGCGTCCACCCTGCACCTCTGTGAGCTGGGCATGCCCTGGCTCCTGAGGCAGTTGATTCTGTTCTTGGTCAACTTTGGCTCTAAATTCTAACCTTGAACCTAAACCTGTCTCCTTAGAAGAGAAGCTGGTCTGAGCTATGTCCTCTGGAGCTCTGTCAAGCGAGTTTGCTCTTTATTCTACGCAATGGACTTTTGCTCAGATGTGTGACATCAGAGTGATGTCCACTCTGCTTGGATCCCCCACATCCAGTTGCTTTTTGCCTTCTTCTCCCTCATCTGCCTTTCTCTCCATCGGTGCTTCCCCTTCCTTCCCCAGAGCCTCACCACCTCGTGCTGGTCCACCCACCTCCTTCCTCCTCTTCCAAGTCTTCTTCCTCAGGGCCACAAGATGAGTTTTTCCAAAACATCAACAAGCATACATTTCCCCTGTGACAGTGGCCTGGAACCTATAGGAAAGTCCTCCTCAATCTGGCATTCAAGGTCTCCTTTCCTCTGTCTCTAAGTTCATGGACAACTGCTTTCTGACACAAAACCCTTTGTTGTTGTTTAGTTGCTAGTTGTGTGATCTTTTGTGATCCCATGGACTGTAAACCTCCAGGTTCCTCTGTCCATGGGATTTCCCATGCAGGAATACTGGCGTGGGCTGCCATTTCCTCTCCAGGGGATCTTCCCATCACTGGGACTGAACCCTCATCTCCTGCATTGGCAGGAGGATTCTTTACCACTGAGCCACCAGGGAAGCCAACTGCAAGCAAACCAGTCAAATTCACCGTCGTCAGAATATTCCATTAGCACTCTCGCCTCCGGGACCTGATCTATGTACTATCTCTTCTCGTCTCCTTCCTTCTCTCCTGTATCATCTTTGGAGGCTTCCCTGACTGAGGCTCTGACAGGATCCCCTCCATACCCCAGAGAAACCCACAGTCCTCACCACTATGCATCTCATATGTGATCTTATTTTTGATACGAGTCCCACTGAAGGTGCTCTGAGAAGTTTTATTCCCCCACCCGCTTCCTAGGTAGGCACTAAACACCTGAGTCTTGAGGGCAAAGATGAGATCAACCCTGCTGCCAAGACTCCCTGAGTCCTCTTCCATCTTCTTCACATGTTCCTCCTCTGTTTTTCCAGCAGGCTCTGAAGAGGACACAAGAGTCTCTGTGGGGTCTGACCACTGTCAGGTGGGATGAAACCACAGCTCCCCTGAGCCAGTTAGGGAGGAGCATGCAGCGGATTATGACACAACAATTTGGTCACCAACCATGATTTACCAAGTTCCCCCAATCTTGGATCTGTACTTGAGTTCTTCACATCTTAACAATGCATCCTAAAATTCCTCAAGAAAACATTTCTAGGATTGCTCAGAAGTGATCACTTTCCTTGGCTTTCAGCTTTCTTTTTGTTTTCTAATTGTTTAAAAAACCTGCCATATTGTAGGCACTTTCTGGACCACTGAATTTGTGTTTGTTTTCTCAACTTTGCCTGCTGTTTACAAGTCATATAACTCGTGTCTTCTCTAGTTATACATTTCTATAATGACTTTTCAGTCTGCCCTTTTCCTTTTCTGTATACATCCAAATATGACCCCATAGTTAGGAACCTTATGAAGCCACTAGAGAGTGGGGAAGTTGAGGGCACAGATTCCAAACACACAAACATAGACTCACTCAAGTCTCTGCTGTATCAGTGTGTACTTAAACAATAACCTTTGTGAGCTTCAGTTTTCATCTGAGGAGCATCAAGTATCCATTCTGTGTCTCGTGAGGGTCAGATAATGTACACCTGATGTGCTTAGCCAGGCATGTTACACACACATGCCAGATACTGGCTACTGTTGCCAGAGATTCCCCAGTGAGGGCTTCAGCCCTGCAAGGTAGGTTTTGAGGGGCCCAAGGAAGGCCTTTGATGGTGATGATAGTGAAGATAGAACTGTTAAAAGAGGCCACGGAGGCCCTTCTGACACAAAATTAGAGCTAGAATCACACAGCCCAAAATTAGTAGAAAACTTACCACTCTTTAGAGCAGTCAAGGCATGAGCACCTTTTCTTTACCCACTGTGTTTTTTAGGGAAACCAAGTGATAACTCATTTAGTAATTTCTGAGAGTGGGGAGGGGCTTTGGGGACTATGGTAAGAATAGGGAAATGGCCATTATCATTTCGGGGATTGGGAATTCTCCATTCACCCTTCCTCTCCCCTTGGGACATAGGGACTACACCCCTGAAGATCAACGGCTGAACGAGGAACTGACGGTCTTATGCTGAGCTAGCACCCCAGAACCCCAAATGGAAGCTGAGCTGGAGAGCATGGCCGAGGCCCAGAAGGCCCAGCAAGGGGCTGATTCAGTACCTATGAACCACACAGACAAAGGTTACAGTGACCATGACCCCTCCCCTTGACCCTAGGGGGTCCACTCTACCACACAGCTGCAAGGCCGAGGACCAGGAGGGCAGGAGAGGGGCAGGCCTGCTCCTGCAGGAGGCACCAAGGGAAGGCAGAGAGGGGCTGCCCTTACCCGCTTAATTAGTCTCTCCCATACACCTATAAAGAAGGTGGTATTATCACTCCCATTTTGCAGGGAAGAAACTGAGGCACAGGTGAAGCAAGCTGCCCCAGGTCACACAGCTAGAAGGCAGAGCTGGAACTTGAAGCGTGGCAGTTTTGTTCCTGGTTTCCTTCTCATTTACTTGCCGGTTGCTGACAGTCTCAATCACACCCACTTAGTCTCCTGACAGGGAAGCTTGGTGATTCCTTCCACTTGTGAGCACTGACATCAACCATACAGGTGAGATCATGGGGGGTGTGCTCTGCTAGGGACCTTTCGGGCAATGGTTGAAGGAGAGAGCAATGTAATTCTTGCACATCTTTCTTACAAGCTTGTACCTGTGAGTCCCAGCAATTAAACACAGTCAGTCAGTCAGTTCAGTCGCTCAGTCGTGTCCGACTCTCTGTGACCCCATGAACTGCAGCACGCCAGGCCTCCCTGTCCATCACCAACTACCAGAATCCACCCAAACCCATGTCCATCGAGTCAATGATGTCATCCAACTGTCTCATCCTCTGTCGTCCCCTACTCCTCCTGTCCTCAATCTTTCCCAGCATCAGGGTCTCTTCAAAGGAGTCAGCTCTTTGCATCAGGTGGCCAAAGTATTGGAGTTTCACCTTCAACATCAGTCCTTCCAATGAACACCCAGGACTGATCTCCCTTAGGATGGACTGGTTGGATCTCCTTACAGTCCAAGGGACTCTCAAGTCTTCTCCAACACCACAGTTCAAAAGCATCAATTCTTTGGTGCTCAGCTTTCTTTATAGTCCAACTCTCACATCCATACATGACTACTGGAAAAACCATAGCCTTGACTAGACGGACCTTTGTTGGCAAAGTAATGTCTCTGCTTTTTAATATGCTGTCTAGGTTGGTCATAACTTTCCTTCCAAGGAGCAAGCATCTTTTAATTTCAGGGCTGCAATCACCATTTGCCGTGATTTTGGAGCCCCCCAAAATAAAGTCAGCCACTGTTTCCACTGTTTCCCCTCTATCTGCCATGAAGTGATGGGACAAGATGCCATGATCTTAGTTTTCTGAATGTTGAGCTTTAAGCCAACTTTTTCACTCTCCTCTTTCACTTTCATCAAGAGGCTCTTTAATTCTTCTTCAGTTTCTGCCATAACGGTGGTGTCATCTGCATATCTGAGGTTATTGATATTTCTCCCGGCAATCTTGATTCCAGGTTGTGCTTCTTCCAGCCCAGTGTTTCTCATGATGTACTCTGCATAGAAGTTAAATACGCAGGGTGACAATATACAGCCTAGACATACTCCTTTTCCTATTTGGAACCAGTCTGTTGTTCTATGTCCATTTCTAACTGTTGCTTCCTGACCTGCATACTGGTTTCTCAGGAGGCAGGTCAGGTGATCTGGTATGCCCATCTCTCTCAGAATTTTCCACAGTTTATTGTGATCCAAACAGTCAAAGTCTTTGGCATAGTCAATAAAGCAGAAATACATGTTTTTCTGGAACTCTCTTACTTTTTTGATGATCCAGCGGATGTTGGCAATTTGATCTCTGGTTCCTCTGCCTTTTCTAAATCCAGCTTGAACATCTGGAACTTCACGGTTCATGTATTGCTGACGCCTGGCTTGGAGAATTTTAAGCATTACTTTACTAGCATGTGAGATGAGTGCAATTGTGCAGTAGTTTGGAATTGCCTTTCTTTGGGATTGGGATGAAAACTGACCTTTTCCAGGCCACTGCTGAGTTTTCCATATTTGCTGGCATATTGAGTGCAGCACTTTCACAGCGTCATCTTTCAGGATTTGAAATAGCTCAGGTGGAATTCTATCACCGCCACTAGCTTTGTTTGTAGTGATGCTTCCTAAGTCCCACTTGATTTCACATTCCAGGTTGTCTGGCTCTAGGTGAGTGATCACACCATTGTGGTTATCTGGGTTGTGAAGATCTTTTTTGTACAGTTCTTATGTATATTCTTGCTACCTCTTCTTAATATCTTCTGCTTCTGTTAGGTCCCTACCATTTCTGTCCTTTATTGTGCCCATCTTTGCATGAAATGTTCCCTTGGTATCTCTAATTTTCTTGAAGAGATCTCTAGTCTTTCCCATTCTGTTGTTTTCCTCTATTTCTTTGCATTGATCGCTGAGGAAGGCTTTCTTATCTCTCCTTGCTATTCTCTGGAACTCTACATTCAAATGGGTATATCTTTCCTTTTCTGAGCCACAGTCAGCTCCTGGTCTTGTTTTTGCTGACTGTACAGTGCTTCTCCATCTTTGGCTGTAAAGAATATAATCAATCTGATTTCAGTGTCGACCATCCGGTGATGTTCATGTGTAGAGTCTTCTCACACAACCAAGAGGTAAAAGGGGTGAACTTGTGACCTGGTCTGTAACCCTTGGATCAGCCTTGGACATCACTAAGATAACTAGGCATGTCAATTGCTCTACGTCAATTGCTCTATCTCCTTCTAAGGGAAGCTAACAAGTCATAACCTCTGCTGAAGGAACATCCCTCAACTGCCGCTATCTGTTACCGCTTGACCCTCATTCTTCCCCAGTCGGCTCTGAGAGGTCCCAGACCCAAAGGCCCCTGATTCATAGGCTGGTCAGGGACCTAAAACATGGCTAAGAAATAATGAGTTGGGCCCAATCACATTCTCAACCTTGGGAATCTGATTTTAGAAATACAGAGACAGTGAAAGCTGTGAGCCTTGGGGATTGAAGCTGAAAGAATCTGGAGGTGGTTAAGGCTGTGATAGGTTGGGCAGAGAGACAATGACATTGCAGAAAAGCTGTAAGGTAGGAAAACATACACAGTGGAGGGTGAGAATAAGCTGGTTGGAAGTGAAGCAGGCACAGACGAGCTGAGTCAGGCCAAGATGAAGGTGAAGCGTGAAAGCAGTTGACGTTTGATCTTCCTGCACGTAAGTATCATCTGGAGAGAATCTAACAAACACCAGTGTCTGTGCTTATTCCCAGGGAGTCTGTGTAATCAGTGTCGAGTGGGGGCCAGGCATTAGTAGATTAAAAATGTCCTCAGGTAGAGGCAGGTGGAACACCTCTAACCTGCCGGGAGGCTCCCAGCCTGCTGAGCCTCCTGAGTCTCCTGTTTTCGCAGCCCAGCTCCTGCTCTGCTGGAGGCCCCGTAGTTCAGGTTCCCCTGGGTTCTTTGGCAGATTCTTTTGGCTATTCGGTCACTTACAGCTCCTGCCTTATTCCTTGCTAACAGAAGTTTGTACAAGTAACAGAGCAGCAATATGGTCAAGGAAGATAGGCCCAACCCTGGAGAATGAGGACAATTTGTCCAAGCCAAACAAGATAATCCCATCCCCTTCTCCCATCTTAGAGATGAGTATATGACCCAATTCTGACCACTGACATGTTGGGGGCAGGGGCTTCTGGGAGAGGTTTTCTCCTTTAAAAGAGAGAGAGAGAGAAGCTGGAGAGAGCCCCCTCACCCTCTGTTGTACTGAAGAGTTGTGCTGCCTGATGTGACGACCAGAGCTTCTAGAGCTGTCCTGTGACTATGAGGGGGAAACCAAGAGAACTGCAGCAAATCTGACCAGAGCCCTGATGTGGCTGCTGCCAGTAACCAACCCAGGAGCCACCTTCTTCCAGGTTTCTTGTTACTTAGTCTGTTTATTGTGTGCCAGGTACCATCTTGAGCACTTTTCAAGTGTAACTTAATGGGTGAAACTGGCTTCAGTTCCTGCACAGGAAACTTCCCATACACCTCCTGTGACTTAACCCTGGCTTGTCCTGTGTCCCACACCCATTTGTCTTGGTTCTCCTTACTGGAAGAGCCACAGAGGGCTGGTTTCCAGGAGGCTTCCAGCTGATGCCCTTCTAGTCACATTCCACAAGGCTGGCTGACTGGCTCTCCCCTTACCCTTCCCTTCTACCCCCCTCACTCACCTCTTTACTCTTACTCCAATCCTTTCTTCTTCCCCTTTCCTCCATCCTTCCAATGACTGGATTTGAGAGGAAGAGAAATGGAGCCTCACGCCCCCTAAAACCAAAAATATCTGGAATGACTGTAGATCTTTAAAATCTGGATTTCTAGACAGTGGCAGGTCCTTAAATATTAGTAATTGGTCTCATCGGCCTAGTTGTAGCTCCAAAGTGGGCTTTCTTTTCATGCTATCATGTCCCCTGACCCAAAAATAAGTCTAAGTGGTCCCCAAAGAAAGGGCACTTTAGCCTCTTCCATGGCTCCAGCCAGGGATCCTCAGGATCTGCACCCAGGAAAGTGTATAGGCCCGTCTTCAGGCCCACCCCCGCATCTTCATAACTCTTCTTCCCAAGTCTGGAAGGTGGTCACCTTGGCTCAGATCCTGCGTTTCAACCTCAAAAAACACCATAGGTATTAACAGTTACACAGACTTTATTTTTCACCCATTGAGCACACAAAGGTCTGGGCAGGCAGAGGTGTCACCATCACCCCTTGGTTCACAGACACAGACCGTGAGACTAGGCGGTGAGGGACAGAGGTCCTGTTGCTACCGCAGATCGCTAGGGGATTATCACAATGACACATGTTCTTGGTTCTATTTACACCATGGAGTGTGGAGAGGGTACATTTCTTACACTAAAAATATATACTTTGGAATCTCTAAAACAAAAATATCTCTATCTCTACAGGAGACCTACTAGAAAGAAGAACATAGAAAACGAGGGAAATGTACCAGCACCTCAAGCCGTCCCCTTCCGTGGGAAGGTCACTGTGCTCTCCACCTGACACCATGTGCTTAGGAGGGCAGCTGTATCTAACCAGTCGGACAGACACACACAGATAAACAAGAGGGAGGCTTATCATCTTGGAGGAGTGAATATGGAGGAGAGGTGTGGGGAGAAGGATTTTGGCCTCTTTTGCAAAAGGAGTAATTGCACATCCAGTTTATTGCACGTGTGGAAAACCTGCAAGTTGAAATCGACTACAAACCTGCTAAGAGAACCCAAGCTCTGCTGTCCCTGCTGGGCTTGGAAAGGGCCGTGGGTGGGCTCTCTCTCCCGCTCAGAAGTATTAATGCCGTCAGCTAGAAGAAAAAGTCTATATTCTCCAATGCTGAAAGTGAGTTAGGTTTCAGAAAATGCTATTCCTTTTCTTTTCAGAAGGATCAGAAATCATTCCATTTCCTTTGAGCACAGAATCTCCTAAAAGAATTATGCCTGTAGTTGAATTGCTCCACTTTCTGATGTTTCCTATTGAAAAGATTCATGTGACACTCCTTTCCTCTTTTGATAGAGTTACTTCACACCTCTTTGGTTGTGAAAGTCAACCTCCTTCCAATAAAGAAACTAAAGAAACGTGAATTGAGTCAACTACCCCATTCTCTATAATTAATATAAGACCCCAGGGGCACCAAGAATGATAAAGAGTAGGTTTGGTAGAAAAATCCCTTCTATTTGGTTTTGGAATGTCTTTCTCTATTTACACTGAAATATGGATGAGCCTGAGGGCTTGAGAATTAGTAGTCCCTCATCCTAAATAAGGCAAATAACCATCAAGTTCCCTTTTGGAGCAGCCCCAGAACTATCCAACCTCCTCCCCTTTCTTCCCAGCCCCAACTGGCGGGGGCTGCTAGGACCTCTGACCAAAAACTCCTTCACTCCAAGAAGAACTTGAAAGACTGAGGAAAAGGCAGAAAGGAGGGAAAGAGAGCTTGAAAAAGCTAGGTCAGCAAAAGGGGGCAGAGTTGAGATGATGTCTCATTTGGCCAGTTAGGACTGGCAGGAACAATTTCTACCTTAGGAGATCCGGCAGCTATGACCAAGAAACAGTCAAGAAGGCTGAGAATATCTGATGCATGTCAACTATCCTGCCAGGATGTGGCTTGGTAACCTGAGAAGTCTAAGGAAAATGCAGTAACGAACTAGCAAAGAGTGCTTAAAAGTCCTCGGAGGAGGTGCTAACTCTCCTGCAAAGGCAGACATTTAGAGAAGCTAACAAAGTAGTAGAAAGAACATGCCGGAGAATATGTCTAATGATAGTTAGAATGAAAGCCATGGGCTCTTGGCTCAAGCCTTCTCCTATGCATCAGGAAAACCTGGACATGCTGAACATGGACGTTGAAATCATCAGAGAAGTTGCAGGGAGAATTACTGATTCCTTAATTAGAAGGAAAGTCTAGAATACTGAATAGGTAGAAAATAAAGTCAAACAGGGAATTGTCTTTTTTGGATGACCAAAAAACCAGATTCCCCAAAGCAGAGACCTCTTAAAGGTCACAGATGTCAACCTAAGATATTAACCAAACCTAAGACTTAGCATACCAGATTTTGATCAAATATCTATGACTAATTTAAAAGCCAGTCCTATCCCAGACAAATAGAAAGAGCAACTATTTATAACTTGTTTTGGAAATGAATGGTTCTCTAGCTCTCTACCCCAAAGACAAATTTAATATATGAACAAGGAGAGGGGACAGGAGCTGAGTGCAGTGAAGACCAGCTCTCCTGATAATCCCATCATCAGAAGTTTGAAATCATAAATAGCTACAAAGAATTAGCCTGCATTTTATGTAAGCAACATTTTGGGCAATTTCACAACACATTTCTGCTGACCTTCACCTTCTCCCTAGACCAACCCTTCCTTAAGTCATCAATTAGGAAGTAACCCACCCACTTAGTGATGCCACTAGATGCCACTTTTTCTGCTTAGAACCAAGATTCCACTCACCATCACTTTCTTAATCCCTGGCCTCCATCCCTTCCTACTCTACAATACCAGCCTATCAGGACACCAACTGTCAACACTCAAACTACTCCTGAAATTTCCCCTCATCAGAGAAGAGGTGGATTATTTCTCTGGCCCAAGCAAGCCTGGGCATGGGAATTACCTAACTACCTGCCTTGCTTTCTACCCCTAAATCAGTTTCTCCTTAATATTGAGCTTAAACACCTTTTTCTAAGACTAAGCTACCTGCATTTGCCCTCAGGCAATTCTATCAGGCTAGAGAGGGAAGTCCTAGATGGGGGAAGGACCATATTCTCTTGATGTCCCCACAACTCAGATGCACGAGGCTGTTCAGTAGCAGCAACGAAATCTCCTGGATATACTCTTGTCGGTAAGCACACACGCGCGCGCGCGCGCACACACACACACACATATACACACGAGGCCTCTGTTTCACTATCACTCTCAGTTTCCTATCCTAAACGCTGTCCCAACTTGACTCTGCCACCCATAGTCACCAGCCACAGACCTGAGCTGGGAAGCAGCCAGGACTGGGGTTGAGTGCTAGGTGGGATTTGGGAAGATGAGAGAGGAAGAGTATGGAGTGGTTCCTGCACAAATGGAGCTAGCTGCTGTTTGAGGAAAAGCTAATCGCCCAAAAAGGCTGGCACAGCCTCCCAAAGTAGGCTGTGCCAGGAACCTGGGAGGGTAACGAAGACAGGAAGCCCGCAGGACAGGGCGTCATGAGACATCAGTGTGTGCAGAAACAGATGTTCAGAGCGACACTGTCACCCAGTTCTGCTGCATGATGGAGACTTCCCTGCTAAATTCCCTGTAGTCACGCTGAGGCCAAGGGAACAGGATGCAGTCACCACCTTCCCTATACAGAGGTGGCAGGAAAAGATGGGAGGGGCAAGATGGGGGAAGAGAGGAGGGATGTTCTCAGGGAACAGAGGAGAAAGGAGGCAAGTTCAAGGAAGCAGCCAGAGAGGGACAGGGAAAGTCAGCAAGAAAGCTTTTCCCAATGATGGATTGCCTTATGATTTTTCTAAACCAGGTAGGTAAACAGGTACAATGATTACATTTATCCTAAAGTGATAAAATGTGAAGCTTTGGCTCTCAAAGATTTTAATGCCCATAGAGTTCAAAGAAGCATGCCTGATCCTGTCTGCACCATAGGAAAGGAAGCTGAGGCTGTCCCTGAAACAGCCTTGTGAATAGAAATTAGACAAGCAGGAACAATACCCATAATTCAAAGGGATATCACTTTAATATTTGAAAGCAGGGTGATGTTCAGCCAGTAGGCACTGGTATGGCCATACATACTGCTTGTTTATAGCAGGCATCCTTTCTGAGTGGTTGGTATCTATCCTGTACCGGTTGTCAAATATTTTGAAAATCATCTGTGTATTAAAAATAATTGCGGCTCTACGAGATAGGGAGATAGGAAAACGCAGGATTCCTTCAATATCAAAGTCCCTAGAGTAAGACTAGAATAGCATCAACATATTTTTGGAGTCTAAGGAATGTAAACTTCAATAAGATTATGTAGCAACTCTTCACCTATGAAAGAGAGCACACTGAGGGGCCATCCCTCTGTACAAACATTCTCCAGAATGGAAACTGATCAGATCCCCTGGGTACCAACATGCTTGTTAGTCACATTCTGTGCACAAAGGAAGGGAAAGTCTGTACACAATGGAGCCCAAACCCTCACTGCAACAGAGGAGACAAAAAGTAGAAATATAGTCTTAAACTGAATACCAGAATTAATTTCACCACTTACAATTCATTTCCCCATTGTGGCTTTTTACATCTGAAAGTCAAAACATGTGTCAACAAAAAAAATCCAGGATAATCAAAGTGGTTTGGTCCATTGAGTTGATGATGGTTTGCGACTAAGGCAGCTAAGGAGACATTACGTAAGCACTTGGATCTCTCCAGGAATGGAATCAAAATATGTCCTCAAGAGACAGCAGCAAGACACAGATGCTTCCTCAACATGCCCAATAAAAAACCCCTATCTCCTTTTCTACTCACAAACAACTATGATCAAACTTCCGCCAGATATCTAGAAAGCAGACAGTATGACAAATCTTCAGGCTAGGAAGTCCTTCCTGATGTCTAAACCAATTCCTTCTGTAGCCACTAAGGCTCATTCTCTTATTCCATCAATGAAACCAAGCGAAGTTGCTCATCCTCACTCATCATTTTCCCCTGAGCCTTTTCCCATCTGAGCTAAGCAAGTCCAGTGTGTGTCCCTCTTGGCCCTTTCATCATCCAAGGTTCTCGCTGAGTTATGCAGGCTGCTGCTAGGGAGCGAGGAAGATGCACTGGGTCAGAGGCATCTTCTGGCTGTTGTGGTTGGCACTGCCAATGCTCAGGGTGCTGACCTCCTAGAAGCAGACCTTCTGGCAGCCTCTGGGTCTGACCAGCATCCCCCAGAGGAGGCAACCAAACTAAGGCCCAGGGCTGCCCAGGAGCCTGCAGTCACCATGCAACCGGAGAGGCTTCCCTTTGCTCTCTGCTCTCCTCCCACTCCCCCACCCTGTCCTTGAGCAAGAGGGACCTCCCTGAGGAAAATCCTCAGTGGCAGAATGGATTTAGATGGCTCAGCAGGCCAGCCACCTGAAGAGGAAATGTCTGGCAAATGGGAAGCTGGGTCTTCAATGGTGGCAGTTCTGAAGAGAAAGAGAAGGAAGAAGAGAAGTACCAGCAGGAGGTGGTCTTCGGTTTCCATGCTCACGCCCGGCGATGCCCTCTGACGCACACCACCAATAACTGAATCTCGCATGGCTTGGCCAGGACCAAGGACAGGGCCAGGCTGGGGCTCGCTTCATCTCTGAGACCCCCGCCATCTTCTCTGTAACCAGAGCTTCCCTGTGGCACCTCACAGCCCACAGCCTCCAGTCCAGCAAAGACGTTTAGTTGAAGAGACTGAACAAAAGTGTTACAATTAGACAGAAAGGGAACACATGATTCATTCCTGCTTCTAACACAATACTTTGAAGATGTCACCACAGTTTGGATCTGGCTATATTTTAAGTTCATTTACAAGTAGACTAGTTCTCAGCTAAAAATAATCATGTGCGTTATACTTTCGACAGCTGCCTGGATTTTCCTCTGAAGGAAACAAGATTCTATATTTCACTCACATTCAGCACAGATTTATTTTAACCCATTAGATGAAGAAATAACCCACCACTACCACCCACTAGTGGCTGTGACTTTCCAGAGCAGCCTTATGAATGAGACAGTTATTTACCCCCATTTCATGGCTGAATAAACCAAGTGCCAGAAACAGTGGTCTGCCAGGTTACACATGACATTAATAGCGAGGCCAAGTCTCCTAACCTAGCCTACTGATTTTTTTTTTCAAGCTAGAAAAATTGCCTTTAGTAAGACCTAAGATTTCACCTTCAATTATCTGATGACTTAGTGTTTGGACCAAATTTTATGTAATTTGAGTACACAGCCTACCTCAATGTAGGCAAAAATGCCTCAAGTCTTTCCCTTTTCTTCATGAACCAGATTAAGATTGATCTATGCTACTGACAAACGATATTCAGAATTTGGTTTTCAAAATAAGAAAACAGTTACAATTTAATATTTCAAAATCTTTATGAGACAATAATTCTCATTATGGAACAAGTTAAATAGGTTAGTTTGTATCAATATTATCAACACTATCCAATATTGTAAGGATTTTCCAGTTTGTATGGCTGCAATCACCAGAGAGATGCTCTACCGACTTTGAAATGGGAACTAGAAAGAGGATAAAGGGAATGAAACAGATAAAGCAAATTTATATTCCAAAATAATTCTATCCTGACTTCGGGCTTGTATAAATGGGCAGCTCAAAACAATATATCTGCTCAAATAGCTGGAAAACATTTTTGCTTCTCTTAGGCTTATAACAATTCTGTGAGGTTAGTGGCAGTCCTAGATGTGCTATTTAACAGATAAATTCAATTTTACACCTAAAACACAGTTTACTTTCAACACGATTTCTATTTTTAAAAGCCAGAAATAAATAAAAATCAGCAATTATAGTTCTCTTTACCTCTTTTCCTTTGTGTTTCCGGAATTTATACTGAGAGCTTTCCAGACCGTGGTTTTAGGCATTTCATCAGATATATTAATCTCAGAGGGGTCACATCTGAAATCAATGCTTAGGACAGTCAGTGTCAGACATACAAATCGGACATATACCCCAGTCTGCGATGCCTGCCACCCACCGGAAGGGAAAAGGTGAAGTCTGAGGGGGCTGGCCTCATAGCTCTCACAGCACGAGGAACCAGATGGTGGGAATTCGAACGGCAAGGTGGCCCGTGAGTCAGAGCTGAGGGCTGGGCTGGGGTGCTGGCAAGTGGCCAGCCCTGCCTGCACAGTTCTGCTCACCTCTGACGGGCCCCTCTGGCAATGCTGGTGGCAGCATCAGGGGCTACGACTGACAGCGCTCGCCGCGTGCCAGGCATGGGGCTAAGCACTCTTTGTTCCTTTTTTCATTTACATGGCCAGATCTTTTCCATTTGTAGTTTACAAAGGTCTGTTACAATGTGGTATCTTAACGATTATAGCATCAGAGATAGATTAACATCCTCACTCTGAATGTGCAGAAACCAAAGCTTGTAGGGTTAAGAGACTGTCCAAGGTCAAACGTGCATAAGTGGAAACTCAAGACCTTGAATCCTGTCCTTGGTCTCCTAGAAACCCCCATCCCTCCAATACTCTGAAGTTTTCCTCATGCCAGACTGTTTCCTTCTAAAAGGCCAAGAGAGGAGGCAACACCTGCTAGGAAAGGAACAAGGCTCCCACTTCACCACAGAGAATGCAAAGTCTCTGGCTCCTTGAATGGCAACTTAGAGAAAGTTTATTAAGGACCAAAGATTCCATTTCTTTGTGGTCAGTGTTTTTTTTTAAGTTAAATACTCATAGTAACAGAGTAGAATGGTGGTTACCAGAGGCTGAGGAGTAGGGGACAAGGGGAGATATTGATCAAAGGGTACAAACTTCCCATTAAAAGATGAGTAAGTTCTGAAGACTTAATATAGAGCATGGTGACTATAGTTAGTAATAAGAATGTATTGTATACTTGAAATTTGCTAAGAAAGTAGATCTCAGATGTTCTCTCCACCCACAAAAAAGAAATGGTACATATAGGAAGTGATGAATATGCTGTCAATTTGATTAAAGTAATTCTTTTACTATATATATTTACATATTATATATAATGTTGCATACCTTAAATATATATTACTTTCAGTTGTCATAAATAAATGAATAAAAGGCCAAAGAAAAGCTTTTCCTCTTCTCTCCCTCAGTATAAACCACAATCAATTCAATAAGTTGGCAGTAAATTATCCACCATCTAGATGGCCTAGATCCCCTCTCTCTCCCTTTTCTGTTCCCCGTCCACCTCTGGGCTTCTTTCAGTTTGTGTATTCCTCTCTCAAAGTGGAAACAAAATGCCAGGAATGAAAGTACAAATGGACCAATTTAGCATCCTGTGATTTGTGGTGAGCAGGCCACAAATAGGTTGAACAGACCAAAAGGCTAAGATCACTGGCAGAAGTAAGGAACTGGAGGAATCCCAGTTCAGTCTCCCCTTGGCCTCTAGGACTACAGCTGCCATGAGCCAAGCTAGAAGGGGATGTCCCTGCCCATCCCCCCAAGACTCGCCTAAGCCTGGGAGCTTCACGCCCACTAGGATGACAAGCATAGCCTGTACCCTATTCACCTTTGGAAGGTGGCAGAGACAGGCAGAAAGAGCACTGGTTTGAGGAGAGCATGAACTCTGGAAGCAGGGTCCTCCCATGACTCCCATAACCGGCACAGTGCCTGACGCATGGCAGGCCCTTAGGAAACCATGAAAGGAAGTGTGTTTTCATAGGGCGCAACTGAGAGGTTGAATGTTCAGCTTTTTATACCAGCAGCTGCATTCATGCCTCAACCCCCACCACAAAGCCAGAATGTTTACAGAACCACCAAAAGACATCAACTCCTCCGTGTTTTGGGAGCTTTACCTGAAACTGTTGTTCTTTCCAGGACTACTTAGTAACTTCCTGCTCTCTAAGGGGAACTTGTCTCCCCCAATTTCTAACATTTTCTCAGCTTCCTGCAAGAAAAAGAGACATTATTTTATCTTGGATCAAGTGAAACCAGTAGTCTACACCAGCCCATTTTTCAATCCCTATAATGTCTACCTAATTTTCTCCCACATTTATTATGAGAGTGTAACTATGTTCTTTCATAGTTTTGACTCACCATAAAATGAGTGACAATCCAATATCTGCACCTATTGAACAGTACTTTAAAAAAAAAGAACCTGAATATGAGTAAACCTTTAGATACAACTACCGATTTACTGGAAAGAGGAGCCCGACAGGCTACAGCCGATGGCATTGCAAATGATTTAGTGACTGAAAAACAATATTGTTAACTATAGTCACAAGGCTGGATACTATAACCCCATAACTCACTCATCTCATTGACCTATCACAGCCCTACCCCTTAGCGTTCTGTGATGCCACCAGACTCCAGTCTGGAGATTTTATCTCAGATCACTCCTAATTTCCACACTGGCAAGCCCTATAGAAATATTGGTGATGTGGAGGACATTGCTCACTCTAGTATTCCTTTCCTCTGCAACCAATGTGAAATCCCCCACAATAACATACCCTATGTGTTAGTTAGCCTGTGGACTTTTGGACTATCCTACTTTAGGCTTGTTGTTGTTTTGTCACTAAGTTGTGTCTGATTCTTTTGCAACCCCATAGCCTATAGCCTGCCAGGCTCCTCTGTCCATGGGATTTCCCATGCAAGAATATTGGAGTGGGTTACCACTTCCTTCTCCAGAGGAACTTCCTGACCCAGGGATTGAATTTTTGGCTTATCCTTATATAGGATCATTGCACTGTATACCTTAAACTTACAATATATTATATGTCAATTATATCTCAAAAAAATAATGTAAGATTTTCAAAATTCAAGATTTTAGGAAAAATTCCTCTAAAATGAATTTCAGAGTGCCTATTTCAGGCACTAACTGGATGTGGAAACTCTTTCAGGCTCATCCTTGGACTGGTATCTTCATTTTGCTGCACATCCATTCTTTGCACATATTATAAGCCACTGACTGAAGGTCCATTGTGTGGATGGCAGAGGCCAAGTGCTCAGGAAAGTGAGAAAGGACAGAAAGTCCTGTACAAGTTATCTCTATGAACCACAACACATCTGCAATTAAGTATATAACAAACACTCTCAGAAAATAATAGATTTTAAATAATTATCAAATTAGACCTTTGGGAAAACATAAACTATTCAATCTGATAATAAAAGCAGATTCACATTCATATTCTAAGTGTAAATCTGTAAGTAGGCTGTAGACAAACAGAGGAAAAAAACAACTGGTTATCAGATTTGAAGATGAAGGACAGACATCAGCTGAGAATATCTTCAGAGTAATCTTCCCCGATCCTAAATATAACCCTTGGGATTCCAGACATGCTGACTCTCCATGTGGCCCTTCCTATGTTCTGTAATTTGAGGCTGCCCCAAAGTGTGCAGTTGGTGCAAGAACTATGACCTCTTCCTCCTTGGCCTTCTTCTTGGCATCATCCAACTTCTTCTTTTTGCTCTCAGGCATAAGATCATCCAACCAGCTCAGCTCCCGCTTAGAAAAACAGAGATCCATGACTTTCCTGACAAAGACCAAGGCCAAAACCTGAAGAAATACAAATAAAATGAATTAAAGGGGTGTGTTCCCTTCTGGAATAAAAACAAACACTGCCAGGAGCCAGCGTGGAGAATCCCACCCATGGCAAACATCATGAGGAAGAGGCCTGACAGGCAAAGGCGAGATCAGGACTCAAGGGACCCCCTGAACTTGCTCGAGCATCTACCCCCAAACCAGAATCTGTCTGTCTTACTATTTTATGCCTTTCATCAACCCCTCTGACATTAACAGGGGGCTGTCTCGACCACATTTCTCTGGAAAGAGTTAACTTAGGGCTCTAGTTGATAAATCTCCTGGGCGTGAAAGGAGTGTTTCAAACCCTCTGTTAGCATTCTAGCTTACTTGGCAGGTTTATCCAGACTCTTGCAACATTGTTGAGCCTATGCTTGCTGCCAAGTTCTCACATCCCTTATCCATTGTGTTCCTGGGAGTGCATATAGTTAAGATATAGAAATAACAAGCAGCAGCCTTAGCATTAGCAACATTAGAGTTTGAGTTAATAAGTTCTTTCTTTGCTGTAACCCACTGAATCTTTGCTCCATAAGAATGTAACTCTGTACTTTAAGGGTGACGCAGGCTAAGAATTTAAGAAGAAACAGTTTAAGGGGAAATCATTGTTCTGGTGTTCTGGCTGACCAACCTTTATCAAAAGGAGGTCATGGAATATCAACAGGCCTCCGGAATAGAAGATGATGTACAGAAAATAAGACTTTTGCAGGAAGGAACCTGATATCGATAAAAGTTATTACTGATGGAATGTTGAGTTGACTCTGCATTTTTCACCTTGCTGTATGTATAACTCAGGGTATAAAAGCCCCGAGAAGAATAAAGTAAATGGGCCTTGCTCACTGAAGCTTGGTCACCCCGTGTCGTTCTTTCCTTATCTCTATCTCTATCTTCATTCACCAACATCGTCCATCCTGAGGCTATCCCTGGACTCTGCTGAGGCTGGACCCTGGCAAACCACGTCTTATATTCACAGCAGAATAAGACATGTCAGGCAGAATCAAACTCAACAATCATCATAGTTGCCTTTTATTGAGGCTCTCTATACCAGATACTAAGTGCTTTATGTAAAATATTTTAACTATCATCATAACAGCTCTACAACTTATTAACTCCCTACTTGAACTAATTTAATTTCTTCACTGAAAAGAGAAACCCTCATCGTCAGATTGTCCTAAGATCTGTCTTCTCCTGGCTTGAGGCCAGTAGGAAGGGCTAGAGGACAGGACAGGGGTGGCAAGCCTCTCTAGGAGATGGTTTTGGTGGGGCGAGTTATACCCAACCCAAGCATGGGCCACCACAGGGTCAGGGCGCCCTGAAGGGCCATGTGGATTTCCTCTGGCCCTCTGCCTGTACACTTACTCACAAAGCCTTGCTTTATGTCCACCACATGGATCTCGAGCAGCTTCTGTCTCTGGCCTCTGACGTGGTTTGACACTCATTTTATAAATGAGGAAACTGAGGCCCAGGGAGAGAAGGTAACTTGACTAAAATATGACAGCTAATCAACTCAATAGAAATGACCAGAGTTCTCAAATACTTCTCCACTTTCTCCCCATAAGGGCCATTTCAGCCAAAGGAGAACCAGAATGCTCTGTGTGGACTGACTGCTATTCACCAGCTAAATCCAGTGACTGGATCAGAAATGGGGCAAATCTGGCTAACTGCATTCATTTCCCCTGAATTTCAACAACTATTTTCACAATAAATCCAAAATTGAAAGTATCCTTTCCAGGATTTGCTGGGAATTTGCTATTTCTTTAACCAAACACTCAAGCCCTGAACATAGCACCCCAATGCAGAACCCTACATGTACTCTGACAAAACTGAGAATCCCATCAGGAAGATATATATCTAGGAGATTAGGGGAAAAGAACCCCGAAGTTTCCTCATCCTTGAATATTCTCCCAGTAAAACAGTCTTCAAAAGTATGTAAATGAATACTCGATATTACCCTCATTGCCTTTTCCCTCCAGAGGCCCATCCTTAGGATAACTTTCATACAGCCCACTGAACGCTCAGCATTCTCCTGACACAGAGTAGGCCAGAGAGAGGAAGGCATCAAGAGGGCAAGATGAGCCAGTGAAGTGGTCAGGGGGCATGTGTTTCATCACCCTGGTTTAGGAAACAGACTGTCACCTGTTGCACCGCCCAGTTCAGCTTTCCTGGTCTCCTTTCCAAAGCCCTTGCTTCAGGTTGAAAGGAGGTAGGGGTGTCCCAGTCACTTATCAGTGCTAGACACCTCTTCCTCTCTCCCAGTGACTTGAAACAGTGCATTTTCACCACTGTAGACACTTCTGATTTCAGTGAATTCTAAACTGGAACCATGCTGCTTTCAGATAATACGCAAATTATCACAAACATGAAGAGTCCTCTCTCCATATCAGATTCATGAAAGACAGAGAAATATTAATAAATAGAAATACAGACAGGCATAAAGGCAGACGGACAGTCTTGAAAGAAAACATGGCAAACTACTACAGACATGCCTCTTCACCCCAAGGTCCCCCACAGAATGCTTGGTCTGTGAAGACCAGCCAAAAAAGCAGGAACTCACCACCAATAAAGGACTAATCTCCAGAATACAGAAAGCAGTCCTGAAACTCAACAACAGGAAAACAAACCACCTTATCTCAAATGGGCAGAGGACTTGAACAGACACTTCTCCAAAGAAGACACACCAATGGCCAACAAACCCATGAGAAGACGCTCAACATAATGTGTCGCTGCGGACATTAAAACCAGATCAAAACCACAGTGAGACACTAGCTCACACCCATGAGGATGGACATTCTCCAAACACCCACCCTGATGCAACATGGACAAACCTTGAAGACATGCTAAGTCAAGCAAGCCAGTCACAAAAGGACAAGTACTGTGATTCCACTCACATGAGGTCCTGAGAGGAGTCAAATTCATAGAGACAGAAATTAGAATGGTGGTTGCCAGGGACTGAGGGGAGTTATTGGTTCACAGGTACAGTTTCAGGTTTTGCAAGAGGAAGAAGGTTCTGGAGAAAGATGGTGGTGATGGCTGCACAGCAAGGTGAAAGGTGAAGGTGCTTAATACCACTGAACTGTACAGTTACCACAGTGAAGACACTAAGTCTTACATCACGTCTATTTATCACTATTTTTAAAAGAAAGAACAATACCTTTTAACACTCACCATCATGGGGAAGACAATGGCAGCTGGCGATGCCTTGATGGCCCAGAGCAGCACGAGGCAGGTCAGCTGGATGAGGGTGAAGAGGTGCACCTTGCGCAGCGGCACGTGCCGGAGGTAGATGAAGTCCGGCTGGTGCTTCGCGGGCATCCCAAAGAGCTTCAGGCGATCAAAGAACTGAAAAAGGGGGTCAGCACTTATCTTCCGGTGGTTTTCCTGGGGCTTGTTGGGCCCATTCATGTCTGGTATACCATAGGCTCTGAAAAGTAGCTAATACCATTTCTACCTGTTCTCAAAGAGAACAGGTCATTTGGCCAAGGTTGGTAAGGGACAGCATCACATTTAAACCTCTCTCTTCTCATTTTCAGTTCAACTTTCTTCTATCCATACTGTAGCTCCTGAGAGAGCTCTTTCTTGGGGAGTACTGAAAACAAAATAGGTCAATGGCATTCTTCTGCTTAAAAGCCCAAATCTATTTGTTCTTGGAGGAGTTTGGAGCTTTTCACGAATTCTTTAAAGTAAAAAGATAAAGTGAAACCTCACAACATTCTGGATATAGAAAATATCCTTATATTATAAAAAGGAAAACAGAGACTCTGAGAGATTAAATAACCTGCCCAAAGAACTCAGTGTGATTACTGGACATTCCAAAAAAACAAAGAGGAACCAGCCACCAATAGAAGAAGTAGCTAAATTATCATTTTATCTATGATAAAAAGAGCTAACACAGGTTAGCTCCTGATTTTCTCAATTCAAAGGACTTAGAGGAATGAGTTGATAGATGGGGAAGACAATGTGTGACAAGAAGTAATACCTGCTTACCTGGGGCGTTCCCTTGACTTCCCAATCTCTTCACCAATGTACCCCCAGTTACACCTCCCCACACACACACTTTAGCCTCGCACCAAAACTAGTGGCATCCATGGCAACTCACTCCAGTATTCTTGTCTGGAAAATCCCATGGACAGAGGAGCCTGGAGGGCTATGGCCCACAGGGTCGCAAAGAGTAGGACACAACCAAAGCAACTTGACATGCACATATGCATGTGTAGAAGCCTGTTTGGCTTCTGACCAACCTTCCAGATCTAAGTTTACTAGCATCTGACAAAATACCTAGTGTTTAACACATGTCTGATAACTGTTGAATGAAACTGATGAGGGACTAGAACCACAGCGCTGAGTCAGACCACCCTGGAAGTCTCTGTGCCGTCATGCCAACACGACTATATTTTGCCCAGTGTCCAAGGGAATGTCTAAAAGAGCTTAAGCAGCAAGACTAGGAAATAGTTCCTCAAGAACTGGCTTGTAGTTCCCTAGGGAAGCTGCTCTCCCTGGTCAGGAAGGTGAGCTCACAGAGGGAAGACGCTGCCTGGCTGAACCCCATAGTACCTGAATTCCTTGCAGGGAAGACACTCCCATGTAGAGGAAGACTCCATACAGGACTGGCATCGGGATAAACTGAAGATGAAAGGGCAGAGACCAGAAATTCAATGTGGTATCATAGCACACTCAAGATTATATAAACTGCCAATCCTCCAAGAAGGGAAGCAAACTCACAAAATCACTGCAGAAATGCTGCATTCGTTTCTGCTGTTTTTACATGATTAAGAAGCAGAAGCGAAAACAGAAGCTGACAATGATACAAATCATTTTGTTCTGAAATGAAATGATTACATGTAAGTGTAATCTGGTCCTGGTTAAATCATAGGCCTCACATCTTCTCCCCATCTGGTTCTTCCTCCTCCAGGGAAATGGGCAGGCATGTACACACACACACTCACCCATCTCTTTTACAGAACTGAAATCTTTTAGATCTTTTGTAATCACATAATCATCTCCTCAGGGATTTGGTGTATTTTAATATAGGCTAAAAGCATTTGCTTTTTATTAATCAGAGACTTGAGGGCAGGGGTAGGGAGGTATCTTGTCAGATAAAGCATAATTTAGGGAGAAATGGCAACATGATTCTATTACACTTGAATACACACGCACACTTCCCACATTATACCAATCTAGGTAATTTTCAGAGCAGCTTTGTGAGGTAATGAGGCCCATGGAATTAAGGCAAGGAAAATGTCACTGCAAATACTACCCTCAACTTGCTTTTATGCTGGGGCTAAAGAACATTTCTAAACATAATTCTTCTTTGAACTAGAAAATCCCCATTGGATTTTACATTGTTCTGGCTCTAGAGTGAGTAGACATCTCAGTTTGGTGCTAAACTTGTTAGAAGAACTACTGAATGATTTCCTAAGAGAATCCTCCTGGGACTGTTCTAGGAACGCCAGGCAATGCCCACCACAATGACTCATGGTTACATTCCCAAAGAGCAGACACCTTTGGGCTCCTCCAGATGGCACCCAGATCAGAGGTGGGGGTGTGCCAGGGACAGAGAGTAGAAGGGGGAAGGGGCATGAGGAGAGGTGGCAAGATCAAGTGGAAGGTAAGGGGGCAGGAGGAGGGTTCAGAATCCTGTCCCACCTCTGCCAATTTGCATTCTTAAGCAGCATCTGCGTTGCAGGCTGAAGTGGTTGACGAGTCACTAAACAGTGGGAGAAGGAGGCAAGGGAGATAAGTAAGTGCTCCACAATGGCTGGGGCTTGAACTTTCTTTTTTATCCTGTTTTTCCCACAGGCAGGCCTTTCACCCACAAAAAATTTTTTCCTCATGTTCAAAGAAGCTTCTATCTTTCCAAAAATCCTATTTTCACCCCATGTCTCATACCAGCACTGCCCATTTCACTCTTCTACTTCAGTAGAAAAAACTTCTTGATAGAGTTGTCCGCCCACACTCTCTTTACTTCCTCACCACCTATACACGCTTCAGGTCCCCATCACTAGGCTTCTACTGTATTGTTCCAATGAATCTGCTCTTGGCAAGTCTCATTAGGCTTCCATGTTACTAAACCCAATGATCTTGGTTTGGTCCTCATTTTTCCAGACAGTTTCCAACCAATCATTGCCCTGGCTTGAATTCCCTGACATCATACGCTCCTGGCTCTCCTCCTCCCCCTCTGGCAGCTCCTCTGAGTCTCTGTTGCTGCCTCCTCCTCTACCCACCTTCTGAATACTGGACCTCCATGGACTCTACTCTTCTCCCCACTCCTCCTTTTTTATAGCCACCCTCCCCCGAGTGAGCTCATCTACGCCCCTGGCTTTCACTACTGCCTATGTGCTGCTAACTCCCAACATTTATAGTCTAGTAACCCCCACTAGCCTCTTCACTCAGATGCCTACCAGACATCTCACTCAAATCTGATCACAGCCCATCCCTTACAAAATCACTTCCTCCTGCATACAGTCACTCTGCACCCAGATGGTCAAGCCAAAAACCCGGTGGTCATTTTGATGTTTCCATTTTCCCTTTCCATATCCAATCAACCAGCAAGACCTGATCTCCTCCAAGATATACAGAAGTTATGCCTTTTATGCATTCCTTATTACAACTTCCCTATCCAACCACCATCCTCTCTCATCTGTAATAGACTCACCAGTCTCTCTAGCTCTATTTTTCCTCAACCTTAAATACTTATTCTCTAGATATGAGCCAGAGAGATCTTTAAAAAAAAAAATACTAAATGGATAATGTCCCTCTACTGTTAAAACCCTTTGAAGGTTACCTTTACCCGTGTCAACAAGCCCTACATGATCTGCCCTTGCCCTCTTCAATCTCATCTCGCAGTACTTTTGCTTTAACACCCCTGAGCCACACGGCCCTGGTAGCTCCTAGAACATGTATCATTATTTCCCACTTCAGGCCTTGTCTAGACTGCTTTTCTCCCTTCCCCCATGTCCTCTCCCACCACTCATGGCAGGGCTGGCTCCATCTCATCTTAAACACCATTTCCTTAGAGAGGCCTTCTCTGACCACACTAACAAAACACATCCCTTTAATTCCCTATAGAACCATACAACACTGTATATTTCCTTTGATCACATATTACATTCTGTAACTACCCTGTTTATTTTCTTAACTAACTTTCTTAACTACATCTTATCTGTCTTGCTCCACTTAGAATAAACTCCTCAGGGCAGGTATTTGTATGTGTATCTATTTATCATACCACTGCATTCCCAGCACAAATCAGGCACTTAATATTTACCTAATGAACGAATGAATGGTTTTACCTTTAATATAGCTGTCATGAAGACTGAGCAGCCCATCAACACAAAGATCATAAGGCCCGTCACTCTCTGTTCTCGGATGCCCAAGAATTTGGGCTGTTCTCCTGGGGCAGAGCACTCAGATTCCAGTTTGAGGCTATTCACGTGTGTGATGGATAGGACAGTTGCAGCCACAAACCAGGGCAGGCCCATGATGGAGCAGACACCCAGCATGATGGCCACCATCAGCAGGTCCAGGTGGTAGCCACATCCTTTCTGTGGGGAAACAGAGTCTCCATCACCATCAGTGGGCTGGCTGTAGTGGGACATAGGACAGTGAGCTAAGAGTCTCAGGCCCAAAGCAGGAAGGATAAAGAAGGGGTCCAGGGATTCCAGAAGAGTCTTGCAGCCCCTCCTGGTTTGGAGGGAACAAAGAAGAAAGAGAAACCTTAGCGTGTCCTACATATGCCAATATCCAGTTTTTATCCAAGTGTCCCCAGATCTCACCCTGAGTATCACATATTCAAAGATTCATCCTTTCTCGGCAGAGTAGCCAAAGACGCATCTTGACCATTCTAGAGGGTCGACCCTACAGGAGTTGGCGATAAAAAGGTTCCTATAAACACTCCCCATTCCTTGCCAAATATGGATGTTGCCTACACTAGGGAATAAGGGAATAGAGACAAGTCATGAAGCCTCTCACTAATCAATGTATTGGCACGAACCCTACCTCCTAGGATTCTTGGGCTCAAAGTTCAGTCTGGAAACCTCATTAATGGACACCAATGGGAGAACAGTTGTCTCTAGGAAACAGTGGTCCAAGCCCTAACCTGAACCTCAGGAAGATAATCCTGGACCAGAGCATGTGACCATATAGGGACCACCAAGAATTCTGCCCACCAACCTCCCCCACAGGTCTGAGAGGAGAGTAATAGATTCCAAGCTTCCTTCACATTGTACAATCATGCTCTACTCTAGTTTCATCTCCAAACCAATCTCTGTCATTAATGAAGGACTCAGAAACCCCTGGAAACTCTCTATGAGCTCCTTCCATAACTGCTTTCACCCAGGTTCTACAGTTCCTGGTCTAAATGGGCTTTCCCTAAAATTTTTTAAAGATGTGATAGGTTGCCATTATTATTATGCCATTATTCTAGGTCAGAAATTTTTCTTACCTTGAGTTTGTGTTCCTTCCTGTTAATGATGACGGCTGTGATCTGCTGGTCCATGAATATTAAGATAGTGCAGAGCAGTGCTGGGATAACTGCAGCAATCACAGTCCACCAGGGATTGGGGCCAATGGGACTAATAATCCACCCTCGGTCATCCCTTGTTGGCTAAAGGGAAAAAGCAAGGTTTTATTTTTGTATTTTAAGTTAACTGTAGTCATTAGGGCAAAACAGATCAAACTGAATCACAACAACCACATTTCTTTTTATTCTTGAATGAAAATTCTCAAAAAAAAAAAAGGGGGGCATGAAATACAGCAATTCCTTAGAAACTCCATGACCTTGTTCCAAATCCCCTTTAAAAGAATCAGTCCTCAATTGTCAATTTCTTATGGAATATTCACTAATCCTTCACTTCCTTCCCTGGCTCTCCAAACTCCTGTGTACAGAAAAAGTGACTTTATCTCCGCATCGACCCAGATAAAATATATTAACTAATAACAAAATCTGTTGTTTAAAGAAGAATTTATAACTTTCAGAGACAATGTAAGTGACTTTGATTATCCTCCCCACTACTCTCCCCACCAGAAGCCATATCATGTATGTTTACAGCACAAATAAAGGCAACAGAGTCAGCTGCGTGGCATCTCAGGGGCCTGGTCCAAGACCCGCCTCCCCTCAGCAATGCAACAAGGTCCAGGCCCCAGAGACCTGAGGGAGGAGCCCAAACACTGACTCTGGGGACTCGAGTCATCTGGGATCCTCTTCAGCAATCCTGTAAGGCCACTGTTCATAAATCTTACAAACTAACTGTTGCTGCTGCTGCTAAGTCACTTCAGTCGTGTCCGACTCTGTGTGACCCCATAGACGGCAGCCCACCAGGCTCCCCCGTCCCCGGGATTCTCCAGGCAAGAACACTGGAGTGGGATGCCATTTCCTTCTCCAATGCATGAAAGTGAAAAGTGAAAGGGAAGTTGCTCAGTCGTGTCCAACTCTTCTAACTAAACTCTTCTAAATCTAAAAAAAAAAAAAATGCCAGGGTACTCTGGGGAAGAAAAGTTCACTTTGATTGGCAAGTAGAGATGGAAGATAAAAGGCCAGGGATACAAACTGGCTCCAAACTCATGAACAAAGCAAAGACTTTAATCCAAAGTATTTGGTTCCACATTGGTTATCATTCTAGGATTCAAAGACTCTTCAATAATGTCACCAAGTTCCAAATTATTAATAGGTTAGGTTCTGAAAGTTTATAGAATCTGTGTTTCCTTAGTAATAATGTTCTAAATGGTTGTTAAATTGCTAGGTCAACACAAAAACTTATTAATCCCTAACTGACATTAACCCATCAATAATAGTACTAGCCTTCAGACTGGGTCTTGGTCACTGGGGGTCATGTGGTATAATAGGAAAGAGAAGAAAGAAGAAAATGTTCTCTCTGCTTCCTGAAAGGGAGGCCTGCCAATGAGCAGCACTGCCTTTGACATTCCCGCGTTTTCTCTGACGTCTCTCCCATCTTCCAGAGGCCTTCTTCCCAGATGTTCCAGAAATGCAGTGCCTTCTGACTATCTGAAGCCTACCCATCAGGAAACCTTTCCAAGAACTGCTTAATGCTCCGAGATTACTTATTTTTACATGAAATCCATTCCTCCTGCATTGTCGACCTCAGCCAGCTATTAGAGAAAAAGCTGACTGCACTCATTCACACAGGGTGAGAATGATATATATTCTAGGAGGTATATACTTTTAAAGAGGATGTTTTTTAATCCATCAGTTTCTAACGGGGTGGAATTTTAGTGGAATTTAACAAAACGAAATAAAATTTTTTCAAGCAATACAGAAAAAGATATTTTTAACCAGGCCTGCTTCAGGGAGAGAGAAAGGGAAGACGAAGGCTGACTATGCCGGGTGTTTACAAGTTACCATGGGCCTGCGTTCCCGGCTTCCGCCTCCTCCCCAGCCTCCCCCATTCCCTCCTCTCCTAGCTCCTCTCCAGTCCCCAAGGACACCCAGGTTTCCTCTTCTCTCCACCCTGAGGGATCTGTGGAACTGAGCTCAGCTGTTCTATCTTCTCAGTTTCCTCAGTAGGTACCCCCAAACTGAAACAGATTCGAGTCCCCATGTTTAGATCATCTGCTTTACTTTTTGCGTAGATTTTTGGATCAACAGTACTGATTATAGACAGATATACAAACAATGGATTAGGGTTGAAGAGAGGTCATGATTACTCTGGTGGGAGCCCTAGAATGAGGGTGAAGCTCCTCACCGCCTCCTCTCCTCATGGGGCAAGATACTTGAGGAGCAAGACTGAGGCCTACAAAGAGCCTTTTCACCCTTCCTGATTTCCTAAGACAGATGCTCAATGAAGTGCTGTGAACCAGAACTTGTTCCAGAGATCCACATTCCCACAGTCTTTGGTATATGTTTATGTAAATACAAATATTCCATTGTTTTATTTTTTTAATTATTTATTTGGCTGCACTGGATCTTATTAATAGCTGTGGCATGGAAACTCTTGGTTGAGCCATGTGGGATCATCTAGTTCCCTGACCAGGGATCAAACCCAGCTCCCTGCATTGGGAGTATGGAGTTCTAGCCACTGGACCACCAGGCAGGTTCCCACATTTCATTGTTATAAATCTTCACATATTAAAGACAATAAATGGCACTAAGAAAATAAATAAGGCTTTTCATTCATTAAACAACATTAGGTTTTCTGACTTTTCTGATTTGAACTCAGTCAAGCCTGAAGAGTTTGCTTTTCTGAATGGTATGGCATGAGCAGCACAACTCAGATTTAGAGGACTACAAAATACATGATTAGGATAAGGAGAGGCCCCTGAAATAACTCGGGATCAGATTCTATGAACTACATAATGGCACCAAGTACCCTAAGATCTGTTTACCTTGAACACACTGGGAACCTGAAGCTTGGGTGATGGGATTCCAATCAAAAAATCAATAATCACCATTGTGAAGATAGTGAGGAAAACAGCAAAGTCACTCACCATGGAGCGGACCTGGCATGAAAAAGGATTGGAGATGTGTTACAGTAGATTAAATACAACAGAAAAGACTCAGGTATTGTAAAATGCTTAAACGTGCTCAGAGAATGATTTAATTTTATCGGTCAATTAATACAAGCATATTTAAACAACAGGACTATGTTAACATGCCCAAATTAATACCACCAAAGTGTGGGTATCATAAGGGAGAATGAATCCTCTGACAAATTCTACTGGGACCCACTCCAAACTCTGAGGAGTTCTGTTTAGAGAATCTGGGCCCAGCATTTAGGGAATAGCTCTAAGAACGTGGGATAAGATTTCCTAGGACCAACAAGATCCAGCTGCACCCAGACCTCGCAGCAGCACCAACTCCTCTTTGCTCTCAGCCCCACCATCAAATCCATACGCAAGTCCTGTTGGCTCTGCTTTTAGCTCATGCCCACAATCTGCCCCCTTCTCCCTACCCCATAGCTCCCAACCAGATCAGAGGCACCAGCAGCTCTTGTCTCTGTAGCTGCAGCAGACTCCTAACTCTGCCTCTGTCCTTAGGTAAAGCTGCTGGAATGAGCATTCAAAACACAAGTCAGATCATGTCACTCTTCTACCAAAACCCTGAAATGCCTCTTCATTTCACGGAGCTAAAAAGCCCAGAGACCTCCTTGGCCAGTGAGGCCCACACACATCTGATATCATTACTGCTCTGACCCAGGTCCTAATGCTCCCCAGCTCACTCTGCCTGTCCCAGCCACACAGCCCTCCTTGCTGCTTCTTACACCAGACTCTCCCACCTCAGGGCCTTTGCACTTGCTCATCCCTTTGCTCAGCAGCTTTTCCTCCAGGTGACTCCATGGGTGGCTCTTCCTTTATAGCCACTCAAGTATCACAGTTTCCACTTAATCGTCTCCCACGGCCACCACCCTCCACCCTAGTACTTCCTGTATGCCTTTCCTACATTTCTTCTCTCCAAAGCCCCTCATCACCATTTTGCCCCTAAGAGGACTGACTAACCGATTTTATAGTTTTGTAGCTTTAATAAAACACAATCCCCCTCAGTGTCTAGTGCCCACTGTATGCCCACCTTAATCTGAGCTTCCAACAAGACTGAGCCGGATATAACATCTGGCCAGATATACATGGCCACATGTAACATCACTGATACCTTAACCTGACTTTGCTTTCTTTTGAAACCTGAGGTTTCCAGCTCCCCTTCCCTGGTTTTTTTAGTTCTCCTCTGAATGTTACATAAATTCTCTGAACATGTAGCTGCCCTACCAAGAAGCCCATCCTGGGGCCCAGGGTCCTTCTCTTCTCTGAGCTCCTGTGGCACTTATATCCCAGGATGGCATCCATCTAATGACTGCTATCTCCTATGGTCCTGGTTGTTTCATGGGTTTTCCCTTCCTGTTGATGACAGGGACACTCTCTCTCTCTCTCTCTCTCTCTCTCTCTATATATATATATATATATATACACACATACATATACATATACACACACACAAATTAGAGGATAATTACTTCAAAACATTGGAAAGTTTCTGCCATACATCAACACAAATCAGCCATAGATACACATGTCCCCTCCCTCTCAAACTCCTATCCCACCTCCCTCTCCAACCCACTCCTTTAGACTGTCACAGAGCACCAGCTTTGAGTTCCCTGCATCATTCAGCAAACTTCTACTATCTCTTTTACATATGGCAATGTGTATGTTTCAAGGCTATTCGCTCACATCATCCCACCTTCTCCTTCACCACTATGTTCAAAAGTCTGTTCTTCATGTCTGTGTTGCCTTTGCCGCCCTGCAAGTAGGAATAAAACTACCATATGAGAAGCTAAAGGAGAAAAGGAAAGATATATCCATTTGAATGCAGAGTTCCAAAGAATAGCAAGGAGAAATAAGAAAGCCTTCCTAAGTGAACAATGCAAAATAATAGAGGAAAATAATAGAATGGGAAAGACTAGAGATCTCAAGAAAAGTAGAGATACCAAGGGAACATTTCATGCAAAGATGGACACAATAAAGGACAGAAATGTTATGGACTTAACAGAAGCAGACAATATTAAGAAGAGGTGGCAACAATACACAGAAGAACTATACAAAAAAGATCTTAATGACCCAGATAACCATGATGGTGTGATGACTCACCTAGAGCCAGACATCCTGGAATGGAAAGTCAAGTGGGCCTTAGGAAGCATCACTACGAACAAAGCTAGTGGAAGTGATGGAATTCCAGCTGAGCTATTTCAAATCCTAAACGATGATGCTGTTAAAAGTGTTGCACTCAATATACCAGTAAATTTGAAAAACTCAGCAGTGGCCACAGGACTGAAAAAGTGAGTTTTCATCCCAATCCCAAAGAAAGGCAATGCCAAAGAATGTTCAAACTACCGCACACTTGCACTCATCTCACATGCTAGCAAAGTAACGCTCAAAATCCTCCAAGCCAGGCTTCAACAGCACATGAACCATAAACTTCCAGATGTTCAAGCTGGATTTAGAAAATGCAGAGGAACCAGAGATCAAATTGCCAACATCTGTTGGATTATTGAAAAAGCAAGAGAGTTCCAGAAAAATACCTACTTCTGCTTTATTGATTATGCCAAAGCTTTTGACTGTGTAGCTCACAACAAACTGGAAAATTCTTCAAGAGATGGGATTACGAGTCCACCTGACCTGCTTCCTGAGAAATCTGTATGCAGGTCAAGCAGCAACAGTTAGAACCAAACATGGAACAAGAGACTGGTTCCAAACTGGGAAAGGAGTATGTCAAGGCTGTATATTGTCACCCAGCTTATTTAACTTCTACGCCGAGTACATCATGCAAAATGCCAGGCTTGAAGAAGCATAAGCTGGAATCAAGATTGCAAACGACACCACCCTTAAGGCAGAAAGTGAAGAAGAACTAAAGAGCCTGATGAAAGTGAAAGAGGAAAGTGAAAAAGCTGGCTTAAAATTCAACATTCAAAAAACAAAGATCATGGCATCCAGTTGCAAATAGATGGGGCAACAATGGAAACAGTGAGAAACTTTATTTTGGGGGGCTCCGAAATCACTGCAGATGGTGACTGCAGCCATGAAATTAAAAGATGCTTGTTCCTTGGCAGAAAAAGCTATGACCAACCTAGACAGCATATTAAAAAGCAGAGACATTACTTTGCCAACAAAGGTCTGTCTAGTCAAAGCTATGGTTTTTCTAGTAGTCATGTATGGATGTGAGTTGGACTATAAAGAAAGCTGAGCACAAAAGAATTGATGCTTTTGAACTGTGGTGCTGGAGAAGACTCTTGAGTCCCTGGGACAGCAAGGAGATCCAACCAGTCAATCCTAAAGGAAAATCAGTCCTGAATATTCACTGGAAGGACTGATGCTGAAGCTGAAATTCCAATACTTTGGCCACCTGATGCAAAGAACTGACTCATTGGAAAAGACTCTGATGCTGGGAAAGATTGAAGGCAGGAGGAGAAGGGGACGACAGAGGATGAGATGGTTGGATGGCATCACTGACTTGATGGACATGAGTTTGTGTCCATCGGGAGTTGAACAGGAAAGCCTGTCATGCTGCAGTCCTTGAGGTGGCAAAGAGTCGGACACTACTGAGCGACTGAGCTGAGCTGATGACCAAGCAATCCTGGGCATATACCCTGAGGAAACAATAATTGAAAAAGACACACGTACGCCAGTGTTCATTGCAGCACTATTTACAGTAGGTAGGACATGGAAGCAACCTAGACGTCCATCGACAGATGAGTATATAAGGAAGTTGTGGTACATGTACACAATAGAATATTACCCAGCTATAAACAGGAATGCATTTGAGTCAGTTCTAAAAAGGTGGATGAACCTAGAACTTATTACAAAGTAAAATCGGAAAGAGAGAAATATCATATATTAATGCATACATATGGACTCTAGAAAGGTGGTACTGATGATCCTACTTGCAGAGCAGCAAAGGAGACACAGACATGTCAATTTTTAAATTATATAGTAACTTTACTGAGATAAAATTCACATGTTTTACAGTTTATTATTTTTTAATTGAAGTATAGTTGATTTACAGTGTTTCAGGTGTACAAAAAGTGATTCAATTTCATATATATATATTATTCTTCAGGTTCTTTTCCATTATACGTTAATTACAAGACACTGAGTAGAGTTCCCTGTGCTATACAGCAGGTCCTTGTTTATCTAGTTGATATACAGTAGTGTGTGTATCTGTTAGAGAGACAACATTTTAAGCTTCTTTTGCATCCCCTATTTCACTTAAGCCAGGCTTGAGCAAGTAGCAAGTAGTCAGTACACAGCTGCCACCTGGTCATTGTATGTCCAGACTGGAAACAACAACTTATTTAGAAATTATTTATTTAGGCAACTTATTTAGAAACAGCTTATTTAGAACTGCAGCCTCCACCTTCCCTCCATGCAGCTTCCCTTAACCACTGTGTAGACTGACTGTCATCTAAGAATGTGTTATTGTCTTGAATGTATACACAGAAAATGTCTCATCAACTGATAACCCCACTCATTCACACATCCTGCTTTGCATATCTGACTGCTAAAAGCCTCACACACAGAAAAACCACCATTTCCTTCTGATCTTAGCTCCTCCTCAAAGCAAAGATACCTTTAGCCCCTCTATGCTTGGCCTCTAATTCTACCCCGCCCAAACCGGTCATGAGACAACAATGCCATCTGTGTCAGGGAGAGGCAGTTGAGGCTTCAAACCATCATGCAAACCAAGTCAGGAGTGTTTTGGCTGCTGCAGTCAATGTGCCCAGTGATTTCACAAGCTATTACTAGTCATCCCCAAGAGGAGACTCTGGGGTCCCCTACACATCCCAGGCAATCATCCCAATGTACTGTCTTCAGGTGCCAGTTCCAGCTACTGCTTGCGACGTACCCCAGCATTCTGGAAATGAGAGGTAATTGAACATGACGACCCCCTTAAACTCACCGGATAATTTTCAATCAAAAATTCTTAGGTATTAACCTCTCATCCTACACCACACATCTATGAAAGAGGCTGTTGGACACAGGAAGAAGAGAAGGCCACAGCCTCCAGAATCAGGTCTTTTGGAGCTCTGCACCCGTCAATGTACTCACAAGCAGCATGGAGGCTGAGAACGGGTTCTGTGAGATTAGAAGTCTAACACAAAAGAAATGCAAGAGTGTGCTACCTACTCTGGTCGGGAAATAGCGACTCGTCTTGAACGTCTTCAAGGTGCTGGAAAGGATGAAGGTGGTGAAGAAGAGAATGCAGGACCAAAAGAGCACGTCAGGAGTATAGGGTCCGTGGTGGCTGCAGGCAGAGCCTGTGAACTCTCCGTGCATCTCCTGGCACTCCTGGAGGAACAGACATTCTGGGTGATGAAAGGCGGGCACGAGGGAGGAAACAGCTGCTGTCTCCTGACTGTCACTGCCATCCCAGGGTTGCTGGGACATGCAGGCTGCCTGTAGCCTCCACCTGCCCGCCGTGCAGCTGTGGGCTCTTGTTTGCATTTTGGGTGACTGCTTATGGTCCTAACTAAGACACTTTTGTAAGTGAAATCAGAACGGTCCTGAGCAAACACGAGGTTCTGGGATGGCCCCAGCTATTGCACTGTTTTTATTACAGAGGACTTCCAAACTTGAATGTTCTTCAAGCCCCCACAAAACCTGGATCTGTCCCCTGAGCCTCCCTGATTTCATTCCCACACATCCTCAGTGTAGGGTCACTGGGCAGGACGTGTGTGGGAAAGAGGTGCAAGGTCATCTTCCTTTCCCTTTGTGTACAAGAGAATTCTGAAGGGAAAGGAAAGTCAGTTAAAAATTGTGTTCTAAAAAAAAAAACCAAAAAGCTTAATTTCTATCAGCACCAGAGTTTACTGAAGGGCTCCCCACTTCTACCTGGAAGGACCCCGTAAGCCAGTGGTCAGGAGGCTGAGCTGCCCGGCAGCGCCCAGACTCACACTAACAGTCAGGTTGGCCCAGTGGACTTCTGTCGGCATGATGCTGTGGTCCTTCCAGTACTGTAAAGTGTGGTTGTCTGGGTTCTCTGGGAGGGCACATCTGCAGCTGAGGGGAAAAGAAAAACATTCCTGAGAGAAGTAGCCAAGTATTCAGGTAAAGATTCTGAGCCATGACAGGGCCAAAGGCATTGCCAAGCCCATGCTATTTCTCCTTTGCCCACTTCAGATCCTTGAGGTTGGTCATTGAGACCCAACTATACTCTGATTTTTCAGTCAGTCATTACTAAAATTGGGCTCAAATCAGCATGTGGGTCTTCAGATATTGTGCTGACAGTTAGGCATCTGATGTGGTAATTCCCTTGCTTAGTTTCTATCTCTTGGGCTCTTCCTACAAAATTCATTCTACATAGCAAGGAAGACCGGATACCCCATTCAGCTCTCAATAGCCTCCCCAAGCCTAAATATTTTGTACCTTAAACCCCTATCACATTCTTGCTTTAAAATCAGAGCCTCCTGGAATCATGATGGAAACTACAACATTCTCCCTGGCAATATCCACTCTCCTGGTCATTCCCTGGCTTCCCAGCCTCATCTTGCATCCAAACCAGAGCAGACCAGACCTGTCCCACTGGCCACCATGTGGCTTCCCAGTCCCAGCATGCTTCATGCCTGTACTGGTTCCCAGTATACTCAACTGGCATGGGTCGTTCCCAGCAACTTGGTTTCACCTCTGATTCTGCCAAGCATGCCTTCTAAGGATGTAGCGTGACAGGATTAAAATTCAAAAAGATCTCAATAGGTAATAACAATAGAAGGAAATCAACAAAACAAAACAGAGAAAGCCATAAAGTACTATATTTACGTATTAAAAAGATCCGTTCCAAACTTGGAAACAACAAAAGTGTTCTTCAGTAGGTGAATGTATGTACGGTAGCACATCTAGACAATGGACTATTATTCAGTGCTAAAATGAAATGAGCTACCAAGCCATGAGAAGACAAAGAAGACATTTAAGCGCATATTATGAAGTGAATAAAGCCAATCTGAAAAGCCTATGTACTGTATGACACAACTATATGACACAGTAGGAAAGGCAAAACTATGGAGTAAGAAGATCAGTGGTTACCAGAGGCTGGGGTGAGGGAGAGGGATGAACAGGCAGGGCACAGAGGATTTTTAGGGCAGAGAAACTATTCAGTAGGATGCTATAACGGCAGATATGTCACTATACGTGTGTCAAAACCCACAGAATATACAATTCCAAGAGTGAACCCTAATGTAAACTCTGGATTATGGGTAATCATGATGTGTCATTGACTGCAACAAACATGTCACTCTGGTGATGGATGCTGATAGTGGGGGAGACTGCATTGTGGGGGCCAGGAGGTATATAAGAACTGTCTGTACTTTGTGCTCAATTCTGCTGTTATCCTAAAATTTGCTCTCAAAAAATTAACTCTATTTAAAAAATCAGTTACACACCTATTACCATAAAATCGCTTCAAAGAACTGGGGAGTTCTAGCTTTATAGTGGGCTTCCCTGGTGGTTCAGATGTAAAGAATCTGCCTGCAATATGAATCAACAGTGGAATGCAACTGACAATGTTAAAGAAAATACCATCTTGGCGCTTCCCTGGTGACTCAGTGGTAAAGAACTGCCTGCCAGTGTAGGAGACACCGGTTCAGTCCCTCATCTGGGAAGATTCCACACGCATGGTGCCACTAAGCCTGTGCACCACAACCATCGACCCTGCGCTCTAGAGCCCAGGAACCACTATCGAGCCTGTGGGCCGCAGCTACTGACGCCCGCTCGACCGGAGCCTGTGCTCCGCGAGAGAAGCCACCACAACGGGGAACCTGCACGCCACGAGAGTAACCCCAGGCCTCCGCAATGGAGAAAGCCCGAGCGGCAAAGAAGACCCGGACAGCCAAAAATAAACAAAATTAGTTTTTAAATAAAATACTGTCTTGAGCTTTGTTAACAAAGAATTTCAGTATCCAAATCCAAAGCCTACACAATCCAGAGCTGGTCACTTTTGTCTGTCTTCTCCCACTTGGACATAAACTCATGAGGGTAGAACTTTGGTCTGTCATATTCACTGCTATGTTTCCAGGGTCTAAACAGTGCTGGGCACATAGTAGGTGCTCAATGAATATCTGTTAAATGAAAAAATGAATGATTAAAAAAGGTCAAAGATGAACCTTCCTCCAATGCCAATCAGAAATCCACTAGGTTTCAAAGATTATATTCCCTGACGGTGATTACTTCGTAATAAAATAATTTTTAAATTCTAATACATATTTAAGGAGGTGTTTTTAAAGTGTGAATAAAGGGATAGCTAGAATCTAGAAAAGTGTATCGAGGCTGGCTGGCAGGCATCTCCACACAGTGTGCCTTCTGCTCAGGCAGTTTCAGACTGATGTTGTTCACTTCACAACCAGACCTTCCACATCAAAATGGCACAACCAGAACGGAGGGAACTTGATGTACAAAGCTAAAGGACAGGGAGAATTCTCTTTAGTCATAATTCAGAGAACACCATTCCCAAGAAGAAATGTTTACAGGACCAGACTCTCCTAGAAGGATGAAGATACAGTGAAACTGTCTTTTTTTCAACTTAGCCAAACTATATTGAATAAGTGAGAAAAAAAAATTGAAATCTAGGTAAGTAAGTAGTTTTTTTGTGTGTGTGTGTTAGTTCTAGAAAGTCATATAGGTCTTCAGAGAATCACTCAACTTTTTCTTCAGCATTATTGTTTGGGGCATAGGCTTGGATCACTATGATGCTGAATGGCCTGCCCTGGAAATGAACCAAGATCATTCTGTCATTTTTGAGTTTGCACCCAAGTACCGCCTTTCATACTCTTTCACTGACTATGAGGGCTACTCCATTTCTTCTAAGGGATTCTCGCCCACACTAGTAGATATAATGGTCATCTGAATTAATTCTCACACTCCTGTCCATTTTAGCTCACTGATTCTAAGATAGCGATGTTCACTCTTGCCTGCTTAACCACACATCCAATTTGCCTTGATTCATGGACCTAATATTCCAGGTCCCTATGCAATATTGTTCTTTATAGCATCAGACTTTACTTTTGCCATCAGACATATCCACAACTGATCGTCGTTTTTGCTTTGGCCCAGCTGCATCGTTCTATCTGGAGTTATTAGTAAATAACATCCACTCTTCTCTAGTAGCATACTGGACACCTTCTGACCTGGGGGGGCTCATTTTTCAGTGTCATATCTTTTTGCCTTTTCATACTGCTCATGGGGTTCTCATGGCAAGAATACTGGAGTGTCCTTTTCATCATAGGGGATTGGAATACAAAAGGAGAAAGTCAAGAGATACAGGCAAGTTTGGCCTTGGAGTACAAAATGAAACAGGGCGAAGGCTAACAGACCTATGTCAAGAGAACACACTGGACATAGCAAACACCCTCTTTCCAACAACACAGAGGTGACTCAACACATGGACATCACCAGATGGTCAATACTGAAATCAGAATGATTATATTCCTTGCAGCGAAAGATGGAGAAACTCTGTACAGTCAGTAAAAACAAGACCTGGAGGTGAATGTGGCTCAGATCATTAGTTTCTTATTGTAAAATTCAGTCTTATATTGAATAAAGTAGGGAAAAATACTAGGCCATTCAGGTATGATCTGAATCAAATCCCTTATGATTATACAGTGGAGGTGATAAATAGATTCAAGGGATTAGATCCGGTAGACAGAGTGCCTGAAGAACCAAGGACAGAGGTTTGTAACACTGTACAGGAGGCAGTGACCAAAACCATCCTAAAGAGGAATGCAAGAAGGCAAAGTGGTTGTGTGAGGAGGCTTTACAAATAGCTGAGGAAAGAAGAGAAGAAACAAGCAAGGGAAAAAGGGAACGATATATCCAACTGAGTGCAGAATTCCAGAGAATAGCAAGGAGAGATAAGAAGCCTTCTTAAGCAGTACAAAAAAAGAGAGGAAAATAATAGAGTGGAAAGACTAGAGATCTCTTCAAGAAAGCTGGAGATATCAAGGGAATATTTCATGCAAGGATGTGCACGATAATGGACAGAAAAAGTAAGGACCTAACAGAAGCAAAAGAGATTAAGAAGAGGTGGCAAGAAAACACAGAACTATATTAAAAAAGGTCTTAATGACCAGGATAACAACGATGGTGTGGGCACTCACGTAGAGCGAGACATCCTGGAGTGTGAAGTCAAGTGGGCCTTAGGAAGCATTGCTACAAAGAAAGCTAGTAGAGTGATGAAACTCCAGTTGAGCTATTTCAAATCCTAAAAGATGATGCTGTTAAAGTACTGCACTCAGTATGTCAGGAAATTTGGAAAACCCAGCAGTGGCCACAGGCCTGGAAAAGGTCAGTTTTAATCCCAGTGCCAAAGAAGGGCAGTGCCAAAGAAAGTGTCCAGTTCAAACTACTGGACAATTGCCCTCATTTTGCAAGTTAGTAAAGTTATGCTCAAAAATCCTTCAAGTTAGGCTTCAACAGTACCTGAACTGAGAAAAGCTGGGTTTAGAAAAGGCAGAGGAACCAGAGATCAAACTACCAATGTTTACTGAATCATGGAGAAAGCAAAGGAATTCCAGAAAAGCATCTACTTGCTTCACTATGTGAAAGCCCTTGACTATGTGGATCGTGACAAACTGTGGAAAATTCTTAAAGAGATGGGAATAGCAGACCACCTTACCTGTATCCTGAGTAAACTGTGAGTCAAGAAGCAACAGTTAGAACCTTTCATGGAACAACTAACTGGTTCCCAGTTGGGAAAGGAGTACATCAAAGCTATATGTGACCCTGCTTATTTAACTTTTATGCAGAGTACATCATGCAAAATGCTGGGCTGGATGAATCATAAGCTAGAATCAAGACTGCCAGGAGAAACAGTAACAACTTCATATATGCATATGATACCACACTAATGGCAAAAAGTGAAGAGGAACTAAAGAGCTTCTTGATGAAAGTGAAAAAGCTGGCTTAAAACTCACCATTCAAAAATGAAGATCCAGTCCCACCATTTCATGGCAAATAGGGAAAAAGTGGAAGCAGTGACAGACTTTATTTTCTTGGGTTCCAAGATCACTGCAGATGGTGACTGCAGCCATGAAATTAAAAGATGCTTGCTCCTTGGAGGAAAGCTATAACAAACCTAGACAGTATATTAAAAAGCAAAGACACCATTTTGCTGACAAAGGTCCGTATAGTCAAAGTTATGGTTTTTCCAGTAGTCATGTACAGACATGAGAGTTGGACCTTAAAGAAGACTGAGCGCTGAAGAATTGATGCTTTCAAATTGTGGTGCTGGAGAAGACTCTTAAGAGTCCCTTGGACAGTGAGGAGATGAAACCAGTCAATCCTAAAGGAAATCAGTCCTGAATATTCATTAGAAGGACTTATGCTGATCCTGAAGCTCCAATATTTTGGCCATCTGATGCGAAGAGCTGACTCATTGGAAAAGACTCTGATGTTCAGAAAGACTGAAGGCAGGAGGAGAAGGTGCGACAGAAGATGAGATTGTTAGGTAGCGTCACTGCCTCAGTGGACATGAATTTGAGCAAATTCTGGGAGACAGTGGAGGACGTGGGAGCCTGGCATGCTGCAGTCCATGGTGCTGCAAAGAGTTGGACACAATTTGGCAACTGAACAACAAAGTAGATTTCTAGACCTTTTGGATACAGAGTGAGAGACCTATGGATCTATAAGGAATTATTAATATTTTCTACCTAATGATTCCTAAGAGTAGCCTATATATACTCACAGAGAATGTGATGTGGTCCAAAGCCTCCCGAGTTTTTGCAAAAAGAAGTTCTTCCCAACAACTAACTTGAATTCTCCTTGCTATACTTGCACTCTATTTTTGTCTGAGTGTCTAGACCCAAAAGACATACTCTGGAAAGCGTTTCTCAAGTCCTCTCTGATTCTTACTCTTAATCTATCTTCCCCATCATTATCTTAAAAAAAATTTATGTGGGTAATTTTAAAAATCTTTGTTGAATTTATTACAATATTCTTCTCTTTTATGTTTTGGATTTTTGGCTGTGAGGCATGTGGGATCTTAGCTCCCTAGCCAGGGACTGAACCCACACCCTGCACTTTGGAAGGTGGAGTTTTTACCAATGGTCCACCAGGGAAGTTCCCCCCTCATCACTTTTGACTGTTCTCCTCTGGCAGACCCCCAGGTCTCCACATTCATGTCCAAGCTCTGTTTCCCAGAGGGCCAACACACTTCCTTAACAGAAGCTACAAGCACCGCATGGCATGTTACCTCAGCCATTATACTCAGGCCCTTCACTTTATTTTCTAAAAAATAAAAGAAGCAGAAGCATACTCACTAATACAGGCTAAGGTGGTCCAGCTGGCTATGCATATGGATGGGGTAGGTCTCTGCCAGGTGAATCAGCTTTTCTATTGCTTCATAGATGAAAATGATGCAAATCAGGGAGGCAAAGGCTTCTTCAGTGAAGCGAGTAATGTAGCAGACAAGGGAACTGGCATCAGTTGCCACAAGGACAATACACAGGAAGGCAGTCCACAGTCCAATACAAGCTCGCAGGGAGAGGTATGAAAGAGCGTAGTCTCTGAAACAAGACCAAAGTTCATCAAAAGTCAGTGAATGGCGTTACATTCTGACCCACTGCATTACAGGCAAGGGTCAGAAATGTGGTTAATTCATCTGCCATTGTCAGTTCCAGTACTGCAAGCTAATTTGTCCCTAATTCTGACTGCACTTTACTCCTGAAGGCTGTCCTGGGAGCATTGTGACAAAGATTTGCTTTACAGGTAGTATTTCCCACAGCAAGGACAGGGACAGTGGAGGAGGAGCAAACTGTCCACTGTCCACTTCTGCCATTCCTGCCCGACGTGGTTAAGATCCTCTCCTGGCAGTTAAGGAGGAAGAGCTGGTCCTTGCTCCACGTGCTCCTACTTCTAATACACAATGAAAGAAAGATTTTCAGGAAAAGGAGGGCATTGTTGACTCCCCACCAACAATCAGAATATAAAGGGGAAGTATTAACTCAAATTAAAAATTGACTGGAACAGACTTAGAGATATCAAAAACAAACTTATGGCTACCTAAGGGGAATCATGAAGAGGGAGAAATAAATCAGGAGTTTGGGGTGAACATACGCACATTACTATATATATATATATATATATATATATATATATATAAAACAGATAACCAACAAGGGCCTACTATATAGCACAGGGAACTCTACTCAATATTCCGTGATAACCTATATAAGAAAAGAAACTGAAAAAGAATGAATATAGGTATATGTGTAACTGAATCACTTTGCTAACTGAAACTAACACAATATTGTAATTCAACTACACTCCAATTTAAAATTTTAAAAAAACCCACACAATTAAAAAATTTTTTAAAAGAAAAATTGACTGGAAATGGAAATTGAGTTTTCATTAGGAAACTTTCATTAGGAGTTTGGATTAGCTAGGGAAAGTGCTTTTAAAGATAAAAAGTCAAAAAAGTCAAAAGTTGAGGGACATTAAGCTCTCAGGGCCAGATCTGCTATTTTAGGTATGGTCCTACCTGGGGGCAGGGCAACATCCACAGGATGCTTTGGCCTGCTTACACTCTAGTAGGACCCTACCATTCAAACCTAATAGCAAACTAACACATCCAGATAGGGTTTTCAGAAAACCAAATATCTTACTTGCAGAATTTGAACAAAATCTTTTCAAACACAAGCACTGGCCCAGTACTTCCCAGGATGGTAAGAGCCTGGCCAGCAAACAAGGAATAGGCGATCCCAGTCATGGAGGCTCCAAACAAGGATTCAATCGCACTCTACAGAGGGAAAACAATCATCAGAGTCCACAGCCCATCTGAAATGAGTGACACAGGTTTATATACATTCTTAACTTAGCTCTCCATTGCACCTGACAAGCCACGTGTTTGTATTTTGTCTCAGCAAGAGTGATATGTACATAGTCTAATCCTCTTGTAAATGGATACTGCTTCAATAATTTAGGTCCCCAAATCTACCTACATATGATTCCTTAACAAGTCTACTATGCACAACTCAATTCATTATTTATAAATATACATAGAAAGGACAATGATACCATTCACATTATGGGTTGTCATACAGAGTCACCTTAAATCTTATTTCCAGATGATATCAATATATAATTTTCTATCCTTGGAGCAATGGGCAATACAACAGGGCAATCGGCTACCTAAATTGATATGCAGGCAGAAGAGGGTCTGTTCTAAAGGGAGAGTGGTGTTGCTCATTGGCATGAAGTCAGCTATGTAATTTAGCAGGAAGAAACCAATCTCTTCAGTCCACACCCAGGGAATTTTCCTCCCAATAGACTTGGCTGCCTTCATAATATTTTTACTGTCATTTGGGACCATTAGAAGTGGCAAAAGTTCTTACTATGCGCCCCTCGGTGGCTTCTCCAAGCAGTCCCCCAAAGGTGATGACAGGTGACATGCAGGCACAGTACAGGAACAGAAAGGAGGCCAAACACTGCAAGCTGAGGGCATCCCGGTAGTCGCTCCAGTACCAGGGGGCCTTCCGCTTGATGTCCAGTACCAAGCCCCCAAAAAGCCTGCAGAAACACGGCAGACAGGTGTCTAATGCAGTCCCTCTCCCACTAAAGCAAGTCAACAGAGCACATTTGAAAGCACTTCCAATGCGCTCTGTATGGAGGTTAACATTTGGCTTCAATTTGACCCCAAGCACAAGAGATCTCTCTGGGGCCAGCATGGATTCTGGCCATGTTCCAACATGGATTCTATTTGCAATCAAAGGCATGAATTTGAATGATTATCGCAAGCATAAAAATAATTAATTTGCTATGCATAACACCCATTCAATAAAAAGTTCCCCAAATTTAACATGAAATGAAGTATTAGCTTCAAACTTCAAATTCTGAGCTGTTAAGAAGCAATGAACAAAACTATCATGGTATTAAATCTGTTAGTTTTATTATATGTTTTCTAGATAAAAAGCCCCTATCCAAAATCACTGCCGATGGTGATTGCAGCCATAAAATTAATAGACGCTTACTCCTTGGAAGGAAAGTTATGACCAACCTAGATAGCATATTCAAAAGCAGAGACATTACTTTGCCAACAAAGGTCCGTCTAGTCAAGGCTATGGTTTTTCCAGTGGTCATGTATGGATGTGAGAGTTGGACTGTGAAGAAAGCTGAGCACCGAAGAATTGAGGCTTTTGAACTGTGGTGTTGGAGAAGACTCTTGAGAGTCCCTTGGAGTGCAAGGAGATCCAATCAGTCCATTCTAAAGGAGATCAGTCCTGGGTGTTCTTTGGAAGTAATGATGCTAAAGCTGAAACTCCGATACTTTGGCCACCTCATGCAAAGAGCTGACTCATTGGAAAAGACTCTGATGCTGGGAGGGATTGGGGGCAAGAGGAGAAGGGGATGACAAAGGATGAGATGGCTGGATGGCATCACCGACTCAATGGACATGAATTTGAGTGAACTCCGAGAGTTGGTGATGGACAGTGAAGCCTGGCATGCTGCAGTTCATGGGGTCGCAGAGAGTTAGTTGGACACGACTGAGCAACTGAACTGAACTGAAACGACATGTATATTCTTACTCTGAACTACCTACCTTACTCAAGAGATCAGCATAATCATTCATGCAGTTGCCAAGTAGTAACAGATACTTCATGCCAAGCACTGTGCCAGGTGTTGGAGACACAAAAGTAGCAAGGCAAACACAGCCCTTTCTCTCTAGGGTGAACAGTCTGGCACAGGGGACAGACAGTGTTGTGAGAGTGCCATGGCCACAAAGAACAGGGAGGGTGTTTCAGCTGGGACTCGAGAATGGACAAGGAGTACCAGATGAGGCAGAGGGGGCTGGTGTGGATGATGCCTAGAGGTGAGAGCGCTTGGCCCGTTCAAGGTGCTGAAAGAGTTATGACTGGATAAGGCAATGTGAGGGGTAATATCAATAGACAAGGCTAGAGATGTTGGAAAAGCTAAGTCACAAAGGACCTTATAAAAAAGAATCAGGAATTTATCCCAACAGTGTGTCAAGCAGTGAAGGACTTTAAATAGGGAAGCAGCATAAGTAAACAGGCATTCTGAAAGGATCACTCCAGTGAGAGTGTCATGAATGGAACATGGGGCAAGGCTGAAGGCTCTGGGCTGGAAAGAGAATCGGGTGCCAATTAGGAGGCAGAATCAACAGGAATTGGTGGCAGGACTTCAAGATCCCTCTCCACTTCCCAAGGACGAGAAAGATCAAGAGTGAGATGTCCTACACCAAAAAGGAGGAACATGTCCAGACAGGGGCAATTTTTAAAGAGTGGAGTCATTGAAGAGAGTCATTCGGCATTCTACAGGGCAAATTACCTACTTTCTTCTACACATGAATGGCATAGGAAAAAAAAAGAGGAGGAGGCCTGTTATAGAACGGGAACATAATAACGCAGTGCAAACCTCCACTGGATCCTGTGTCAAACAAACTGTAAAAGGATGTTGCCAAGACAGTCACAGAAAGGTGAATATGGACTAAGCATGAGACAATGTAAAGAACCATTGTTAATTTTATTAGATTTCATAACGGAATGATAGCTGTTTTTTAAAATGTCCTTATCAAACAGAGATACCTGCTCAAGTAGTTACAGGTGAAATGACATGTAACTGGTGATCTGGCTTAAAATAATCTAGAAAACATAAAAATAAAACAAGTAGTGAAGAAACAGATGAAACAACATTGGCAAAATGTTGGTAACTATTGATGGGCACATGGGGGTTCATTACAGTGTCCTCTCTTCTTATTTACGTTTGAAATGTTCTATACTAAAAACTAAAAAACACCAATCTGCTCTCTCATGACAGGAGGTTTAGCTAGCTCTTTCTTTCTCTGTCCTCAGGAGCCTAGAGGTGTCCTATGAGGCCTGGGATCTGTATGCCAGAGGAGAAGGCCGAGCCAGCTCTCCTCCATTCAAAAGCTTACTCTCTGTGGGATGAACTGAGAGAGTAGTTTTGACATATACATACTGCCGTGTGTAAAACAGACAGCTAGCGGGAAGCTCCTGTATAGCACAGGGAACTTAGTCTGTGCTCTGTGATGACCTAGAAGGGTAGAATGGTAGTGGGGTGGGGGGTGAGGGGAAGCTGCGGTGGGAGACTCAAGAGGGAGGGAATATATGTATACATGTAGCTGATTCATAGTTATTGTATCACAGAAACTAACGCAACAATGTAAAGCAATTACACTCCAATTTAAAGCAAAATAAAAGCTCCCTCTTTCATCTAGCCAGGTCAAATGGGTATACAGATGGACACAGGGCACACACTCTTTTATCCGACCCACTTGCTCTTCTGGTTTGCAGGGCACAGTTGGAACTTACTCTTCCTCAACCTACGGCAGTAACATCACAGTCTGGGCCTGGGTTTAGAGGAGAGGGGCAAAGTCAGCCTTGTGACCTGCTTTGGTTTTAGCCTGTCTGGCAGGCCTTGCTGAGGTCAGGAGCTATCTACAGGGTCTAACCTAGAGCATGGGAGTTCCACCTCAGGGTTTGGGACCCAGGTTACAGTTTGTAATAAAATGTCACTTGGTCTTGCTTTCCCCTCTGAGGAGATAGCCCCTCAAGGACCTTATGAGCAGCCACAATTAATCCGGGGCAACAAGATTTTCCAGGTCCTTAGCCAACATAGCATTACCTCCCAAACACCAATGACCTTCCTCTGAGGGGTACTGTTCTGGGAGAATAACCTTCTGCAGCAGTGAGCCTCACTCTACGATGCTGCCATGATTGGTCCTCCTGGATGCGCGAGGCTCATTATTCAGGAGGAGTGTCTATGAGTAACAGGCAAAAGATTTATGTGAAATGGATTTATAAGAAGCCATAGAAAGGAAGGACATCTGTCTGTCTAGCAGTGATTGAAAGGGGACAGAAAAGATCTGAGGCTCCTATTGATGGTATAACATAAATTAACAAAATGATTTCAAATCCTGTTTTGGAATCTGTCTCATTCCCCACTCATACAGACCCTAATCGAGTTATCTGGCACAGACAATAATCAGACATGGATGCTTTCCTCCACATATTTGAGACTTCCTTTCCCTTTCAATACTATTCTTGATGTTCAAGTTTGGGGCAGCAGGAGGCACACAGGGCCACAAATTTATGCTTGAAGCCAGAAAGGACTTACCTATGGGAAGGGCCGCTAGGCTCTAGAGAACTAATTAGGAAGCCCTCTGGGGAGGGTTTTAGGGACAGGCCAGCCAGGTTTTAGGGACAGGCCAGCCATCCAATTGTCTTCTGTGCCTGGAAAGAAACCTATTTCAAGTGGGGCTGGGATCATCGAGATAGTAACTCCCAATTCTTTTCTTTATCAACCCTTCCCCAAAGTGGCTTTTCCAATGAGGTATACCAATCTACTTGGGAAAACCCCTCAGCAGAGCATCCTCTGTGCTGTGAAGCTTCTGGCCTAGGAACTCTAGTCAGACTTTGCTCTTCACTCTGCATGGGAATGCCTCGGAGTCACGACCTATCATCAACATCAGGGAGGCCCAAGGCACTGTCAGCCCTGGCTTGGGAGGTCAGATCACACACAACTCAGACTGTTCGCAACTTTGCCTCCTCTCCTACCTTCTTAGAGCCTATACTACCATATCTTAAGTACCTCTCCATCCAACTAGGATGGCATCCCCAGGTTGTGCACCACCCCAAAGAAACACAGCTAAAGGTACCAATAATACAGAGTCCAGCTTAATATAGTTTTAGTCTGTGAAGTCCAGGAAGGTCCAGAAAACTCTAGGATGTCCATCTGTAGAGGAAGGTTCATATTCACCCCTACATACTTTGAGACTGGGAAAGGAGCCAAAGTTGGCATGAACTGTGAACTGTGATCCCCAATATGAGCTGAAAAAGCTATAGGAAGAAGAAAGTCACATGTCTTGAGGTCTTTTCCTAAGAGCTCTGAGGGAAACTTCTGGAGGTCAGGAAGAGGCACACCAAATAGAGTGAGGCTCTGAGTCTAGATGACCCTTGCTTTCAGCTTTGTCAATCCAGCAGTTCCTCACTCGGTATTATGGAAGAATGTCCTCAAGCCCCATTTGAACTTGTGAGTAAAGGTACTGGGGGCCGGTGATTAAGTGTGATGGTGTGTGATGGTCCTGCCTGGCTATATGGGTTTTACTTTGGGGATGTCAGGCACCATTTCCCAGATTCTGTATCAGGTCTAGATATAGATTCAATCTAATGGGCTCCCAAACCCCCACGTGGAATTGATTGTAAGTGACCCTCCTCTAAAAAAGCATGAGACCCTAGTTTATTCTCTTTTTGAAGCCAAAAGAAAGCTGAGCTCTCATCTCTGCAAAGATCATGTGTTTGAAGGAAAGTTGTTGGCCTCATTTCTACTACTTTCAAACTCAGTCCTGAGTTGTGAACACCCTTTGTATTCAAAAGGAAAAATCATAGCTTTGAAATTCTATCAAATCCATACCCAAGACTTCCCCTTAAAAAAGCACCACCTCCTTTAAGATAGTCTCAATCTTGGAAACTATTCTAAAGACAAATGTATCCTTTGAAATGCTTCTCAATACCAGGACTCCTCTGCCACAACTCAGACCTCCTCCAACTTTAAAGAAAATATGAACTTTGCTCCTGGAACTTGATCCCTCTTTTCAGTGATCCCTTCCATCAAAGGGCTCCTCCTTTCCTCCAGTAATCCCTCCCAGAGCCCAGTTATCCTTCCGCCCTTGAATACATTCCTCCAGGCAGAATGAATTCTCCCTATCAACACTGCTAGTTAAATGCTATTCTGTTGGCTTCTCAGTTTTCTCTCCTGTCTGTCCCTGAATTTTGGAGGGTGGAAAAATTAACACTCTCTGCAATTCAAAAAAACAAACAAACGTTGGGTTTCTGTTGGATAGAGTACTGAAGATAAAGAAATAAGGAAAGCAACTTCAAGGAAGGAAGAAAAAAATAGGCGAAAGCACTGGAGTAGACATTAAAGCTCCTTTCCGTCATCTGAGACCTGTGCTGAGAATCTCTGCCCAGCAGACCCTCTTAGACACAAGCACAACTTACAATGCCAGAACCATAGTCCCAACCTTCTCCTGCAACGTGGGGGACACCTCTGGATGCCACTCCAACCCCAAATCTCATTCTCTTTTACTATCTTCCTACCTGGAATATAAAACATCCCAGCCTAGGGACCCTCTTTCATCGTCTACCAGAGAACCTCCTCATTGGACATCTGTCCTTAAAATCTGGGCCCAGAAGAGTAAGTTGCCTATTCTCAGACACACCTAAAATAGTACTTATTTCCCTACCCCAAGGGGTTTCTTAACTTAAAATAACCATTTAATATTTATCCATGTCTTAACCATTTAATATTTATCCATGCCGTGTCCACTCGTGCTAAAGAACAGTCATCATTCTAATAGTCATTCATCAGATAATAATTGTGTACCCACTCTATGCAGGGCACTGAACTGGGTGTTAGGAATATAATGGGGTCCCCGCCTTTAGGGAACAAACCCTTCTGGCAGGAAAGACATCAAATCAAGAAATAATAATAAAATATGACCAGGGCTATAACAGGGGACTGGGCTAAGGGTAGTAGCTGGGCACGGGACAGGGCTCCAAGATGTGATATCCACACAGCAGGAATAACCTAACCTCCTCTAAAGAGTGTCTTAGAAGACTCTGCAAAGGGACACCTAAGCTGAATCAAAGGACAAGAAGCAGTTAGCCTGGAAATGAAGAGGCGGAGGAATGTTCAAATCAGGGAGAACAATGTGTGGGAAGGATAGGAGGTGAGACAGAACATGGTAGGTGGTTTGAGAAACTTGAATGAATGATACAGTATTTGATAGAATTGTAATACTTATTGTCACTTGTCCCATTTGAAAAGTCATTCCCAGCCAATAAAGATACTATAGAGAAGAAGGCTGAAAGCAAAGATGACTCATTTCTTTATACAGCTTCTGTCCAGTAAGCAGTATTAGCTGTGAAATATTCCAAAACTTACCGCCCAGTGCGCTGAAGCTCTGGCCCGCTGTGGCCCCCATGTGGCTCTGGTTCTATGTGGCAAATGTTTCCATTTGGAACTCCAGGCATTTTCCTTTTCTCCTTTTAACAGAGGACCACACAGTTAGCAAAGTCAACCACCTATTCTGTCTTTCCTGCTATGGCGGAGGTAGGCAGGGTGGAAGGGTGGGAGATGGCGGGGGTCAGGGTAGCATGAGAGAATCCAAAAGCAGCCCCCAAAATACCCAAGTGTTTCTTATAGCTTTCAGGTGCATTTACTGATTTGGGACAGTTTATTGACTTTCCTGAAAAATACAAAAGATAACAAATAATTTCTCTTCCTCTCCGCTGGTACCTGACTCCTCTGTCTTGTCCAGAAACAGAAACGTGAAGGCTTTGGCATCAGATATGACCTAAGTTCAAGTTGCAAATCTTTCTATGCGTAATCATTACCTTAAAAGCTTGCAGATAGCATTTTTATTCCTCATTTGTTAAATAAAGAATAACAACACCTACTTGGAGATGTTGCTGAGAGATTTAATTAGCATATGTAAAGCACCTGGGCCAGGGACCAGTGTACAGTAGAAGTTTTTTTTCATCTTTCAGTTCAGTTCAGTCCAGTCGCTCAGTCGTGTCCAACTCTTTGCGACCCCATGAATCGCAGCACGCCAGGCCTCCCTGTCCATCACCAACTCCCAGAGTTCACTCAGACGTCCATCGAGTCAGTGATGCCATCCAGCCATCTCATCCTCTGTCGTCCCCTTCTCCTCCTGCCCCCAATCCCTCCCAGTATCAGAGTCTTTTCCAATGAGTCAACTCTTTGCATGAGGTGGCCAAAGTACTGGACTTCCAGCTTTAGCATCATTTCTTCCAAAGAAATCCCAGGGTTGATATCCTTCAGAATGGAACGGTTGGATCTCCTTGCAGTCCAAGGGACTCTCAAGAGTCTTCTCCAACACCACAGTTCAAAAGCATCAATTCTTCAGCGCTCAGCCTNTACTCCTTTTCCTATTTGAAACCAGTCTGTTGTTCCATGTCCAGTTCTAACTGTTGCTTCCTGACCTGCATACAGATTTCTCAAGAGGCAGGTCAGGTGGTCTGGTATTCCCATCTCTTTCAGAATTTTCCATCTTTAACCTCTCAAAAAAAAAAAAAAAAAGTATGGGGAACTCTATTTGCACTCTCTATGCACCAAGCTCTTTTCATTTAATGGCTTCATTCTTAATAGACTCCCAAGAAATGCCCCCTCCTCTCCTCTCTGCCATTTCACACCAATCCTCCGAAAGTTGGCTTAAAATTCATCCCAGGGTAATCCTGGCCAATTGATGTTACTGCATATTCATATTTTATTACTCTTCTGACATTTTAGGCATCCTGCAACAGAACCACATCTCAGTGTATTTAGCATACACCAACATCGTCTTTGCTGTGTCCATGGTGGGCCCTCAGTAAGTGACAATCAGCCACCACTGGCTCATGTGCATACGTTACCTGAGAAGGGACATTTTTGGGTGGCTCAATTCGAATGGAGGGGTCCCACTCCCCTGGAGGAAGCACCGTCACCTGGTCTAGGAACTCATCAATCCCTGCAAGGAGGTCATCTCGCTCTTTTGCCTTATAAGCCACATCATGAAAAATCTAAGAGAAGAAAAAATCCTCAGGAAAGCTGAAAGTCACTTGACTTAAACAATAACCAATGGATATGGTAAAAGATGGATAAAACCTCTTGGTTTTTATCTTTGTTTAGGGGCTCTGAAATATAGATAAGTTTAGCACTTAAAGAAGTACAGGGATAAAAGAGTTTTAAAAGTGAATCTAAAGATGAGTCAAAAAAAACTAAATATATGTCTATTAGTATAGAAAGAGATAAGACATGACTCTAAAGTTTTGTAATTCTGTCATCTCCTCAAAGAATGGAACAAAAGCCAAGATGCATGAGAAATTTTCCTGATCATGATGGGTAAAAAACTGGATGGAATTACTAATAAAGGTCCTCCATGAAATATGCCTTCCAACCAAAGACAGCGGATAAAACACAGCCCCATCTCCCTTTGCCTCTAAGACTTATGCCTTTTCAAGGCCCTACTTTGCAATTTACCTGAGCAGCATAGTCCTCACCAGGGATGCAGCAGGGGCAGCCGAAATGTCTAGTAACCCTAGTACATTCACATGACAATGCCCAAGAGCATCCCCCTGACAACTGGTCTCATTTACGTGAAATGGGAGTGAGGTTTCTTTCTGTAAATAGCTTGGATATTTCATTAACTATCTTCTCTAGAAAGTTAAGTCAGCCTTAATATCCTTCCTACTTGGTATCCTACTTGGCAATAGTTTTCCCAGAAAAAGATTTCTCTGCATCCTTGATTATTCCAAAAGGGAGAGATGACAGAGGAAGAAAAATACAAGAGGCCTTGGTCCTCAAAAACATGACCTGCATTGCTTCCCAGCAATAATTATTTTACCCCCAACAACTAGCACAATGCCTGGCACAGAGTAAACACTCAATAAACATTCATGAGATGAACACATGAAAAGTGGAAGTGGGGTGCATACCTCATCTGTCATGATGGTGGCCATGGATCTGCCAATCTCATGATACTGCTGACCCTTCCCTACTGGACCCAGCAGGATAAACAAAAACCTGGCAACACACAAAAGAGATGAAATTATGTAAGGAAAAGGAAATTATGTAAGGAAATATAAGGAAATTATTTCTTCTCTAAACAACATAACATTTCCCTTTTCTATCAAACAGAATTTATCATAGTAACTTCAAAAGAAGGAAGCAAACTAATGATGGAGCAATCTGAGTAGCCTTGACCTAATAGCTCTACTGTAGTCATTAGAAGCTATCCTGTACGACTCCATTCAGTAATGTGTTTATAATTCTCAGGGTTTCCATAGACACAACTCCTTGCTCTAGATAGGATGTTTTTTCAAAACATGGCATTGTAGTGCAAATTCAAGATTATCTGAATCTCATTCATTGCTCTAATAAGAAAATGATTCGGAGAGGAGAAGGATAAGGCAATTGAAATGATCAAGCCCTGCAGAGGAGTCTAAATTGTGTCCCGGACATCTGAATATTCCACAGTTAATGGGACTCTGAATCACCTGAATCACCACCTTCAAAGTGCATGAATAGGCTTTGGAACAGATATGGACATATTTGCAAACCATACAAATCCTGCCAGAACTATGGAAAGAGACATCGATACCTTTGCTTAGAGATGTCTCCCTGGGGTAAAGCTCTGCAGAATGGGGAGATCAAGACAGTCTCCCTATCCCAAGTAAGTGATCCTTGCTATGTCTTCAGAATGCTCTTTGATTCTCAATTTCCCACGTCATAGAAACTGCACAGTCACAGCCTTACAAGTCTTAAAATTCTTCTGCACAGAGGTTAATCAAATATACCCCAGTTTTCTGAGATCATTGCTGAATTTTAAACAGCAATCCCCAAATTAATTAATCCTACATTTTGGCATTAGCTGGTTTCTTCCACTGCTGCTGCTGCTGCTAAATCACTTCAGTCGTGTCCGACTCTGTGCGACCCTATAGATGGCAGCCCACCAGGCTCACTCGTCCATGGGATTCTCCAGGCAAGAATGCTGAAGTGGGGTGCCATGGCCATCTCCGGGTTTCCTCCACTAGAGCTCATGTAAACCTGTGCATTAGACTGTGCTTTGTGGTCCTCATCTTACCTTGTGGGGATGGGCACTTCTGTCAGGCCTGAGAGGAGGACAGCTGGAGAGAGCCTCACAAAGGCGACAATGGGGCGGTCCAGAGAGTCCACCTCTCCAACCAGGACATTCGAGGCCTCCGCCCCAGTGGGAATTTTCTTCATAAAATGAAGGTCCACCTGAAAATTTAAAAGCACCCCGACAGTGTGGGAGCCATCACCTCACATGTCCATCACCCTCCTCACAACTTATATTCATGCATCATTTTATGATTCAACATATTTTTCTCACACTACTTCACTTAATCCTTACAATAACTCTCTATGGTGGATAAGACTGGCCAATTAGACTCATTCTTTATTTAAAAAAATGAAGCCACCAAGACCCAGAAAGATGAAGTTGACTTGCCCATGACAACAGAGCTTCTAAAAGAGACAATTTAAATCTAGGGTTCTGATTTGAATTCCATTATGCCAGGCATCCTCAAAGTAAATGTTTTTGAAACTCCAGGTCAAATTGTTTCCATTTTAAAATACCTGAATGCTTTGCCTGAGGTTTCAGAGAGCCTCAGGAGCTGAGAAGTGACATAATACTATCTGTGTTTTGGAAAGACAGTGTCAGGGAAAGACCAGAGCAAGAAAAGGCTGGCAGCTGGGAGATCAAGGATTGAGCCAAGAGCTGCAGGGGGACCCAGATCCTGTGGGAGAGGCCTCGGACACCAAAGTCACAGTCACCAAGAAGAGTTTAACCACAAAGTAGTTGTGAGATAGTAGCAAAAATATTGTTTTCACAAAACCCTTGGAAGTAAATAAATAAGAATAATTGAAAAATAAAACCTTGGAGGTAAGAAGGTGCTCCTAGAGAGCAGGTATCAGAAAATAATTCTGAAACAGCAGGAGGTATGCATCAGGGCGGTTTATCAGTGGCTAGTGGGTTTCAGCAGGTCGAATCTGGGGGGAAAACTGATGAGTCAGCCCTCTCTGGGACAGAGAAGGAGGAAGACATGAGCAGATGGGCCTCCTTTTCTGCAGAAGGGGCTCTGGTCCTGGAGAAAGGATACTGAAATGCCAAAGCTTACCCAGCTTCCAGCAACAGGACTCTGGGCTCCACAAGAGATATGCTTAAGCCTGTGAGCCAACTTCCACATCTCTGCTCACCTTGCTTAAATCCATTGGACTGTGTTCACAATTCACTCCATTCTTTACTTCAAGACTTGTGGTTGGAATGGACTGAGGAGACACAGTTTGACCTATTTGGAGAAAATCAAACAGAATTCTCTGAGTCTTGCCCTTTCCCTCTTTGACACACCTCATCCATTGTCAGCTGGTCATGGCTCTCTCCTGCAAAGCCCACAGAGAGAAGAGGTTCAGGTGACTAGGAAGCAAGGACCCACACATACCTGTCTCCTTACCTACCAGCCAGCAGTAAAGGGGGCACAGAGATCTTACTACCCCTGAGCCCTCTTCCTGCACCATTTGTGATGTTCTTTTCTTGCTTTATTAAAGGCGGTAATTCTCAACCAGGAGTGCACACCATAAATTCCTATGGAGAACTTTTCAAATACATGGATCCCCAGGCATATCTCCTACACATTGTGTTTTGGTAAATGTGGGGACAAGGAGACCCCCGGCCTGGCCACAGACATGGAAAGCATTCAGCAGCTGAAATTCATCAGATGTTTACAACCCACCACACACCTGGCTCAGGGCTTTACATAGATTAACTTATTGAAGCCTCACAACAGACTGATGGAGTAGATCTTATAATTATCGTTACTCTACAAAGTGGGCTTAAAGAGTTTTAGGAGGTTGGCCAAGATCTTTGCAAGAGGTGAAGCCAGAATCTCAAGCCTGGAAATCTGACTCAAGAGTCTACACTACTGAATTTTGCCTCCCTAATCTAAGACATTTGTTTACTTCTAAAAAGCTCCAGTTGACCTTCTCTGGAGCCAAATTATCCCCAGTGTGGATATCTCCCTGTCTCGCTGATCCTGCTGACTCCACCAACCATCTTGCTGAATCTCACTGTGTACACTCTTTGCTGAGCCCAGGGTAGGCAAGGTGCGAGCAGGGAAACTGGAAGAAAACTCAAGGAGTCATAGGAAATGCAAACACATTTCTTCTCTCCTGAATGGCACAGTAGCCATAGCAATGGACATGCTATATTCTCTCCTCTCTTGGTTGACCCAGCAGACACAGCCTGAACGCAGCCTCACCACCATAATGCAGCCATAACGTAGCCCCCCAGCAGCACAGCCAACTCTCTCTCTCTCTGGCATGCCAAGTGAAGCTTATATATGCTTACAAAACAAAAGTAGGCTGCAGGCAAGCGAGTATCTCAGAACGTGCATCTGCAGTGCTATAAGTGATCTCAGTTGATATAGAATCATTATTATAAAACGTGGGGCGAGAGTGAGAGGGCATGAGGTGGGAGAGCCTGACCAGGCCATCTTGGCTAATTTGATCTTTCCCTACACTCCCCAAGTCGCATCAGTTCTGAGGCCATTCTGGGGCACAAACCTTTCCCTGGAGGTCCACTGAAATGTATCTGAGGCATGCATCCTGAGTGCCACAAGAGATGATGGTCGCCAGTCCCAGCTACCCATCTTGCCAATCCTCAAAAAGGACTGTGTCTAAGTGAGCATGAAAGCATATTAGAGAAACACTGTTCCTACCCTCTAGTAACTCAGCATCTCCAACTAGTGCCTAAATGTCTTATTAATCTAAAGAGAAAGCAGTTACTTCTAATAATCTTACCATGTTTATCCATTGAATGTGGATCAGACTGCTTCTTGCCAACCTCAGCAAAGGAGCGAACAATGGGGATGAGGTTATTTCTCTTCTTTTCATTCTGATGATGATGCTTTTTGAGAAGGGCTTCCCGGACTTTAACCCTCATGCTGTCATTCAGGTCACTGAACAGCTCCTGCTGGTCCAGGATCAGGTCTGGAAGGCAGGTGCTAACATGAACACTCAAACTGATGGTCAATGATTCCAAAGAAGGCAAGGTCAGGTGAGGTGAGGGACACAGAGTAGGGGGAAGCATTTCTACCAGTCACTGAGGTTACAGTCTCTTTATCAGTGCCTGAAAGAGCTAACTGCTGATAGCAGCTGTGACACATTACACATTATTCATGTAACAAATCATTACTTTTATAAATGGAAACTATTGAGCACTTAACATGTGCCAGGAACTACATTCTGAACTTATTACATAATGATCTAATCTGATCCTTATAAAACCTCTGAAAAGTAGGTGATATTATAACAATTTTTATAGATCAGGAAACTGAGGCCCCAAAATTACAAAATCCCCATGATCTCACATCTAGTGAGTTGCAGAGATGGGATTCAAATCCCAGACTGACGACTCAAATGTCCACATGATTGCCATTCTGTTCTATCATTTGCCAAAGTTCCTCTAGGTTCTCTTCCTCTGAGATTTTAACATTGCTGTGATTGTCAAGAGAAACTATAACTGTAGAAGGCCACATGACTGTTTGAAGGTAGAATCCATAAAAATAATTCATTTGTTCTTGATTAAGACCTCCAGACAGTTAACACCAAGCATCAATCTTGACCTGCCAAGTCCAGCAGAACTGAGGGGGAAAAAATCCCAACACCTGCTACTGAAAGGCAGCTGGCATAGAAGTTAACAGCATGTGTTCTAGAGCTAAACGTCCACATCTCTCCCACCCACTTCTACCACTTTCTGTGTGATAAACCTCTCTGTACTTCAGTTTCCTCATCTGTAACATGAAGTGAGTATGATCCTTAAACGATTGTTGTGAAAAATTAATAAGATATATAAAGTGCTGATTCACTACAAGTGAGGCCATTTACCTACCCTTATCACTAACATGAATATCTCAGGTCCCTACTGTGAAGAACCATAGCCATTTTACTTAAACCCTACATATCCAGCCCCCTGCCACCACCTCTCCCAAACTCTAACCTATTCTCAACTCCAGCTCCATCCATGACTATCCAAGTGTTAGAAGCAATAAATAAAAGAAAATCTATTTCAAATACTCAAGCCAAAGATCCAAGCTTCTCTCTCTTTAACTTTTAGATTGATTGGTTCCTTGTCTCACAATATAAACATGCTTCAGGATACTTCATCTTGGGAAAGAAAAAACAGAAGAACGTCCATCCCAGGTCTCCCTTTATCTGTTGCCTTCCTTTTCTCGCACATGCACTCGCTCTCTATTTCTTCTCAAAAGAAAAATTTCTCACCTGCTACAATGTGTCTGCCCCAATGAAACTGCTTTTGATAAAATCATCAACAACCTTCCAGTTGCTAAATCTGGTGAATGCTTCCAGTTTTTACTTCATCGGACCTCTCTGAAGCATCTGACTGATGAACTCAACTCCTCTCTTCTTTTGTTGTCAGTTGAACGGCACCCCTTCAAAAGATGCTGCGTACTATATACTAATTCCCCAGAACCCATGAGCATGATCTCATTCATAAAGAGAGTCTTCACAGATGTAACTGAGGTGCTAACACAAGATCCCATCGGTAAGACCTCTCCCCAGGTCCCCATGTAATCCCAGACAGGCAGAATTACTTGGATACTTGTAATGAAGAAAAGCTGGAAGAAACTTCAAAATCTGTCCAACCAAACAGAGCCAAGCCAAGGAAAAGCCTTACATGCACCCAGGTGTTTCTCAAACTCCATTCCCCAAACACAATAACTTACACTTCCTGTACTAGGAAACTCCATCAGATATCTCCCCTTCACATCATGCTGAAGAAGTGGGGAGTCCTTTAGCTCAATTTCATACATGTTTTTCCTAGTTGCCATATTGAAAAATCTTTCTTTCACTTGAACCCACTTTTCTCTGCAGAGCTCCCAGTCACACTTATTACCAAACCAGAGCTTGGTAGTTGCACTTATTTTAATTGCCCTATGGCTATTTTCCTCACTGGGGCTTCCCTGATGACTCAGATGGTAAAGAATCCGCCTGTGATGCAGGAGACGTGGGTTCAGTCCCTGGGTTGGGAAGATTCCCTGGAGAAGGAAATGGCAACCCACTCCAATGTTCTTGCCTGGAGAATTCCATGTACACAGGAGCCGAGTTGGACATGACTAAGAGAATAACACACACACACATTTTCCCCACTAGAAGGTGAGCTCCTTGAGGGTAGAAACTGTATCGTATCCTGTGCCTAGTACATAATCAAGCATAGATAGAAAATAATGTTTGCTAAACAAATAGGCAAATGGAAAACCGCACTCCGTGTCATTTGCATCCCAGAACAAGCTTGTGGAATAGGCAGGGAAGAAATTCATCCCAGAGCTGAAGGTGCTGAGGTCAGGAAGGTAAGTGACTTGCCCAAGCACAAACAGCCACTTTCTTCTTTCTTTCCTCCACACCACACCACAAACGATCCTCTGCTTTCTCTCCCCTAACCTTACCTGAGATTTCTTCTATGCTATTTGCACGCATATCCAGAAGGACCGTCCCATTAATAAGACAGCTTCTTAACTCAAAGAGACTGTGCAGTGAAAGGGTTGCCACATAAGGCTTGCTCCATCGTTCTCCCCCATCCTCAACATCTTCTTCGAACTTCAGCCACCTGAAAGCATGACAAAGAGATGCCAAAAACAGAAAATAAAGAATTTTCAGGAGAGGGTTTTTAACGTAGGTCACAAAGAAAGGTACCTGAATAATCACACTGAACCCTGTAATCTAATCTATATGTTCAGCATGCATTGGCAAGTGAAATAAGTAGGTTACAAACCACTGCAAAATTGAGTATAGCTTGATTCCATGTTTATTAAAGGAAAATCTTAAAATACAACACACACATATATAAGATACCAAATGTTATATTCATTATCTCTGGGGTATTAATTTTTATTTTCTTTTTGCTTATCCTTATTTTCTCATTTTGTATAGTGAGCATGCATTACTTGTACAACTAAAAAAACAGATCTAATCTATATCATTTGGATACACTGACAAATCACATTAATAAAATGATCATATTTTTCTTTGTTAAAAAGTCTGTGTGACCTTCAGAAGTTTGCAAAGACAGGATGTTAAGGCTAATTGCCTTCTTGCCTGGTATGAGGTTAATTGGTTTGTTTAATCCTCTCTACTCATTGAACACATCTATGGATACAGCAGGTATCCAGGAAGAGCTGTTTCAATGAGACCTTGAGCCATGCTTTGCTGGTTATCCACCTCATCTTCTTCCCTGAGGCTCAGGCATGCTGGCTTTGTATCACCCAGAAGGCTCGCTTGTCAGTTACTAGAGGAACCTTAGACATGGGCTTGGTTCATCTGAGAGTTATTCTTGGGTTTGAGCCTTAGACAAGTGTACTCACTCTCTAATCAAGGGAAGCCTACCATCAGGCTGGATATTATCCCAGAGATCTCTACAAAGTTGGATTGTCCCATAGGATATCTCAAAAATTAGGGAATCTCCAGTGAACTAAACCTCAAATGATTGGGATTTCCCTGATGGTCCAGAGGCTAAGACTTCATGCTCCTAATGCAGGCGGCCTGGGTTTGATCCCTGTTTGGGGAACTAGTTCCTATGTGCTGCAACTAAAAGCTCCCATGATGCCACTAAGACCTGGCACAGCCAAATAAATTAAAGAATTAAAAAAAAAATGACGCTATGGCTCACCCATAGAAAAAGGCTATGTCTGCTGGGCTAGGTCTAGGCCAAGGTGGCCCCTCAGGCATCTTCCAAGTCAGATATACAATATTAAGGGCCCAGGAACAAGTGAGAGAGGACCCCCTGGTTCCACGTTTCTGTCACCAATCCCCAGCTCAAGGTCAACTGGAACAGGTGTTAGTTACCACCGACATGACAAAGAGGCCAACATCAAGACTTCCCATGCAAGACCCTAGAACGTCAGTGCCCATGTCAGTCATCATGTCTCCCATGAAGAAATAAAAGGCAGGCAGACCTGTCACTCATGGAAAGATACACATTTGCCTGCCCCAGCAAACCTTGGCCCAGGCTATTCAGGGCCTCACCTGGCTGTCTCCTTCCACTCAGCATCTTCTCCCTCTTTCAGACAGATCTCATCCAGCTCCGTAAAGAGGTCATGAGGCACATGTTCTTCATCCTCCTCAGTGCCAAGAATGAACTGAACACGCTGAGATGGTGTGTCTAGAAAAGCAGCCACAGAGAAAGGTTTGCTCCCAACCTCCACTTGGGGCAGAAATAGCATCCTGCCACACTCAGTGCACCTGGGGGGCTTCCAGCTTGTGAAACATATAGACAATCCTGGATTCAGATCAAAAAGATTTCTTTGTTCCCAGAATTAAAAAAAGCAAAACTATTCTTTGGAGTTTCCCTGACAGCTAGTTGGTAAAGAATCCGCCTGCAATACAGGAGACCTTTGTTCAGTTTCTGAGTTGAGAAGATCCACTGGAGAAGGGATAGGCTACCCATACCAGTATTCTTAGGCTTCCCTGGTGGCTCAGCTGGTAAAGAATCCGCCTGCAATGCAGGAGACCTGGGTTCGATCTCTGGGTTGGGAAGATCCCCTGCAGAAGGGAAAGGCTACCCACTCCAGTATTCTGGCCTGGACAATTCCATGGACTGTATAGTCCATGTGGTTGCAAAGAGTCAGACATGACTCAGTAACTTCCACTTTCATTCTTTGGAAGCAGTTTCATGAAAAGAGAAATATTAAGTAAGACCACTTGAAGAAAACCCATAAGAAACTAGAAATCTGATTAATTTGATCAAAAGGAATAGCTAATTCTCCAGCAAATGATTTTACCTCCTATGGTACTGATTTGGGGGACCTGAACGGTGAAGTTTTCAGGCAGATACTTTTGATTCTCAGAGGCATTTCTTCTTTGAAGCAAGCTGGAAAGCCTAGAGAACGAAAACCACTACCTGCTGGATGTCCATCCACATGCCCTCAGTCTCAGGGGGACTCCCAGCTGTAGACACCCNGTTCGGTGGTGCCGATGGCTCTGCCGGCCCAGCGGCATCCGGACCCCCACATACAGGGTCCTATGGCCTGAAAAGAAGCAGAAGGTCTGAAGAGAGAACTCCTTTAAGAAAAGGAGGCTAGTATATTTAAGACGGGGGAGGAAGAAGAAAAAGTCACAACTCTGTAATGACAAAACTTCAAAGACCTCCAGGACTGAATCTGTAGAGATGGGCAAGTTGAAGATCTCCATCCTGTTCGTGGCTGCAAACCTCACAGGAGGGTTGTAAAGATCAAAGAAAATTATGTGCGTGAACATGATTTGCAAACTATAGGGACAAAAATAAAAGCTAGTAGTCGCCACTACAAGACAATTTGAGCAATTGATAAAACGTGATACGGTCACATCAGGACACCTACAGCAAGTCTTGGCACAGAGGCCATTTGGGAAAGTGGTTAAGTGCTCAAGTCAACCTGCCTGGGTCCAAAACTTGATTTCACCATTCACTTGCCATGTGACCCTGAACAAATTATCTAATCTCTCTGTGACTATCTTTAACAAGGAATACTGTAGCTTATTCTTTAAACTCAGAGAATTTTTGTGAGCAGTAAATAAGATAATGTATGTAAAATGCTTAACACAATGCCTGGAATCAATTTTAGCAGCTAGTACGTTCTAGGATCAGTTTCCATTTTATTTTTTCTGCACTGTAGAATACACCATGTAGAATAGCAGTGAGAGGCTAGTTGCAAATTATAAGGGGTATAAGGCTGGGAGCATAAAGGAGAGATATTACATATTTTACAAGAATACAAGATAATAAGTGATCCCATAGCAGTCCTCTCTAGTTCCTCCTTTCTACTCTCTCATCCCATCCATAAACCTTATTTTGTTTTGTTCCTGACTTTCAGGCCTGTCTCACCTCCACCTGATTTCCCTGGCCTTCCTGCCCAGCCTGGGGCCCAGAATCAGCAACTCTAAGGATGCTATACCTGACACACAGAGCTGTGACCTTGCCCCGTTTCTGCCCAGTTTCTGCTGCTTAACTCTTGATCTCAGGCTGCCTCTGCACATCTCCACCACAGGAGCCTTTGTCGCTGTCTTCACATCCACAAGCTTCCCCACATTTCCTCCCTCTGAGCAGGTGACCTCACTTCATGCAGTACTGAAAAGACAGGTTCTGTCCTGTGAATTCCCACCTTCTCAGCCTGGCTCACTTTCCTCCCCCAGTTCCCCCTCTTTACAGGCTAATGAGTATCACCTCCCATCCTGCTGGGTCCCACTCTATCAGTTATCCTCAGTCTCTCCTTTCCATCCATCCCTTCCCTGGGCTTCTCAAGTCTCTCTTACCTAATAAAGAAATGTTCCTGCCACCATATGATCCAACAATTCCATTCCTGGATGCTATGCTATGCTATGCTAAGTCACTTCAGTCGTGTCCGACTCTGTGCGACTCCATAGATGGCAGTCCACCAGGCTCCCCCATCCCTGGGATTCTCCAGGCAAGAACACTGGAGTGGGTTGCCATTTCCTTCTCCAATGCATGAAAGGGAAAAGTGAAAGTGAAGTCGCGCAGTCGTGTCCAACTCCTTGCAACCCCATGGACTGAAGCCTACCAGGCTCCTCCGTCCATGGGATTTTCCAGGCAAGCGTACTGGAGTGGGTATATATATTTAAAAAAAAAAAAACCCACAAAACATTCATTTGAAAAGAAACATATGTCCTAACGTTCATAGCAGCATTATTTACAATTACCAAGGTATGGAAACAACCTAAGTGTCCATCATATGATGAAGGGATAAAGAAGATGTGGTGTACATACATACAGTGGAATACTACTCAGCCATAAAAGAGAATGGCATTTTGCCATCTGCAGCAACATGGATGAACTTGGAAAGCATTATGCAAAGTGAAATGAGTCAGACAGAGAAAGACAATACTGCATCATACTTCTATGTGGAGTCTAAAAAATACAACAAACTAGTGAATAAAACAAAAAAAGAAAGCAGGCTCACAGATATAAAGAATAAACTAGTAGTTGCCAGTAGGCATGGCAGGAGGGAAGCAATATAGGAGTAGGGGGAAAAGGGGTTATTATGGGATTATATGAAATCATGTGTGTGAAAGTTTTGAAAACTGTAAAGCATTATAGAATTTAAAGATTCTTTCATTCAATAAAAATAAAGTTTTAAAATAAAAATAAATTGAAAAAAGAAATGTTCCCAGTGAAGTGCTACTCTTCCAAGCTCCTCCATCAGGTCACATTCAAGAACAGCTATTGCTCTAGCTCCTTCCTCACCATCTCCACAGCCTCTGCATGTGGCTGCTCTCCACCGATTGCCTTCATTACGGACACTGAAGTCCACTAAACCACTAAGTCTATCATATTATGTCTCTCTCAATCCAATTCAAAAGACTTCCTGGAGAGCCCACCAGGCTCCAGACATCATCCCAATCCCTAATGACTTCCTCCCCTCGGTGGTCTGGGCTCCCCCAGCACCTGTGCCACTGCCTTCCCTGGCTCACTTGCATTCCTCTGACTGCTTCTCCAGCCCTCCCACAATCCATCAAAGGAAGGTTCTCCAGGTTTCTGCCCCTTTCTTCTTTTTAGTGATATTTACTCTCATGATCTCAAAGTTTCTGTCTACAAATGACCCCCAAATGTTTATCTCTGGAAAGTCAATATGTTCCAAAGCAAACTCACTGTCCTCAATCTCAAATCAGGCTCATACTCATGTCTTATATTTTTCTGTCCATGGCATCACCATTCTCTCAACTTTCCAGGCTGGAATCCTGAGTGTTACCTTGTATTTCCACCTTGCCCCTCAGCGCTCCATCCCACAGATTATGATCATCCACAGATTATGATCATCCACAGATTAGATCAAGTCTTTTCTCCTCCCATTTTGAGAACAGCAGGGGCCTCCTTCCTGTCTCCCCTACCAATTCAGTCCTACAAACAAGCCCTCCTGAAGCACTGCCCTGATCCTGGCTCATTCCTACAATCAGGACCCTTCATGTCCTAGCACACAGAGGGACCAGCCTCCTTTCTAGTCTTTTCTTTCTCTAGAACAAATTATACATTCAGTAGGGAAAGCTCTCTAAAAGAACCGAGTGATCAGCTCAAGAGAAATCAAAATGGAAATCCCACACACGCCCACACTGAATAAATGTTCTTGGGGAAAAAGTCTAGAGATGTATACCTTCTGCATCTACCCCAACAACAGAACAGCCTGGTTTTGACCCTGTCTCCTTCTCATGGCCTCAGCTGATGCTCCCACCCTCACCTCACACTAGTCCCCACCTAAACCAAACATTCCAAAAATGTGCCAGTGCTTTCCAGACACTGACTTGGCTCACTCCTTCAAGACTCACCGCAAATACATCTTCCTTCTTGGTATTTTTGCTGATCCCTTCGATCAGATGTGCTGCCTCCTTCCTGTAAATCCCCAAAGTCCTTGGCTAGCATTCCCTTATGCACTTATTTTGTGCACTGCATTAAAGTTAGGTATTTATCAGTTTTTCTCCCACTACTCATCTGCAAGCTCCTCTAAGTCCCAGGGTAGGGCCTCCCTGGTGGCTCAGTGGTAAAAAAAATCTGCCTGCCAATGCAGGGGACATGGCTTTAATCCCTGGGTCAGGAAGATCTTGCATGCCTCAGAGCAACTAGATCCATGTGCCACAACTACTGAGCCCATGCTCAAGAGCCCAGGAACTGCAGCTACTGGAGCCTGTGCCTACGCTCTGCAACAAGAGAAGCCACTGCAGTGAGAAGCCTGCACACGGCAGCTAGAGAGCAGCCCCTAGACGCCACTGCCAGAGAAAAGCCCACGCAGCACAGCCAAAAATCAATCAACCAACAAAAAAGTCCCACATCATGCGGGTCCCAGGCTTCCCCAGTGGTCCTGTGCTAAAGAACATGCCTGCCAATGCAAGAAACATAAGAGACGTTCAGTCCCTGGGTCAGGAAGATCCCCTGGAGGGGGGCATGGCAACCCACTCCAGTACTCTTGCCTAGAGAATCCCATGGACAGAAGAGCCTGGTAGGCTACAGTCCATAAGGTCACAAAGAGGTGGATACAGCTGAGCGACTTGGCATGCAGAAAGAGCAGAGAGAGGAAGAAAGGACTGGAGAAAATATCTGAAGAGATAATAGCTGAAAACTTCCCTGAATGGGAAAGAAAAAGTCAACCAAGTCCAGGAAGCGCCGAGAAGAGTCCCTGAAACATATAGTAATAAAAACTGACAAAAATTTAAAACAAAGATAAAATACTAAAAGCAACAAGGGAAAAATGACAAATAACATACAAGGGAACTCTCATAAGGGTATCAGCTGATTTCTCAACAGAAACTCTACAAGCCAGAAGGGAATGGCACAATGTATTTAAAGTGATTAACAACCAAGAATACTGACTTAGCAGCAGCAGCAACAACCAAGAATACTCTACCCAGCAAGACTCTCATTCAGATTTGATGGAGAAATCAAGAGCTTTTCAGACAAGCAAAGTGAAGAGAATTCAGCACCACCGAACCAGCTTTACGACATACGCTAAAGAACTTCTCTAGGCAGGAAAACACAAGAGAAAGAAGACCTACAGAAGACCTCTATATGCTGCTTGCAAGAGACCCACCTCAAAACAAGGGAAACATACAGACTGAAAGTAAAGGGCTGGAAAAAGATATTCCATGCAAATAGAGACCAAAAGAAAGCAGGAGTGGCAATACTCATATCTGATAACATAGACTTTAAAACAAAGGCTGTGAAAAGAGACAAAGAAGGCCACTACATAATGATCAAAGGATCAGTCCAAGAAGAAGATATAACAATTATAAATATATATGCACCCAACATAGGAGCACCGCAATATGTAAGACAAATGCTAACAAGTATGAAAGGAGAAATCAACAATAACACAATAATAGTGGGAGACTTTAATACCCCACTCACACCAATCGACAGATCAACTAAACAGAAAATTAACAAAGAAACACAAACTTTAAATGATACAATAGACCAGTTAGACCTAATTGATATCTATAGGACATTTCACCCCCAAACAATGAATTTCACCTTTTTCTCAAGTGCTCACGGAACCTTCTCCAGGATAGATCACATCCTGGGCCATAAAT
>SJYQ01002518.1:184791-318187 GCA_006410935.1 Redunca redunca | reverse complement strand
AAAGAAGTTGTTCACAGATAAGTTTGGAAATGACAAAAGCTGAGAGAATCATAGGAGAGGGAGGGAATGGTCCTAGCCATCTTTTTAAAAACCTAGGATTTATGGAGAAGGAAAATGGCAACCCTCCCCAGTGTTCTTGCCTGGAGAATCCCAGGGATGGCGGAGCCTGGTGGGCTGCCATCTATGGGGTCGCACAGAGTCGGACTCGACTGAAGTGACTTAGCAGCAGGAACACACCTGACAGAAAGTGAAGTCTCAGTGGGATTATGCAAGACAACTGAGTTAGTTGATTACTTCATCCTAGACATGAGATTCTTAGCCAATGTGAAGGAGTGATGAGAATTTAATGTATTCTAACCCTATCTATATGCCAACTGCATATACCTTTCCTATTTGGATTGCTGAGATAAGAAGCCAGCAAGCTACGAAAAAGGAGAGTGAGAGGAAGATAGCATAGAGCAAACAAGCCGTATATATTTTAGAGATTTCTAAACTACAAAAGCCTCAATAATGATGAAACATAGATTTGGACACCAAATACTTGTTCAACAAGATTTTAACACATTTTATCCCTTCTGCCTCTCCCATTTGCCACCTAACACTGCTATCCTTTCCCAATTCCCCCAATGCAGAAAAGAAGACACCATCTTAAGAGCTACAAATAGATGGAAAGGACACTCCAAAAGGGAAGAACTTCTGTAGGGAGTGAGGTGGGGTGAGTGGTAGGTTAAATGGGGAGTGAATGGAGTATGAGAGAGACCAAGGAAAAGACTCATGATCATGATTTCATCTTTCAGGGACCATATTTGGACAGAGAAAAAGTAATCCAATGGGAAAAAAACCCCTGCACATCATAAAGAACAATTTTTAAAATAATTTGCCTGGTTTCTGAGTGTGCTCATGGTTATGTACGTAATGGTGGAATTTGTCCTGGTAAAGGATTCTGATTGCCTAAGTATGTGAACTTTGAAGTCTCAAAAGGAATGATGTAACAAAATAAACATCTACTAGAGAGAGCAGGAGAGAAGAGAAAAGACACCATAGAAATTAAGGAATTGAAGATTAGTTTGACCACTGATATAAGAATGAATGATGAGGGAGAGGATGATCTGCTTGACTTTTATTATTTATCCATTTCCATCTCTGGAGAGAGGCCCAGGTCAGGACCCCTAGCCTCCTCTGGCTGGGAGTTTGGTCACTGGCTATGCATTCTAATTAAAGCATTTTTGTTTAACTGGTTGTTTTTGTTGCTCATTCACTCAGTCGTGTCCGACTCTTTGTGACCCCATGGACTGCAGCACTCCAGGCTTCCCTGTCCCTCACTCTCTCCCTGAGTTTACTCAGACTCATGTCCATTGAGTCAGTGATGCCATCCAACCATCTCATCCTCTGTTGTCCCCTTCTTCTCTGGTCTTCAATCTTTCCCAGCCTCAGGGTCTTTTCAATGTGTCATTTCTTCTTATCATGTGGCCAAAGTATTGGAGCTTCAGCTTCAGCATACATCCTTCCAATGAGTTATTCAGGGTTGATTTCCTTTAGGATTGACTGATTTGATCTCTTTGCTGTCCAAGGGACTCTCCAGAGTCTTCTCCAGCACCACAGTTCAAAAGTATCAATTCTTCAGTGCTCAGCCTTCTTTATGATCCAGCTCTCACGTCCAAACATAACTACTGGAAAACAACAACAACAACAACAACAACATAGCTTTGACTATATGGACATTTGTCACAAAGTAATGTCTCTGCTTTTTAACATGCTGTCTAGGTTTGTCAAAGGTTTTCTTCCAAGGAGCAAGAGTCTTTCAATTTCACAGCTGCAGTCAATCTGCAGTGATTTGGGAGCCCAAGAAAATAAAGTCTGTTGCTGTTTCCATTTTTTCCTCATCTCTTTGCCATGAAGTGATGGGACTGGATGCCATGATATTAGTTTTTTGAATGTGGAGTTTCAAGCCAGCTTTTTCACTCTTCTCTTCCACTTTCATCAAGAGGCTCTCCTCTGTTCCTCTTTACTTTCTGCCATTAGGGTGGTGTCATCTGCATATCTGAGGTTATTGATATTGTTATATTAATTCTATGAGATTAAAAATTTAGAAAGAACAAAAGGTATTTCTTGTAATCTGTTTTATATACCCTGATACATGTGAAATATTCAAATATATGCTGAATACTCAATAAAGTCTTACACATATCAGGATAGAGACTTCTGAGATGTGGTATATCCTTTCTTATTTTCTACTTGATTTTAAAATTTACATGGAAGAATAAGTGTGTGATAATTCCAAGAAAATGATTAAATAGAAGGCTGATGTGAGTAAAGATATTAAATATAGTAAAGACATATCCTTGTCTGGTCTCTTGCTGTGTACACATCCTGTGTCCTTAGGCACACGTAGCATCCTTCACACCACACCTGGCCCCTCAGTGCTGCTCAGAGAACCTCACACTTGTCTTCATCAGCTCCCTTTGCCATTCTCCTTCCTCCCAGCTACTATGAAACCTTTTCCACCTTCTTCAAAAATTATGTTTGTCCACTTACTCCAAAGAAGCCCCTAAATGCAATTCTCTTATATCACTGAAGTCATCAAATATAAACTATATAATCTCTTAACATAAAACACAGAAATTCAAGTTTTATTACCTCCACCTTTGACTTGTCAGTGCATGGCTAAGTGTTCCTCCAAAGTTTGCGTTTATACAGATATTTTAAAGGAAAAATTTGAGAGGGAGACTTTCCTAGTAACAATGGAAGAATATATGACTCAGAGCATTCCATCAACAATTCTCGACCATTTATGTCTAAATTTGCAAAGGAAACGAATCTGGCACAAATCCATAAGAATCTCTGATCTGTTAAATGATAACCCCTGTAGGGATACCCTCTATACATGTAAATGATATCCTCCTATAGTAGGAGTAGCCTCCACTCATACTAACCTAGTGCAAAATAATGTCTCACACTGTCTGTACAGAAACAACTCCACCCAGGAAAGCACATCCTCATTTTTTTCCCCTGCCTCTCATAGCCTTCCTGTGCAAAGGGAGTGTGTATGAGGCTGTTAGCAACTGATTCACTCTTACAAAAAGTGAATTATGAAAAAATGATGAGGATTTATTTTCACTGGGAGAATAAATAAAGCTATTTTAGTGTCAGGTAAGACCACTGGAGAAGAAAAGAAGAGCAGAGTCTTGTAAGAGGAAAGTATATAAAGCTCATTGCTCACAGCTACAGGGCACTCATGGAGGATGGGTAGTTGTCTCAGTCCTCTCTAGCCCACCCTATTGTCCCTCTGATCAGACACCAGCTTTCTTGGAACTCTCTATTCTCCCAGCTGGTGGGCAATGAACTGACCGTACCTGAGCAGATGACTCCTGAATCCTGGCTATGATCACAGTAGTGCTTCCCCCAGCCCCAGGAAGGGCACCTCCACACGTGGGACTCTTTTCCTGTGCACTTCACGTTGTCCAGCCAAATGGGCCCTGATCCCGCCCCAAAGGAAGAAGAGAAAGTGGCATCGAGGGCTTTTCCACAGCCCAGCTGTCTGCACACCACGCGGGCATTGTTTATGCTCCAGTTGTAATCACAGATGGTGCCCCAGGAGCCCTGGTTAAGGATCTCCACTCTCCCGGCGCAGGGACTGCCACCGTCCACCAGGCGGAGCTGTCTGCTGTCTGAGGAGAGAGAAATGGGACACGGGGCATTGACCTGGAGAATAAGGGTCTTCTGCTTATTTAACTTATATGCAGAGTACATCATGAGAAACGCTGGACTGGAAGAAACACAAGTGGAATCAAGATTGCCGGGAGAAATATCAGTAACCTCAGATATGCAGATGACACCACCATTATGGCAGAAAGTGAAGAGGAGCTAAAAAGCCTCTTGATGAAAGTGAAAGAGGAGAGTGAAAAAGTTGGCTTAAAGCTCAACATTCAGAAAACAAAGATCATGGCATCCGGTCCCATCACTTCATGGGAAATAGATGGGGAAATGGTAGAAACAGTGTCAGACTTTATTTTGGGGGGCTCCAAAATCACTGCAGATGGTGACTGCAGCCATGAAATTAAAAGACGCTTACTCCTTGGAAGAAAAGTTATGACCANAGAAAATAAACCCAAAGCAATTAAGAAATTGGTAATAGGATCACACATTAATAATTACCTTAAATGTAAATGGATTAAATGCACCAACCAAAAGACATAAACTGGCTGGGTGGATGAAAACATGTCCATGCATGCACTTCCACTTACCACATCATGCTACTTAACCCCTCAAATCATCTGCAATTATTTTATAGTGTTAGGTTAATCATGTTCCTATTATGACTTGCAATTATAATTATCTTTTACCTGACTATTTATTGTAAAAACTGATAAACATCTTTTACTATTATGTATTATGTAACTATTATTCACTTATACTGTTTTATCATGACTAGTCAACAGAAAATAATAGAATTCTATATCACTAATACTACCATTTAAAAGAAAAACCTGCAATCACTTTTTAAAATCCAGATGCATATCAGAATTCTCTTGGAATTTTTGAAGAATACAAATACCCAGGTATTGCTTTTTTCCTCCAAAGCTCCAGATGCGTTTCTAATGAGCAGCCATGTTTAAAAACAACTGGACTCCAATGTTCACAGCAGCACTGTTTACAATAGCTAGGATATGGAAGCAACCTAGATGTCCATCGGCAGACGAACAGAGAAGAAAGCTGTGGTACATATACACAATGGAATATTACTCAGCTATTGAAAAGAATGTACCTGAATCAGTTCTAATGAGGTGGATGAAACTGAAGCCTATTATACACAGTGAAGTGAGCCAGAAAGAAAAACACCAATACAGTATACTAACGTATATATATGGAATTTTAAAAGATGGTAATGATGACCCTATATGCGAGACAGCAAAAGAGACACAGATATGAAGAACAGACTTTTGGACTCTGTGGGAGAAGGCGAGGGTACGATGATTTGACAGAATAGTATTGAAACATGTACATTACCATATGTGAAACAGATCACCAGTCCAAGTTCAATGCATGAAACAGGGCACTCAAAGCCAGTGCACTGGGACAACCCTAAGGATGGGATGGGGAGGGAGGTGGAGGGGGGTTCAGGATGGGGGAAACATGTACACCCATGGCTGATTCATGTCAACGTATGGCAAAAACCACCAAAATATTGTAAAGTAATTAGCCTCCAATTAAAATAATTAATTTTTAAAAAGAAAAAAAAACACTGGACTATATGATTATCTTTCATTTTTGTCTAGATTGTTTTATTTTTTCTATTTCATATTCATTCAGTGTCCCCACTTCATTTAGTTTGTTTTCGAATTTCTCCATCTCTTCTTTTTTTTAATATTCTCTCTCAAGCCTTTATCAAATGTAATAGAAAATCTTTTGTATATACATGTATATAGTATGTATAATATATATATTTTAGAAAACTTGGGAATTTTTCCCTAGCTAAAAAATTTATGACATTTTGATTCCACTTGTTTGACTTAGTATGAATAGAATGCTAGATTTCTAACTTATATTCACTCAAAACTTTGATATAGTTCCAAATATTTTGGCATCTAGTACTACTGCTAAAAGTCTAGAAAATTTATTATATTGGTGATCTTTTTAAAAAAATTTGAATGAAGCTTGAAACTGCTAATCCAATTCTGAGAATATAAAGAAATACTATGTTGTTAAAAAATAGGAAATTAACAAGTGATACAGTATTATTAACTAAAGTATAGATTTTGTTCAAATTTCAAAAAAATTTATGGTAGTATCCATTAGTGTCCATTATTTCTTTTCATAACTTATTCAAGACTCCACATCATATTTGATTGTATTGAGCAGCTTCAGCAGCACGCAACAAATTCTGGTAAATTCTCTTTTCATTTTTATTCTATTACAAATATTTGCTATTTCCTTGTTATGGCTCCTTAGATACACTCATCATTTAAAAGTAGACAAATAATTTCCAAATACATGGTATTTTAAAATAATCTTTGATGTTAATTTCTCATTTTGATATTAATTTCTCTTTTAAATGCTTTCTTCTCTGCAATCACCCTCTGTTTTTCCAGTCTTCTAACTGTATTGAACCTTTCAATGACTAGTCAAAGATCTCTGGTAAAAGTCACATTGCACTTGAAAATATGTGGGTTATTTTCAATTTTTTTTTTTTTGCTTTTCCAACATAAACATTTTATTGAAAAAAATATTAAGTAATTTACAAATTCCTCTGTTCCTCTCTGACATGAGAGGAATAGTACATCTCCACTTGCCAAGAATGGTGACACCAGCATAGCAACTGAAACCACCTGTAAACAAGGCTTGTGGTTGTTTTCCCTTCTCCAACTGACAATAGAGAACTTGCCGTAAGGGCACAGGTATTAGTAAAAGCATACAAGCTGGAGAGTGAACAATGGCTCCTACTTATCCGTTTTCTTTGAGATACCATTGGCACGAGTTCCACTGACGAAAGTTCCCTGTGGCCTGACTTTGGCCAGGGCACAGGAATCACCATTGGTTGGGGGCAGACACCTGCAGTGACCTGGTATCTCATGTTAGGATTCTATTTTCAAATATCTTTTGATATTCACCTCTAACATACTTCTACAGTGATAAGAGAACAGACTCTGTATTATTTCATTACCTTTATGCCATCAAACTTTTGCACTTGGTTTTATGTCCCTGGATATGTTCCAGTAGTCTCTCCTAGCTTATAGTCTATGGGAATTTGAATAGAATTTGTACCCTACTGTTGTGTGGAAACTGTATAAATCTTAATTACGTTGGATTGGTTCACAGTGCTTTTCAGATGTACTCTCTCCTTCTACTTCTCTGTATCTTGATTCTATTAACTTTTGAGAGTTTGATATTGAAACTCCAACTAAAAATCTTAATTTATCTACTAAAAAAATAATTATAATATATAGTGGAACTATAGGTAACCTTGTTCTATATTTTCTAGGTCTACTATAAATGTGTTATCATATTTTCATAATTTAAAAAAATTTTAAAAAAAGCAAAAAAAAAAAAAAGTCCCAGATCAGACTTTCTTCCTCTCAGAATTCCTTATATAACAAAACACAGTATCTGAAAAGGGCCACAAAAGGAACATGCAACCAAAGTGAATCTGCTTAGAGTGGATGAAATGCTCACCAGGGCATGAGATGGTTGAGAAGGTCCTAACCAACCTAGGAATAGAAAGCTCAATCCTGGAAGAGTTCCTATATAAGGGACTTTTGCAAAGAGTTACTAAGGAAGACTTTGCCTTCTCTAAGAAGTATTTTTGATCCCATGAGTTCCCATAAATATTAGCCAACCACAGCACGTGCTTTTGAAAACACCAGAGAGACAGGCAAAAATGAAAACAAAACCCAGCAAAGGTCAGCTAAGAACAAGCAAATGGCTACCAGAAAACCAGACATCAGTTTCCAGGCTGGAGACTCAGAAACAGGGACTCATATTATTCTGAGTGAAATCAGAAAAGATGACAAACAAATGGACACTGGGAAATGAATGCAGCACCAACAAAACCCAGTCCGTCTAATGGGATTCTGCAGCCCGGGGACTTTGCTAAACCTAAACTAATCCTGTAGTCACTCACTGGCCTCTCAACTGCTCTCCTACCCACATAGTCTTCATCCCTCTCATCTACGTACTTACTCACCCAAATTCTGCCTTTTTCCCAGTCTTTCTTCCAGTTATTGTCAAATCTGCTCTCTAGGGACTGTGTGCAAATACAAGTATTCATTTAATAAAACTTACTTGGAGATGTAATTGTAGAGTTCACTTTTTAAATAAGTATGTACACACATACAGAGAGCATTAGTGAACTGGAACTGAATCTTGCAGAGCATGAGAGGAATCACAGAGCAAGCCCCCCCTGCGGACGGAGTCTGGACTTTAGGAAGCTGAAGGTATTCTGAGCACGCTAGAGCATGGAGCATGTGCATAGAACACAGAACACCTTAGCACACACTGATGGGTGCCCTATTTCCTGGGCTTCAGGTTGAGTCAAAGTCAATTATGGCAAAGTATAACATGTGGAGCATTTGCAAGCCACCCCTTTTCCCCCCCAACTTATAACTAAGGCCAAGTGGCTCTTACCTCTTTTAAAAACTTATTAGAAGGTACCAAACTCACTCTAGGATTCATTAGTCTAGTAGCTAATCAGGAATAATGATCTGCCAGAAAAGATGGAAAAAGCCATTCCTCTAAATAAAGCCACTGCTCTACGTTCCTCTGGGACTGGGAGCGTCCACTGAAGAAACCATGCACTATTGCTCTTTCTGAGTTTCTCTTTGGAAATTTGTCCTAATGTTTGCTTTTGACTCTTCATATGTGTGTGTGTGTGTGTGTGTGTGTGTGTGTGTGTGTGTGTGTGTATGATAAAGCACAGGCTTCCCAGGTGGCACAGTGAAAAAAAAAAAAAAAAAAAAATTCTGCCTGCCAATGCAGGAGACACAAGAGACATGAGTTCTATCCCTGGGTCAGGAAGATCCCCTGGAGGAGGAAATGGAAACCCACTCCAGTATTCTTTTCAGGAATAGTCCATGGACAGAGGAGTCTGGGGGGCTACAGTCCATAGGGTCGCAAAGAGCTGGGCACAACTGAGCACACACACAATGTAACGGTTTAGTGCATCTGCTCCTGCTGATGGAGTTAATTTATGCAAAAAAAAGAAAACAACCCTCACATTTACAAAAGTCTCTAACAATGTCCAGAGATTACATCTCAGAAGTAGTTCTAAACATGGTTTATGTCAGGTGGTGTCAAGGGGGTAGAACAACGGGGAAGGAAGACCCAGAGATTTATTTGCAGCCACAGCACCTTGCAGCATAGCACACATGAGAACTAGAATACTATTAGAACAGTTTACTTGTCTTCGTCAGAGTGGAACTGGTTCCAGTCCATGTCTTCTAGAGACAGCACCTGCCTGAGCACAGCCTCACTGAGCTGGGATGCCCTGGGAGCCCACAGCATGGTCAATCCTACAAGCACATTACAGCTTCCTCTTCTCCTCTCCAGAGCTACTCAAGAACCATATCAGGCCTGAGGAGTGGGCACTATTTGTCCTCCATTTGCCTGTAGTGCTTTTTTCTTAAGCGCCAATGTAAATAAGATTCTAGTTTTCAAAATGGTCTGTGTAAACGACTGTTTTCTTGTGCATTACCCCCAGCAATGCCATTGTCAGACATGGCCTTCTTTTACAGGAAAATGTGGAGACTGCGTAAGGAATAGACAACGTCATCTTGAGAAGATGCTCCTACTGCCAGCTACTCAGCTGATCTCTGTGATGGAACTCAGTCCCTGGGACCCAAGAGAGTTTGTCCAAGCTAATAATTCTACTCCCAAGTAGAGAAGAGTATTCATAAATGGTTAACTTCTGGCTGAAGGCAAAGGTCTAGTGGGCTCAGACAACTAAACTAAAAGTAACAGTACTCCCAACTACAGTGAGAGGATAGAGAGGTAGCAGGATTAACAAGGCAGAAGAAGGGGTGGGCAATGCATAAAAATGTTCACATGATGGAGATTTTGAGGTTGGATGGTTAACTCTGGGTAGGTCCTCCTTTGCAGGTAGTATGATAGAGTGGAAAGAGCAGAATTCCATCCCAGTCTTACCTGCTTAGACCCTGGGAAGTTTCCCCACCATGTAAAATAGGGATGATACCTGCCTGCCTTGATTGCTATGAAGATTAAAAAGACAAAGAAGTGCCTAATCAAATGCTTATCACACAAAGGGTACTCAACAAATGTTCGCCTCCCACCTCCACACCCTTCTTTCTTGCTCTTTCTTCCAACTGCTGAAAGCCACACTGGCTCCTCTTCCATCTGGTCAAAATAACTTGGGAAGCTTGATCTTGATTCAGCCAAACACCATTGACCTCCACTGAGCCACCCACATAAATTCTCATGGTAACAGACCCAGAGGCTGAGTCAGCCTCTACAGCTTTGACTCTCCCAACCAAAGGACAAGTTTTCTCTGGGGATTGTACAACTTTGATGAAAAAAAAAAAAACCAGCACGGGAACAAGCAGTACAGAGAGAACATTTCACATGCTGTCTCAGTCATTAGAAAGTTGCTGTGTCATAGCCTTCAACGTTGCAGGAGATGCTATAGAGATCTCACAAAGGCTTTTGAGTCAAACGTGGGTTCGTGTTAAAGTTTTCGTGGACACAAGCCTTTCTTTAATAAAACTGAGCATCACCAGCATCATCAGGACACTAGGCTCTGTGGGAAAAAGGAAAGCAGAAGGACAGCACATGATGGTCATGTGGGGAGCTGGGGCAGGGGAGGGGAGAAGAGCCTTGACAGAGAGACAGATGGACAGAGCAGGTCAATTAAAATGCCTCTTCTTTCCCTTCCACTTCAGTGGATTTTTATACAACTCTGTGCTGTGGGCCCTCAGCAAATATGCCACAGGTGTGTGTGTGTTTTCCCTTTTCTTGTTTAGATGAAAACACCAGATAGAAATGGGTATTAAGGCAGAAAGCAAACAATGCAAATGGGATAAAAATGAGGTTTTATGTTTAAACTGAGTTTTTAAAACTATTTGTATTTTATTTCTTTTGTATAGATTTGTGTTTGTATTTTATACAGATCTGTAATTTTTGCTTAATGATTCTAAGCAATCATCAAGAATCGATAAGCTGATCTGAGTGCTTCGCATTCTCAAGGAATAGATCATTTATTAATACTTACATTGGACTTTACTCAAAGCACTGTCTCACTAGCTGTCTACTAGATTCTAACAGTAAGACAGATAGTAAGACAGTCTACTTTTGCTTAAGAGATGAGGAAATTGAGGCTAAGGGAAATTAAGTGATTTTTCCCCAAGGTCTCACAGCTAGTGAGCCAGAGTTAGGACTCCAGGCCAGGTCTCCTGAGAGCAAAGCTGCTCCTTCCCCACAGGCTGCCTCTCACTGATTTCCCTCAGTACACGTAACAGCAGGGCTTACCTTCCAACTCTTCCTTCTCATAGTGGATGTTGAGAATTGTGCTGGTCCCACCCTGATCCACCACAGCTTCTTCATCTGGTCTCTGTTGAAACATAAATTAGTAGCCACAGTAACACTCATACATTCATTCAAACTTTCATTCAAGTACTGTGTGTTTGCCTTACCCTTTATGCAACACTGAAGGGGAAAACCCAATGGTTTACAGATATTTTCCATTTGAACCTCACAATAACTCTGAGATGCAAACATGGCAGCCATTCTTTCTCATTTCATAAATAAACAGCCTGAGTCTCGGAAAACTTTAAGCAATTATTGCCCAAGGTCAGAAACATGGTAAAAGGCAGAAGTAGAATTGAGCCGAGGTCTTGTAACTATGGATCCCATGTCTTTCCCACCTCCATACTCTACCCATAAGTCTGGACAACGTATTGGAATTTTGAAAGTGGTGTCAACCACATTGCCTCATTTGGTATAAGCTGGTCTCTTTGAGGGGATTCCCTGGTGGTCCACTGGTTAGGACTCTGTACTCTCACTGCCAAGGACCCAGGTTCAATCCCTGGTTGGGGAGTTAACATCGCACAAGCTGCATGGCATGGCCAAAAAGAAAGTGTTGGTCTCCTTGACCTCCCTGCAGCATGAAGGCTATTTACCACTCTGTCCTTGAAATACTCCATCCTGCTCCTCTGCCCAGTTCTAAGGTTCATCTCCTTCCTCCAACCGTAATTCCCAAGGATGAGCACTCTACCTTTTGTTTCCCATGCTTGAGTCTTGCAATTTCAACAGTGTACTGAAGCTATGAGGCTCAGTATTTGACAAGCCACTGGGATGCCATGCCTCAAGATGCATGTGTCTAAACCCAGTGAGTCTTCCTTCCAAACTGATATCCTGTGCTCATTTACTTACTCCTACCCATGGCTCCACAGCTCCATGACTTCTCAGCCCACATTTGAAATTTCAAACTTATTCGTCGGTTCCATGTGTCGAGTGCCCATCATACACCTTCCAGGAGACAGCTCCCTTTTCTTATCAAGTCCTCCTTTGCAGTTCTCTCAGGTTCCCTCTCCACTCTCATCCTGTCTATCGCCCACCCTCCTGCCCTTTCAGTCAGAGTGGACATTGTTTTCAGTTCTGGAATCACACTCATATTCTTCCCTGAGCACTGTTCCCTCAGCCCAGAACTATCGCCCTCTCCCTGCTGTGCCCGCCTCCATCACCAGCAGCTAACATTTATTCATCACCCCAATCTCAGCCTGAAAGTATTTCCTTAGAAGCCTTTCCTGACTACCCTCCATTTATATGCCCCCAAAGTACACTGTATTTCTCCTTAGAAATGAAATCTCTCTGCTCCTTAGGGAGGGACCATATCCGTCTTCCTCACCATGGTTTCCCCAACACCCGATGGATTTTTCGCAGAGGAGGTGCTCAGTAAATTTTTCTTAAAAGAATAAATGTAATGGCATCTACACCTTATCAAGACCCTCACCAGATCCGGAATTATTTCAAAAAAGATCTTAGCTAATTTCCCTGCCAATCAGTTTCTTCTACCAAACCTGCAACTCCAGCCAGGCTCTCTGACCCCATGGACAGCACACACACTCCCATCATCACGCCTTTGCTCACACTGTCTGGTCATCTAACAGTCTCTTCCCCAACTCTCCAGCACACCAAATCCTCACCATCCTTCCATCCTGCTCAATGTTCCAGCTTTAGGTTCAATTTTACTATTTTATAGTTATCATCTATGTCCCCTATGTTTTAAAAAATAAAAAGAAAGGTGGAGAAAACGATTTAATTTGCTAACTTTTAGCTAAGAAAGGGTGTTGGAACAAAAATATCTGCTTATACTTAAAAACATATAAAGGAATAACAAGCCACAAGGGGTATTTTTAAGTAGTTACCTACAGAGGAGGGAGGCACTGGGGTAGATGATAAGGATAGAAAGACTAAACTTCTTAGAAGATGACTTACATTGAAAATTTTAAAACAAAATTAATTTATTAAAAAAACAAAATTAAAAAAAATTTCCAGAAAATGAAAATAAATGCCAAATCGATGGCATAACTATTCTAAAATAAATTATTCCAAATAAATTTAAAACATAATAAACTGACTGAACATCCTTAGTGACATATACCCTAAGGACAAAAAGAATTTGAAAAGATCTGAAACTGCTTTTTAGCTGTCATATTGTTGGTTACAGTGTTGGTGTTATTTTTCAGAGACTGTTCTGTACTGTGAAATACAGTAAATGATTATATGAACTTACCCTGGCACTCTCAGTGTGACTGAGACCTGGGGTTCTCAGCAGGGGTGAAAGGAGATACAGTTGTAAGGCAGAAGTTAAGTAAAAACTATATAGTCCTGAATTTGAATTAGAAGTATCAACAAGAACATATATATGATATATTTATAACTTTAAATATTTTAAAATTTATAAATTTATATTTCCTAGCTCTGTCCAGACAAAATGTCTAGAAAAAATTATCAGTCGGTAGCAAGAAGTATCATTAGCACCTAGACTGTGGTATCTTAAAATATCATTTTCTGCTAAAAGATACTAAAAGAAAACTAGGTTTATGTCAAAAGGACTCAGGTCCAACTTAGAGAGGGCCCTTACTAACACAGGACAATCTGAGCATCAGTAAAGGTGATAACTGTAACAGATTGAAAATATCAAATATATTTGAATCCATGAGTTCACCATGTCACTTTAAAAATTAGTTAACTGGTCAACATTGGAGGATAATACTAGCAAAGTGAAAAAATGAAGTGAAAGTGTTAGTCACTCATTTGTGTCTGACTCTTTGCAATACCATGGACTGTAGCCCGCCAGGCTTCTCTGTCCAAGAGACTCTCCAGGCAAAAATAATGGAATGGTTTGCCGTTCCCTCCTCCAGGGAATCTTCCCAACCCAGGGGTCCAACCCGGGTCTCCTCCACTGCAGGCAGACTCTTTTATCATCTGAACCACCAGGGAAGTGCAATACTAGTGAGTGAAAGTCTCTCAGTTGTGTCTGACTCTTTGAGACCCCATGGACTATGCAATCCATGGAATTCTCCAGGTCAGCATACTGGAGAGGATAGCTGTTTCCTTCTCCAAGGGATCTTCCCAATCTAGGGATTGAACCCAGGTCTCCTGCATTGCAGGCAGATTCTTTACCAGCTGAGCCATGAGGGAAGCCCTAATACTAGCAAACCAATTCATTATTTTGCAAACTGGTGAAAATTCATCCTGGCCTTTCTATACAAATTGTACCTTACAGTGATACCATAGAGTAGATGAGAGAAGTTTCCTTTTATAGAAAAGACTAAATTAAAAAAGAATGTTAGCATTAGGACATTGCCATTTTACAATCCCTAATGGACTGCATTGATTTTCAAGGCCACTAACACCACAAAAAGAGAGTCAACCAGACACTATGCCTCCTAATGGGAGACCTTATCACCACCCATGAGGTAATCTTGCCAAATAAATTGTCCCTGAATCTGATCAAGACTCTAGGCCCAAAAACCAATTTCCCGAAAATACAAAGAAACACAGTTCCATGGAAAAACAACACCACAGGAATATAATCAGCAAAATCCAGACTGTGGGAAACTCTAAAGCTTTAGGATAAATCCTCTCCCCACCATCTCTTTTAAAATAAATAATTGCAAGAAGACAAAGAGACAGAGACAGAGGAATCTAAAACCAATAGGTCAAAAGAGACAACAAACCAATCACAATGTGTGGACTTAATTTGAATCTTGATTTAAACAAACTAACGAAAATAATTTTTTAGTTATTGATGAAATAATTTTTAAGGATATGACATTTGAGACAAGTGGAAGTTTTCCTTTCATGACATTAAAAAAACTGTTATATTCTCTTTAGGTGGTACTATGCCTATTTCTTAAAGAATCTTTACCTTTTGGGACTTCCCTGGTGGTTCAGATGGTAAAGAATCTGTCTACAATGCAAGAGACCTGGGTTCCATCCTGGGTCGGGAAGATCTCCTGGAGAAGGAAATGGCAACCCACTCCAATATTCTTGCCTGGAGAATCCCAGGGACGGGGGAGCCTGGCAGACTACAGTCCATACAGTTCACAGGGTCGCAAAGAATTATTTTCACAAATTGTTATTTTCTTTTTTAGGTGGCACTATGGTTACTTTTTAAAGCATCTTAATCTTTTAGTACTCATACTGAAATATTTACCAATAAAATTGAGCAATTACAGATATGTAAAATAAGTTAACTTAGAAACACTATTTTTCTCACATTTTATAAAATAATGTTATTCACAACCCTCAATACCTCTTTAACATCAATGTCTTCCTCAATACCATAGAAGCTTTGAGTCAATTTTCCAGAGCATGTCAGTTTCATTTCCACCCAAGTGGTAAAGGCGCTCATAAAAAGTCAAGTCCTTTCTGAAGAATAACTTCTTGGTGGAAAAAACTCATCTTTATTTTAGACTTACTTATTATTTGTGAACTTCCTGATAGCAGGAGCCATGTATTTTCATCTTTTTATTCTCCCAGAGCCTAACACAGTAGTTTACCACTGTAAGTAGCCTGCACTCCTGTAAGTTCCAAGAGGGTAGGTACTGTGTCTTTTGTTGCCACCATGTACCTAGCACCTAGTACCATGTCCAGTATGTGGTAAGTATCCAATACATTTTTAAAATTTATTTTTAATTGGAGGATTCTTGCTGTACAATGTTGTGCTGGTTTCTGCCATACAACATGAATCAGCTGTAAGCATACATACATCCCCTCTCTTGAACCTCCCTCCCACCCCTCACCCCATTCCACCCCTCTAAGTTGTCATAAAGTACCAGGTTGGGCTCCGTGTGTTGTACAGCAACTTCTCATTAGCCATCTGTTTTACATAGGGTAATGTATATGTTTCATTGCTCCTCTCTCAATTCGTCCCACCCTCTCTCTCCTGCCCCCACTGTGTTCACAAGTCTGTTCTCCAGGTCTGCATCTCTATTCCTACCCTGCAAATAGGCTCATCAGTACCATTTTTCTAGATTGCATAATATGTGTTAATTGTACAATATTCATTTTTCTCTTTCTGACTGACTTCACTGTGTATAAAAGGCTTTAGGTTTATCCACTAGAACTGACTCAAGTGGGTTTACGGCTAAGTAATATTCCACTGTATATATGTACCACAACTTCTTTATCTATTGATCTGTCAATGGACATCTAAGTGGCTTCCACATCCTAAACTATTGTAAATAGTGCTGCAATGAATATTGGGGTACATGTGTCTTTTTAATTACAGTATCCAATATATTTTGATGAATGAATATTTGTTAGTTTTCCAAACTTTCTCATATGTCTCCTCATAAAACTTCACACATATGTATACCTATATATATATACATGAATAATTTTTCATGTTGGCTTCCCCACAGTTTTGTAATATCCAGAGGACAGGGGCCAACTAATTATAATGCTTAATACTGTCCACAGACATCTGACACAGCACAGAACACAGAATCTAGAGGAAGTGGGGGAGGGAGGGGTGATTGATTTCTTGACTCTAAGACTATAAAAGCAAACTGTATAGAGCAAGGTCAATCAGCTGAAAAATTCAGGTTGAAAAATCAACTTGCTTGTTACTTTAATTTAGCTTGGTTAATCACAGTCTAAAGTCACTGAATAAATGTTAATGCACCTTCTGTGTCTTACCATAGAAAACAGAACTACTGTCAAACACCATCAGCCAAGCACTGTTGAGATCTATTGCTGAGAGAAAAAGATTCCTTTCAAAATATTACTGCTCACTGACAATGTCCTTGGTCACCCAAGAGCTCTAACAAAGATGTACAATGACATGTTGCTTTCATGCCTGCTAACAATACAACACCCACTCTGTAGCCCATGGATCAAGGAGTCATTTCAATTTTCAAGTCATATTATTTAAGAATACATTTCATAATGTATGTAGTGCCTATGGAGAGTGATTTCTCTGATGGGTATGGGCAAAGTAAATTGAAAATCTTCTGGAACAAGAGTCACCATCCTAGATGCCATTAAGAACATTCATGATTCATGGGAAGAGGTCAAAATATCAATATGAACAGGAGTTTGAAGGAAGTTAATCCCAACCCTCATGGATGAAGCCTTGAGGGGTTCAAGACTTCAGAGGAGGAAGTAACTGCAGATGTGGTGGAAATAGCAAGAAAACTAGAATCAGAAGTGGAGCCCGAAGGTGGGGCTGGATTGCTAGAACCACACAATGAAACTTGAACAGATAAGGAGTTGCTTCTTATGAATTAGCAAAGAAAGTGGCTTCTTGAGATGGAATCTACTGCTGGTAAAGATGCTGGGAAGATGCTGTTGAAATGACAACAAAGAATTTAGAATATTACATAAACTTAGTTGATAAAGCAGTAGCAAGGCTTGAGGGGACTGGCTCCAATTTTGAAAGAAGTTCTACTGTGGGTAAAATGCTATCAAACTGCATTGCATGCTACAGAGAAATTGTTCCTGGAAGGAAGAATCAATGGATGCGGCAAACTTCACTATTGTCTTATTTTAAGTAACTGCAACAGTCATCCCAACCTTCAGCAACCACTGCCCTGATCCATAACCAGCCATCCACATCAAGGCAAGACTCTCTGCCAGCAAAAACATTATGACTTGCTAAAGGCTCAGATGATGGATAACATTTTTCAGCAATAAAGTATTTTTTAATTAAGGTATGTACATTTTTTAGATATAATGCTATTGCACACTTAATAGATTATAGGAGAATATAAACATAACTTTTATATGCACAGAGAAACCAGAAAATCTGTGCAACTTGCCTTACAGTAGTCACTTTATTGTGGTGGTCTGGAAATGAACCAGCAGTACCTCCAAGGTATGCCCGTATTCTGATACGGTGGTCATGTCATTAAAAAAAGGAAAAGTGTCCTTAATCTTTAGTAATACATACTTAAGTTTTTACTGATGAAATGATACAGTGTCTGGGATTTGGAGACTGGGTAGAGACATAGATGAAATAACACAGGCTGTCTGTTCATTGTTGAAGACAGGTCATGGGATACACGATGATTCATTTTTCAATTCTCTCTACTTTGGAATATCCTTAAAATGTTGGAAAAATTTCAAAGATATTAAGCTTTGCTTAAAATAATAAAACATGAAAATAAAAGAACATTAAGTCTCAGTTGTCTGTGCTTATTGCGGATTCCTCACCATGTGATTAGTATGGACCTCTGATACTGTCCTTATTTATGGTAGCAAGGATTTCTTAACCATGAATTTCCAGGATTCCTATGAATGGGCTTCAGAGGATTATATGCGAGTGTGCATTTTTCTTAAGAGAGATTCCATAGCTTTCATCAGATTCTCAAGGGTACTTGTGACTCAGAAAATATTAGCATCATGAGAACCACATGGTATAATTTTAGGAGAAAAAGGAAAGGAGGACGGGAGGGAAAGAAGGGTGAACTGGAGAAACGACCCGGTTTCTGTACCTCTTCCTGACTCATGACCATGACTCACAATATAAATGTGAATTGATGTGGGTGCCTACCCAAAGGATTAAGATAAAAAGAACTAAGAGGGTTAAATACACATTAAAACATTGAAATTGCAAGGCACATTGTGAGAAAGAAAGCATTGTTATGAGCCTTGAAAAATGAATGAATTACAGCTGAGTAGCAGACCAGATTCTCACTTACAGTTAATGGACAAATTAAAAGGCAGAGGCGGGGCTGTCTTACATAATGGCCCCAGATCCTTGAAGCAACCACAAAGGCTGCAGCAGGCAGTGGAGCCCACCTTGAGCCCTCTCCCTGACCCCTCCCTGTGGCTCCACTCTGGTCCTGAGAGGTGGCAGTCCTGCCAAACTCAGCTCTGCTTCCTCTCCTGCAGTCAGCCTCAGAGCCTTTCATCTCCAAAGACCCCTTTCATCTTTTATCCAACGTTTTCAGAAAACAGCCTCCTACCCCACCCACTCAACAACAATAAGAGTCAAGTGTTAATTGAGTTCTAATACACAACCATTTTTAAATTAAACACAGAAGTGACTTTTAGGGTTTCTAATCAGTAATCTTAGTTTCTGTAATTAATATTAGGAACAAATATTTACAGAACACTGACTGTATACCTAGCATTATGCTTTACATATATCATCTCAACCCTCACAACAGTCCTAAATAAAGCAAGGCCAAGTAAGATCTCACAAGGGCTGAGACAGGAGGAACTCCAACTCAGGTCTCTCTGTATTAACATTATATACTATAACATATTAACATCATACACTAACACCGCCAAAAGCAGAGAACCTGGTCATTTTAGAGAGTTCAGGTCACCTAATCATGGATTAATGTCCACAGTGAAAACAGCTCGATTGTCACATTGTTACCTTCTTAAATCCTTGTACTTCACACTGCCTTTACTGACCAGAGTTCCAATATAGTTCTCCATCTCTTCACTCTCCACTTCCTTTTTATCCAGAAAACTCATGAATTCTGACCCCTTGTAGACACCATCACTGAATCTGACCCAGAGATCCTCAGCTCTCTAATGCCCTCACTTTGACTTCCTCACTGGATGAAGACAATGGATAGTGAGAAAAGGGGGTTCCACGAGGTTGCATGCAGCTGTTCTGGTCCTCCTCTCAGGGGCCATCAGCTCCTGAGCACCCACGAGTTTCCTGGTCTGACTCTTCAGCAGGCTGCTAGGCGCCTAATATTGCAGTGACTCTGGTTTCTCAGTGATTTTTCTTTTTTATTGAACCCCACTTGGAATCACTCCTGTTCAGTACAATTTACTAGTAAGCACATTGCAGTTTGCAGAATAATGGCTCCCAAAGGATTTGCACATCTTAATCCCCAGAACCCAAGAATACGTTGCTTTATACAGCAATAGGGAATTAAGTTTGCAGATGGAAGTCGGGTCGCTAATCAGTGGATCTTAAAATAAGGATGTTATCTGGATTATCCATGGGTTCAATGTAATCACAAGGATCCCTAAAAATGGAAGAAGGAGGTAGGAGAGTTGAGCCAGAGAATGAAGTTTGATGACAAAAGCAGGGACTGAGACATGCTGCGCTGCTGGTTTTGGCTGCTGAGAGAGGGAACTGTGAGCTAAGGCATGCAGGCAGCCTCACAGAGCTGAAGTTAGAGAGACAGATTCTCCCACAGAGCCCCCAGAAAGAAACACAGCCTCACCAACACTGATTTTAGCCCAGTGAGACTCATGATGGAAATCTGAAGTATAGAACTGTAAGATACTCAAGTTTGTGTTGTTCTAAGCCAATAAATGTGTGGTGGTTAGGGCAGCAACAGACACTAATATATACATCATGGCTTCCTAACTAGCAAGATCAGAGTAAACCTGTTACCACTTTATGGGAAACAACCAACCTCTCCATTATCTCGGATTTGTTGCTGTTACCTAGCAGCAGATTTAGAATAAACATGTTGCTTTTCTGTGTTCTGATTACCATTGTGATAGGCTTAATTGAGAGCCCCGTCCACCCTGCCAAGACAAACCATGAGCAAAGACAATTATCTACAAGTTCAGAAGGAAGTAAATTTGCAATCTGAATTGTATCCCCAGCCCACCTCTATTCTCTGCTTGGCAGGAAAGCCCACACCTCTCCTACTGAAGTTCCCCAGTAGAGCTGATAGCACCAGGTAAAGAGAATGCTCATGTGTCCCTCAGTTCCCACACAGGAAAGGAACACCTAGTGTGAGGTGGGAGAGGCTGGAGGCGTGTAGACTGTATGTACACTGTAAGGCAGTGAGAGGAGAAGCTGCTACGGTGGATACTTCTGTTCAGTACATACTGACTGCGTCCCATGAACTGACCATGACACTCCGAAGTCACCAGCTCTCTACAGAGACATGCACGCATTCACTCAGGAGACACGCACCAACGCGGGCCAGGGCCACCAGGCACTAGCATCCAGGAGTTTTTCCAGGTCCACTTTAAACATGAAGTGTGCCTCTCTTCCCATCCGCCAAGTTTCCCAATTATCACCCATTCACCAGGATTTGCTATTCTGAAGATTTCTACAAATTTCCCAGTCTGAGTTGGCCTGATTCACATAAAAGCCTTTGTAATTGCCCTAATGCACTTGCACCTCCCTTTACCATTTGTGCCCTCTCTGAGCCTCCCTGAGGTTCCCAGCACCACTTGGCTTAAGTGCTGACAGTTTCAACATCCGTAGCCTTCTCTTCCAGAAATTCTGCTTGATTCTGAAAGTGCTGATCAGGAGAATTTGAAGCTACAGACGTCCCTTGTTCCAGTCCAAACTAGAGGTTCTCCCTCAAGCTTTCTGATCTTCCACTCTTATCATGCCCTTTAAGAACCCACCTTTGGAGATCTCATCAAAATTCAACAATGCAGGCCTTCGTTAACTCATTCTAAATTCCACCAACAGCCACCTAGCTGTCCTCCATCATCCCAGCTCTTCCCACTCTAATACATCCTTTGTACACCTTGCCACACATATCTTCCCAAACGTGTTAAAGTGCTCACTCTGAACCAGGCACCAGCCTAGGTGCCAGAGGCACAAGTTATGGTCATGTAGACCAAGGGCACATTCTTTGGAGAGGGTCAGCTCTGCCACTTATTAGAAGTTACTTAACCTCTTGGTTTCCTCATTTGGAAAATAAGGATAAGAAGGGCATGTAAATCTCATAGTTATTGAAAGACTTGAGACAATGCCTGGAAAGCACCAGGCACAGTACCTGGCACATGGCACGCACTCATGCAAGTTAACTTACAGAAACAGCCAACAAGGAGCTGGCAGGTCAGCAGCAGAGATGAACACGTAGAGTTCACAAGCAAGGGGTGGAAGAAGTATCATGACTCGTGAGTGTTGTGAGCAGAAAGACTAAGTGAAATCCTGATAGTGATACAGTGCTCGTGCGTGCTCAGGCATGCCAACTTTTTGTGACCCCATGGACTGTAGCCCACCAGGGTCCTCTGGCCATGGGATTCTCCAGGAAAGAATACTGGAGTGGGTTGCCATGCCCTTCTCCAGGGGATCTTCCTGACCCAGGGATCAAACCCAAGTCTTCTGCATCTCCTGCATTACAGGCAGATTCCTTACCCACTGAGTCACCTGAGAAGCCCACTGAGCCACGTGGGAAGCCCACTGATACAGAGCCAGACCTTAAAGAGCCAGACTTTAAACGGAATATTCTAGGTAGATAGGAGGGGGAATGTTTTCCAGCTAGAACACCTGAGCAAAGACACAACATCAGAAATGGGAAACTTTTAAACAGGGAACGTGATAAAGCAATGGTCATCTCAGACTCTGGGCTAATACTGACAAGACCATGAGCTCCTTAAGGAGAGGCACACTGGCTGTGGATACAGGAGAGTCACTCACTCACTCAGAACATCAACTTTATTCCAGGCACTGTGTAGACAAAAAGATTTTCTGCCCAGTCCATCCCGTCATAATGCTTCTATTTAGAAAGATAATATATGAAACCATATCATATAAGTCATATATGCTATTAAGAAAGTAAAGCAGAATCGGGGCTTCCCTGGTGGTCCAGTGGTTAAGACTCCACACTCCCAATGCAGCAGTCATGGGTTCCAATCCCTGGTCAGGAAATTAAGATACCATGTGCTGCATGGTGTGACAAAAATAAATGAATAAAAACTAAAGCAGATCATATGAAAGAGAGTAACTGTGAGTGGAGACCAAGGACAGCTACTCTGAGGAGGTGACATCTGAGTTGCGAAGACTTGGGTAGAAGAAAATCCACAGGAACAACAAGAACAAAGCTCTTGTAGAATGAGGAGCTGGTTGTGCTGCAGAAACAGAAAGAGAGCCAAGGCAGGAGTGCATGGTGAGAGAGTTGGAAAGGCTATCAGGGAGGGTGGGCAAGGCCCCGGTCATAATGAAACTTGGGAGGCCATAATAAGATGTTTGGATTTTATTCTAAAATGCACTGGGAAGCCACTGAAGGGTTTCAAGATAGGATATGACATCATCTGATTTGTGTTTTTAAAAGCTCTCTCTAGCTGCCACAGGACAAGTGGACTGTAGAAGGAGAAGCAGGAGAGAAAGCGGAGGGAATTGTCAGGGGTCAGCACAGCAGTCCAAACCAGAGGAAACAGCCTAGGCACACGGTATGTACATGTGATGCCTGGAATCTCTGTTTACATCAAGTACACAACCAGCTCACTTTGCAAGGTCCATCTCCCCTTCACACAGCCCAGTTGACATATAGGAGGTTTTGTTGGTAATTTCCAGTTGATTGACTTGTCTCCCCCAAATTACCCCCATTTCCTTTCCTCTTTCTATCCTCATTTCTTTCCCCCCCTGTATCTTATCTCAAGTACCCATTTGCCCATCACCTGACTCAGCCTTTACAAGATCTTGCTGTTCCCAGCCTGTTTTTTTCTCTCTCCTCACCCCACCATCCCCGAGTTTCATGAACTAGATGTAAAAGATATAATTACTTTCTGTCCTACCCCAGAAGCACTCAGGAATTATCAATTTCACAGAGCACCAACAGAAGCCTGGGGGTTATTATGATCCTGAAAATACAACTGGAACACATTCTGCATGTTAAGGACACTGTCTCCCCACGTTCGTTCCAGCCTGTTCTCCCCACTGCAGCCAGAAAATCTTTCAGGAGGAGAATCTGATCATAATCTCATTGGCTCTCATTCTCTCTCCGGCTCCTCTCTCTCCCTCTCTCTGTATGCTATGACCCTGGAGTACATCTCACACCATTCACCTCTTTGCTCCCTGTGGCTCCAGCCACTTTGGCCTTCTTTCAGATCTTTGAACCCAATGGGCCCCCTCTGCTGTTCTCTTTGTCTCCAAAGCCCTTTGATCTCCCTCTTCCCTCAGTTGACACTTATTCTTTAGATCTTTGCCCAAATTTTCTTCCTTAGCAAAATCTCTGATCTGAGACCAAAGCTGGAACCACTGTGATACACATTCACAGCACTACATATCTTTCTTTCTAAGCACTCATCACAGTTTATAATAATACATTTATTTGTGTGACTGTTTGATTAAAATGATTATACACACACACACACTAAATGGGAAACTCCAGCAGGGCAAGAACATTGCCTATTTTTGCCCATCACTGTCTCACAAACATAAGCTGAATATTCTTTGTAGACCTTAGGAGAATTAGATATGGAAGGATTTCCCAAAATCGCAGATGTTGTTCCTTTTTTAATGGAGCAAGCAAAAGGAATTATGGGTCATCTAGTAGCAAACTATTGCCAGAAGAGGAGTGAGTCAGTGATACCCATTTTGCTACAAACTCAAAAGAGAGTTCTCTTTACAAAAACCATGCTGACATCAATGTGGCCCTTGTTTCAAGACCTGTCATCCTTCTGAGTAGGTCCATCATTCTCTTCAAAGCCTTCCACTTCATATCTGACCTCCCTTCAATATCTCTTTGCAGAGCAATAAGCATATCATCGCCTGATGGGCACAGGAAAGGGGGGAGAATTCAATGAGTTATCTCTCCTATACCGGTTGCCACATTGTTTAACAAAGCCCCTTCCCAAATAGCTGCTCATTTAGTTCTCAAAACCACCCTGTGAAGTAAGCAAAGCAGGTATTCTTATCCCCATTTTACTGGATAGGGAAATGTGATTCAAAGAGGCAAGTGACTTACTCAAGGTCACAAAGCCCATGTGAGGCAGGTGTAGATTTGAACCTACAGTGCCTGACGCCCAGCCCAATGCTTTACCTTACATTAGCCACCCCAACAGTTACCAGTTTCTTACACCTGTTTCTTCATTTCTTTAAGTAAACACCTGTTCCTGACCCCTCAGCACTTTTCCAGCCTCTGTCCACTTCGCTATCCAGAACTTGTCAGCCCGTCTGTGCCATGGAATGAAGGGAGTTTTACGCACAGCCTCCAGTCTTTTCCAGCCCTTCCTCTGAGCCAGTAAGGAACCAGAAAGCCCCATTAATAAAACACAAAGAGGAGACCTGCCCCGCCAGAGCAAGGTCCCTGGCTATCCTTTCTCCCACGTTCCAGCAGGACGCGGCAAGGCCAGAAGCCAGCCTCTTTCCCAGCAAGGAGGACCTGAGCAGAACAGAGGTCACCAGCCGCGGGCCGTCAGGGCTCCTCAGCTGGCCACGCAAAGGATGCGGCTCCCGGTTTGGCCCAAGGTCACCCTCTCGCAGCCCGGGCCCGATCCCCGGCCGCCCGGAGCGCCCCCTGGTGTCGCGGGCTGGCCTCCCCTCGCCCTCAGGGAGTGGCCTGCGAAGCCCCGGCTCGGGGGCAGAGAAAGGAGGGTGGGCAGAGGATGAGGAGGCTGAGCCCCTGGGAGGGGCGGGAGGCGGGGCCCTACCTGATAGCTGAGGACGCCATCCGGATCGTTACTCCCGGCCGGCATGGCGGAGCCCAACTAGGTCTCGCCCGCGGGGTCCAGGCCGAACGTCAGCAGGCCACGCACTCCGGTCAGGTTTGAGCAGATCGCCCGAGCGGCGACCCCTACCCCGGTGCCAACGGTCAGCCATCAACCGCCACCGCCTCCATAGCCACCGGCCCGCGAGGCTTCGCCGCAGCCAATCAGCGCGCGGCCTGTACGGCCAATCAGTGCGCGGAGCACGGGAGGACGCAGTCCGGCGGTACCCTGGGCTACCAGGAGGTGGAGGAGGGAGCCGGGGGAGCCAACCACTCCGGGGCCCGGTTGCCGTGGAAACCGCCTCCCTCCCTTCAGGGGCCTCTGGGCTTGAAGGTCCTCCCAACTGCTTGCTAGATCTCGTGGTTCTATTTGAGGACGCACCTGACCCTTGAAAACTGAGAAAGTGTCAGGTTTGCCTATCATGATTATATTCCGTGGTAATAATTATTTTTAAATTCTGGGGAACCATCCCTTGAGCTTGCAGAAGGAAGTAACAATGAGAGGGAAGGGCCTTCTCAAATTACTTGTTAATCCTCGAGGTAGTGGCCAGATTAAATAGTATCAAAGAGAAGCAGGCAGGCAGTAATCCAATCCCCTCCACAGATTGACTACGAATACAAGTCTTCTCCCTGGGCCTCAGGTTGGCAGTGAAAAGCACGGGGTTGAGCTAAGGGAGATGGTTGAAACAATTCCACAAAAATGCTTCCAACTTTTCTGAGAAATAATCTAGGGCAAATTATTTAACAAAAGAATAACTGCTGATTTAAGGCAAAGTTAGAAACCCATGAGTAACACATTCAATTTGATTTGGGTTTTAAACAAAAGAGACTGGCCATAATCCAACCAACCCTCCGTCCCCAAGAGGAGGAAAGGGGTCTTTTCCTTTATGTCCACCATCACATCAGACGGTGAGTCCACATTATTAGAAGAACAAGAGCAGGTGCAAATCATCCTCAGCCTCCGAAAAAACTACACTTGGGGAGCATAGCCTGGCTGGTGCGCATTAAATGTTCAACTCCTGCATACCATTGCTTAAACTGGCTCTGAAATTTGAACCAAGTTTGTGCTTCCGTGTCCCTGAGGCAGAACCATATTTCCAGTCTTCAATTTAAGGTCTTGGGCCCATTTCTGAGTCTTAGTGTTCATTTCCCCAGTCTCTGTTGACCTCTTCCCTAATTTCTGAGTCTTAGTGTTCATTTCCCCAGTCTCTGTTGACCTCTTCCCTAATTCTGTCCCTTGAATCTGTAATTCACCCCCATTTTGGCCCATCAAAACCTTAATCATACTTACACACACACACACACACACACACACACACACACACACACAAGTCACTCAGTCCTGTCCGACTCTTTGCGACCCCATGGACTGTAGCCCACCAGGCTCCTCGGTCCATGGGATTTTCCAGGCATGAATACTGGAGTGGGTTGCTGTTTCCTTCTCCAATCATACTTCAAAGTCAACCTCAAAGGCCACCGCTTCCAAGAAACTTTATTCTACTCTCCTCAATACCCCTAAGAGATGTCATCACTCCCCTTTGAGTCTTCATAGCACTTCATACCTTCCTTATAGCAGTTACCATGCTATGGTCAAGTACTTTAATTAAATGTTAACTTTAGCTTACTGTAACACTGTCATTTTTTTGAAGGTAATAATTTTTCTTATACCCTTCTGTACAAAGCCTCAAAGAATCCTGGGCACATAGAACATAATTATAAATATGTAAGTTATATAAGTATATATAAATAAATATAACTTATAAATATATAAGTGAATATATGTACTTTTAATTTAGTCTAACCAAAAACATATTAAACACAAAGTACAAGCCCAAATGGCACTGAAGATGCAGCAAAATCTAAAATAAAATATGTATCTCCAGAGGGCTTATGGTCTAATCAAGGGAACAGGATATGTTAATATGATGGCAAAATACAGAATATAAAACAAGAGCCATATGAGTAATATAGACAACAAAGGTTATAAAAATTTAGAAGAGAAAATGTTAATATGACAAGATAATAGAACATAAAACAAGAGCCATATAAGTTATATAGACAACAAAGATTATAAAAATTTCCAAGAGAAAATAATTGGTTTTTACTTGGAACGTGACCCAGAGGACATTGGTTTGGGTTAAACCCAAAAACAGTCAAGCCATAGTAAGGAGAGCAAGCATCTTAGTTCTTAGGGAATGACTCAGCAACCAGGAAAGCAAGACCCATTCAGGATAGCCACAATTTGGACCCAAGCAGAAAGGTATGGAGACGAGCAGTAGGAAATAAAAATTGTGGTAAAGAAAAAATGACCAAGTTATAGAGAAACAGCTAATCAGTTCAGACTTTTTTTTTTCTCATATGATAGAAAATATGATACTGTTGAAAATTTTAAAGAATTTTTCCACACACTAGGACCTGGGTTTAGTGGTGTAAATGCACTATGTCATTTAATGTTCCTAACACTTCATAGTTTATCCATTTCACTGGTAAGAAAACTGATGCTGAGAAGTTTAGCAACTTTCTCAAGGTTAAGTAGATATTAGGCTGGGATATGATCACCTCTTGAGCCTTGCAATCTAGTGGAGAAACAGCAAACAAGTAAAAATGAACACAATTACAGATTACGAGAGCTGCAGTGAAGTAAACCGCAAAGTTATGTGATAGAGTATTGGCAGGGGAGTGGAGAGAGCTGCTGCAGATGGGATGGTCAGGGAGGGCTTTTCTGAGGAGGTGAGGAGAGTCTCATTTGATGAGTCAAGGATGGTTCTGTCTGAGATTAGAGTCCCTGGCCACTATATGACACTGTCCTATGTAAGTGGTAAGTAAGTAAGTAAAGTCGCTCAGTCGTGTCCGACTCTTTGCGACCCCATGGACTGTAGCCTACCAGGCTCCTCTCTCCATGGGATTCTCCAGGCAAGAGTACTGGAGTGGGTTGCCATTTCCTTCTCTAGGGGATCTTCCCAACCCAGGGATTGAACCCGGGTCTCCCGCGTTCCAGGCAGACGCTTTAACCTCTGAGCCACCAGGGAAGCCCACTGGTGAAATCTGCCATTGGGGGCAAGAAGGATTAGAGGTTGGAAGCTGAGGCAGGGGGTCATATGGGCTGACTGGCAACATGGCAGTTCTGGAGGGGCCAGGGATGGTGACCAGAAGATGTGCCCTCCATTTGCCACTCCCTAAAGAACCAGCTCCCATGGTGCTTTCATGAGAGTGGGCGCGAGTTGTCAGGGCACAGAGAAGCAAGAGGGAGAGGATTACTGCTAGGAGCTCTACAAGTCTGATTTGACTCCAGTTCGAATGTAGAAAAAGTCAGAGCCTCTGGCTCTTGACTCCAGGGTCAAGAGCCCCATCTTCTGGTCTATTGTGCAAATTACAAAAGGAATTGGCTGCAGAGGCGGCTGCAAGACTGCCCTGAGGCAGCTGTCTGTCTGCAGACAGGCTCTCCCCTCCCAGGGCTTTTTGCGTTCTCCTTCCCAAAGAAGGCGAGCTGGTTGGCTCCAGGCCCCAGGCACTAGGCCGCCGGCACCTTAGCTCTCTACACAGCTTGGAAAGGAGCAAATATGCCGCTCTCAGCCTGGCCAGCAAAGAGGTGCGGAAGGAGCTGGAAGGAGGAAGATATTCAGCCAAGGACACCACCTCACACTGATTATTCTTCTAAAGAAAGCAGGGGTTGGGGGCGCGGCGCGGAGAACCCAGCAAAACAGAACTCAGAAACTTCTGAGGCCTGCACAGAATTCTTGGAGGAGGAGACATAAAATAGACAGGAAAATGCAAAATATGGGTAGACACACACACACACACAGCTCACAGGGAAGCAAGGAGGCTTGCAACAACTCTGTGAGGTATGTGCTGTCTCCTCTATCATATTACAGATGAGAATACTGAAGACTGAGGCTTAGAGATGTAAGCTACCCCGGTTCACACAGCAAGCACAGTTTATAAATGGAGACCCTGAGTCTGAGCTCAGAAGTACCTCATTACAGAGTATACACACTTAACCACTTAGTGCCTCCCATGGGGCTGCTTGGACTTCAGTCCTTCCCTAACTTTAGAAGCTCCACCCTCCCTTTGTGACTTCCAAATGTGGCTATTTTTCCATCTTTGTCTCTAGATCCTTCCTTTCTCTAATACTAGTGTTCTTAAACTTTGGTGGGGAGAGGTTAGGTCTTGAGCCTCTGGGGACATGATAAAATCTGTGGGACTCTCTTTTCAGATAAGTAGACAGAGCCCCAAATTTTGCATCTCATTGTAAGGATGTGTTCACAGCCTGCCCAGGGAAGCACGAAGCACCTTACCTGTATTATTTTTAAATATTGGCTGGAAAACATTGAGATTCTCTTATTCAGAGACAAAAAGGCACGAAACACAAGTAACTCAAAAGGTCTGAGGAAATGTTCTCACATAATTGCAACCAATTTTTCCATCAAAAGCATCTTAATTTCTCCATCTATGTACCCTGTTTCTTGCCCAGTTTAAACTATCAAAAGAGCTGCCAGGGCAGAGGTTTTGGTCTTTACTTGCCATTAGGTAGTACCCAATCCCAGCTGCATCTTATACCTGATTTGGTTTCTTCACATTCCTCTTAATTATACATCAAAAAGCAAGGAAAGTTTGGAGGGAAAGAGGTCGGGATTCGAGGAAAGACTTAATTAGGGCTTGTTGTGCGGTCGTCTGGGAGCACTTCCTGTGAAGGGAGCGGGGAGCCGGAGACACTATTCTTTGTCAAGCTGAAAAGGTCATGCCGGTGCCTGATACGCAGTCAGCCCTTGCCGAGTCACAGCGCATCTAGAGAGACTACAGAATGCAGTTTCCTTTGTTCACAGCAGGCTGCCAGCCTGGGACACTACACATCATACAGAAAAACAACAAAATGCTACACAGACTGACTCTTGCCTGCGAAAATCACCCTCCATTCATCATCATCAACATCATCCATAGAACTCGCCTATACTGGGGAATTCCCTGGTGGGTTCAGTGGTTAGGACTTGGCACGTTTACGACCAGGGACCTGGGGTTCAATCCCTGGTTGGAGAACTAAGATCACACTAGCTGTGTGGCATGGCCAAAAAAGTTTTTAAAAAGAGGACTGGACTTCCTTGGTGGTACAGTGGCTAAGAATCCGCCTGCCATCGCAGCGGACGCAAGTTTGGTCCCTGGTCCAGGAAGATTCCACATGCCGTGGAGCAACTAAGCCCGGGCACCACAACTACTGAGTCAGAGCTCTAGAGCCCGAGTGCCACAGCTACTGAAGGCCGAGCACATAGAGTGTGTGCTCCACAACGAGAAAAGGCACAGCAGTGAGGAGCACCACAACAGAGTAGCTCCTGCTAGCCATAACTAGAGAAAGCCCACACAAGGCAGGAAGGTGCAGAACAAGTAACATTAAATAAACAACACATTATATATTTAAAAAGAGGACTTCCCTGGTGGTCCAATGGATAAGGATCTGCCTGCCAATGCAGGGGACACAGGTTAAATCCCTGGTTCAGGAAGATCCCACACACCTCAGGGCAACTCAGCCCAGGCGAACTGCTGAAACCCTAGCCGAAATGAGAAGCCCGCGCACCACAGCTACAGAATACCCCCCACTCGCGGCAAAAGCCCGAGCACCAAAAATAAATAAATATGAAATAAAATGATAGGTGAAAGAAAAGGAATTGCCTATACTGTACTCATTTACTCCTTGCTCCAGACTCAGTAAGGCTCTGGTAGACAGAACCCATTCAAACTGGCAAAAACCTCCTCCTTTCTCTGGGATCACAACTGAGATATTTGGACAGAGGCAGAAAGAAAGGACTGCTGCTGCTGCTAAGTCATTTCAGTCGTGTCCAACTCTGTGCAGCCCCATAGACGGCAGACCTCAAGGCTCCCCCGTCCCTGGGATTCTCCAGGCAAGAACACTGGAGTGGGTTGCCATTTCCTTCTCCAATGCAGGAAAGTGAAAAGTGAAAGTGAAGTCGCTCAGTCATGTCTGACTTCTAGCGACCCCATGGACTGCAGCCCACCAGGCTCCTCCATCCATGGGATTTTCCAGGCAAGAGTACTGGATTGGGGTGCCATCGCCTTCTCTGAAGGAAAGGACGAATAGAGGGAGTAGAACAAAACAGAAACAGATTAGATTAGAAACAGAAACAGATTAGAACAAAACAGAAAAGTAAGCTTTGAAGAAAGAAGCTTTGGGACTTCCAGATCTACATAGGAAGTCATTCAGGAATTCAGGAGAAGTAGGTGTTAACCAAGGACCACTTGCCAAGTCCTTGATATCAGATTTGAACACATTTGTATTCATTAAATACATTTATCTTATCCGTTTCTAACCAAACCTCACCCTGCCTAGAAACCAAGTGTGTTTACAGTGGTTTTACTCCCTGTCTTATCTTCTTGGGGATAAGATCTCTTGAGCCTGTAGAGAAGTTCTTATTTCACTTTTAACCAGTAGGCCTGGGATATCCTTAAGGTTGCTGCAGATTCAGTGCTTCACATCTGTATAATTCTATACACTCAACATCTTTATCACCTTACCTCATTTCTCTCAAATGGGACTGTAAATATACACAGAATATTTCACAGACTAGAAAGCTGAAATAAGCCTGCAACAGGGACTTGCCCAAGCCAGTAAACAACAGAGCTCAGTGAAGAACTACTCATGCTTTTCATGGTTTGTGTGGATTCCTAGAAATACAATTCCATGCAGCCCTTTCCTGCATAAAATTGAATTGGCTTCAGTTGAACAGTAAATTGTGAATCTCCTTTAGAAATGACATGAACTCCCCATAGCAGAAACCAAGGGCTTCTGCTCTATTACCATCTGATTACAGTTGCATATAATTTCTACTTTGGAAAGCTTGTCAGTAATACCCATTCATTAGTTTACTGAACAAACTCTCATGAGGTTCTGAAAATAACTATTACTGCTTATCTCTAGAAACACATTATCTGACATCCGATATAAATTCAATCTAAGATACTCTTACTCTCACTAAAACACCACTCAGGGCCTTTTATTTTGTAGTTAATTTTTTTTGAAAAAGTGGGAAACCCATTCAGACTTCTGGGTTGGGGCAAAAGGGAACAGACATAGAATCTGAATGTATCTCATGAATTTATCTTTTTCCACCTCTAATCTTTTGCCAAATTGAAATGACCATCCTCCTTTTTTAAAGCAGGTAGAGTTTCTCTGTTCCTTTCTTATAAAATACAAGAAAGAGTATTTGCTAGATTTACCAAGAACAGCTAGGACTGTGAGATAGGCAGTCAATGAATAGTAGAGAAAAAAAATCAGCCCTGAAGCAGATATAGAAGCACTTAGCTTTGTTTGGGGTAGGCAAAATGAACAAGGGCCATTACAATTTGATTACAACCTATATATCTGTTGAGATTTCTCTAGAACTTCTTGCCCCTGCCCTCTAAGAATTGTTGGAAGGGACTTAAAAGGCCTATATTCCAACACCATATATAAAAAAAACTCAAAATAGATAAAATACTTAAGTATAAGACTGGATACTATTAAACTCCTAGAGGAAAACATAGAACACTCATTGACATAAACCACAGCAATATTTTTTGATCTCCTAGAGTAATGAAAATAAAAGCAAAAATAAATAGGACCAAATTAACCTTAAAAGCTTTTGCACAACAAAGAAAACTGTAAACAAAATGAAAAGACAACCTACAGAATGGGAGAAAAAATTTACAAACAATGTGACCAACAAGGGATTGATTTCCAAAATACTACAAAGAGTTCATACAGCTCAACATTAAAAAAATAAATAAATAGGTAGAAGACTTAAATAGTTCAGTCGCTCAGTCCTGTCCGACTCTTTGCGACTCCACGGACTGCAGCATGCTAGGCTTCCCTGTCCATCACCAACTCCCCAAGCTTCCTCAAACTCATGTCCATCCATGGAGTTGCTGATGCCATCCAACCATCTCATCTTCTGTCGTCCCCTTCTCCTCCCGCCTTCAATCTTTCCCAGCATCAGGGTCTTTTCCAATGAGTCAGTTCTTCGCATCAGGTGGCCCAAGTATTGGAGTTTCAGCTTCAGCATCAGTCCTTCCAATGAATATTCAGGACTGATTTCCTTTAGGATGGACTGGTTGTATCTCTTTGCAGTCCAAAGGACTCTCAAGAGTCTTCTCCAACACCACAGCTCAAAAGCATCAGTTCTTTGGTGCTCAGCTTTCTTTATAGTCCAACTCTCATATCCATACATGACTACTAGAAAAACCATAGCTTTGACTAGACGGACCTTTGTTGGAGAAGTAATGTCTCTGCTTTTTAATATGCTGTCTAGGTTGGACATAGCTTTTCTTCCAAGGAGCAAATGTCTTTTAATTTCACAGCTGCAGTCACCATCTGCAGTGATTTGGGAGCTCAAGAAAATAAAGTCTGTCACTGTTTCCACTGTTTCCCCATCTATTTGCTATGAAGTGATGGGACTGGATGCCATGATCTTAGTTTTCTGAATGTTGAGTTTTAAGCGAACTTTTTCACTCTCCTCTTTCACTTTCATTAAGAGGCTCTTGAGTTCTTTTTCACTTTCTGCCATAAGGATGGGGTCATCTGAATATAGAGATTATTGATATTTATCCTGGCAATCTTGATCCCAGCTTGTGCTTCATCCAGCCCGGCATTTCGCCTGATATACTCTGCATGTAAGTTAAATAAGCAGGGTGACAATATACAACCTTGATGTACTCCTTTCCCAATTTGGAACCATTCTGTATTTCCATGTCCAGTTCCCACTGTTGCTTCTTGTCCTGCATATAGGTTTCTCACAAGGCAGTAACGGGGTCTCGTATTCCCATCTCTTGAAGAATTTTCTACAGTTTGTTGTGATCCACACAGTCAATGGCTTTGGCATAGTCAATAAAGCAGAAATAGACTTTTTTTCTGGAACTTTCTTGCTTTTTTAACGATCCAACGGATGTTGGCAATTTGATTTCTGGTTCAGATCTCTGTTCTCTGCCTTTTCTAAATCCAGCTTGAACATCTGGAAGTTCACGGTTCACATACTGTTGAAGCCTGACTTGAAGAATTTTGAGCATTACTTTGCTAGCATGTGAGATGAGTGCAATTGTGCAGTAGTTTGAGCATTCTTTGGCATTGCCTTTCTTTGGGATTGGGATGAAAACTGACTTTTTCCAGTCCTGTGGCCACTGCTGAGTTTTCCAAGTTTGCTGGCATATTGAGTGCAGCACTTTCACAGCATCATCTTTTAGGGTTTGAAATAGTTCAGCTAGAATTCCATCACCTCCACTAGCTTTGTTCGTAGTGATACTTCCTAAGGCCCACTTGACTTCGCATTCCAGGATGTCTGGCTTTAGGTGAGTGATCACACCATCGTGGTTATCTGGGTCATTAAGATCTTTTTTGTACAGTTCTTCTGTGTATTCTTGCCACCCCTTCTTAATATCTTCTGCTTCTGTTAGATCCAGACCATTTCTGTCCTTTATTGTGCCCATCTTTGCATGAAATGTTCTGTTGATATCTCTAATTTTCTTGAAGAGATCTCTAGTCTTTCCCATTCTGTTGTTTTCTTCTATTTCTTTGCGCTGATCACTGAGGAAAGCTTTCTTATCTCTCCTTGCTATGTTTTGGAACTCTGCATTCAAATGGGTATATCTTTCCTTTTCTCCTTTGCCTTGAGCTTCTCTTCTTTTCTCAGCTATTTGTAAGGCCTCCTCAGACAACCATTTGCCTTTTTGCGTTTCTTTTTCTTGGGGATGGTCTTGATCCTTGTCTCTTGTACAATGTCACGAAACTTCATCCATAGTTCTTCAGTCACTCTATCAGATCTAATCCCTTGAATCTATTTGTCACTTCCACTGTATAATCTTAAGGGATTTGATTTAGGTCATACCTGAATGGTCTAGTGGTTTCCCCTACTTTCTTCAAGTTCAGTCTGAATTTGGCAATAAGGAGTTCATGATCTGAGCCACAGTCAGCTCCCGGTCTTGTTTTTGCTGACTGTATAGAGCTTCTCCATCTTTGGCTGCAAAGAATATAATCAATCTGATTTCAGTATTGACCATCTGATGATGTCCATGTGTAGAGTCTTCTCTTGTGTTGTTAAAAGAGGGTGTTTGCTATGACCAGTGCATTTTCTGGGCAAAATTCCATTAGCCTTTGACCTACTTCATTTTGTACTCCAAGGCCAAATTTGCCTGTTACTCCAGGTATCTCTTGACTTCCTACACTTGCATTCCAGTCCCTTATAATGAAAAGGACCTCTATTTTGGGTATTAATTCTAGAAGGTCTTATAGTTCTTCATAGAACCATTCAACTTCAGCTTCTTCAGCATTACTGGTCAGGGCATAGACTAGGATTACTGTGACATTGTATGGTTTGCCTTGGAATGAACAGACTTTTCTTCAAAGAAGACAGGCCAACAGCTATGTGAAAAGATGCTCAATATTGCTAATTATTGGAGAAATGCAATTCAAGTCTACAATGAGGTATCAGTTCATACCGGTCAGAATGGCCATCATCTAGAATTCTGTGAAGGGCTTCCCTGGTAGTCCAGTGGTTAAGAATCTGCCTTGCAATTCAAGGGACACCAGTTCAATTCCTGGTCTGGGAAGATCCCACATGCCATGAAGCAACTAAGCGTGGGCTTCACAACTGAAACACGGCACAGCCAAATAAATAATTACTTCCCTAAAAGACACCAGAAATGTGTCTTGGTACAAGATTACCATGCAAAAATCAATAGCTTTCCTATAACACTAAGCACAGCTGATTAGGTAACAGAATGAGAGAACAGATTCCCATTACAGCAATAAGTAGAGATGAAAAAACTGGGCAGACAAGTAACATGCAAGAATGACATGAAAACTGCTACTGAGTGGCACGGAAGAAGTCTGGAGTAAACTGAAAGACACATCTGCATCTCGTAGAGAAAACTCAATTTTATTAAAACTATTAATCCTCCGTTTTATTCCTCTGTAAGTTTCAGAATATCATAATAAAACTACCAACAAGGTTTATTTCTTTAATGGGAAAACAAAAATATCCAGGAAAATTCTGGAGGAAAAAAAAACAGGTCACAATTACATCTGTTCCTCACATCTTAACCTGTTCTGGAAGGGAAAAGGTCTGGACGTTACACTGAGAGCCTCTTTCCCTGAAGAATGGCTGTGAACAAGCCCCAAAGTGGCTCCCTCAACAGGGACTCAACTCTACAAGCTTCTCCAGGCCCAGCATCATTGTGGTATGGCAGAGCCCCAGCTTCCGGGAACCCACACCAGCAGCCACAACCCCAGGCAGCCGTGGGTCTTTAAGCAGAAAGATGTGAACACTGTGTTCCCGGAGTATCACCCCTGAGTGGGAGGCACTTCAGTGCCCTGGGAGCTGGCAGGCCTTCCTTGCCCTCCGCAGGCTTTCCGACATGCCTGAGAGATACTGTTACAGATTAAATTATGCTCCCACCCCTAGAGCAACAAAAAGCTATATTGAAGTCCTAAGCCCTGTTATCTCAGAAGGTGACTTCATTTGGAAATAGATGGTCACTACAGGTGTAATTGATTAAGATGAGGTTACATTGGAGTAGCTGTGTAGTGGCTAAGTCATGCACAACTCTTTTGCAACCACATAGACTCTAGCCCACCAGGCTCCACTGTCCATGAGATTTCCCAGGCAAGAATTCTGGGATGGGTTGCCATTTCCTTCTCCAGGAGATCTTCCTGACCCAGGGATCAAACCTGTGTTTCCTGCAGTGGAGGTGGATTCTTTACCACTGAGCCACCAGGAAAGTGCTACTGGAATAACGCACGTGTCTGTCTAAGTCGCTTCAGTCGTGTCTGACTCTGTGCAACCCTATGGACTGTAGCCTGCCAGGCTCCTCTGTCCAAGGACTTCTCCAGGCAAGACTGCTGGAGTGGGTTGCTATGCCTTCCTCCAGGGGATCTTCCCAACCCAGGGATCGAACCCACGTCTCTTATGTCTCCTGTATTAGCAGGCAGGTTCTTCCCACTAGAGTCACCTGGGAAGCTCACACTGGAGTAGAGCAGGCACCTAACCCAGTGTGACTGGTGTCCTTACAAAGTGACAGCCAGGACACCCCTGAAAATCCAGTGGTTAAGCCTTTGCCTTCCATTGCAGTGGGTGTGGGCTCAATTCCTGCTCCAGGAGCTAAGTTCCCGCATGCCCAGAGGCCAAAAAACCAAAACATAAGACAGAAGCAATATTGTAACAAATTTATTAAAGACTTTTAAAAAATAAAGTGACAACCATGTAAAGACAGAGAAGGACACAGGGAGAACTCCATGTGAGGATGGAGGATTGGAGTGAGGTGTCTCTGGGCCAGGGAATGTCAAAGAAGGGTGATAAGCCACCAGAAGCTACGAAGAGGCAGGGAAGGGCCCCCTACAGGTGTTAGAGGGAGCATGGCCAGGTAGATTTCCCCAGAATCATAAGACAATGAATTTCTGTTTTAACCCACTCAGTGTATGGTACTTTGTCATAGCAGCTGTAGGAAACAAATACAGACATCTAGGATTAGAATCTGCACTCGACACTCCTAGGGCAGGAGGCTGTGTGCCAGCTGGAAGGGGCCAGGTAGAAAAACCAAGAGTTTTAAACAGGAAATTCTGACTGGTCCACCCAGGAGGGCAAGGATGATGCCTTCTCAGGGCAAGACATCGCTCCAGCACCCTTCCTCACACCTCCGATTTTGCCCTGAGGACTGGCTGGCCTGGGCTGGTTCCTCATTAACTTTGGCCCCCTTTGCAACAAGCTGGCCACTGAGCCTGGATCAACACCAGTGACCACAGGGATGCTGGGGAGAGAGAGGAGCCTCAGAGAGCCCCAGGCTAAGCTTCTGAATCTGCTCTGGCAGGATCTAGAGCACTAAATTCTGGGGACGAGCTGGGGCGTATTTGCAGTCCACATGGTGGGGCCACCCAGGTCACACAGATGCCCCTCCCTCTACCTGTGCCTCCCTCCACTTGCCCACTTGGCAATCCTCTACTCATTCTTTGCAAACCAGGTCACCTCACCTTCTCCTCCAGCAGGTAAGTTAATCACTCCCTCCTTTGTGCCATCCTGGACCTCCTCCACACATTCCTCTATTACACTACAGCTCATTCTAGAAGATTCGTTCAATGGACCGTGACCTCCTTACAGATAAGGACCGAGTCTTTCATCTCTGACTCCCTAGGGCCCAACACTGCAGCCCACACCAGCGATGCTTTACAGCTTCCACAGAGCTTCCATGTGCATTAACCATCCCAACTGTGGACCAAATGTTAGAACATTACTGCTTATTCCAGGGCGAAATCTCCCTCCTGGGATAATTTGATTTGTAGCTAGTGATCGCTCTCATTAAACGAAGAGCTCCCTGAAAGAGAAATGCTAGTTCTTTGCCCTCCGATGGTCCTAACCCCAATTACACAGAAGTCACCTTCAGTAAATGCAACTTCAGCTTTTGCTGCCCCCGCTTCCTCCTCTCAGGGAAGCACACTGATAACCCCATTACATCTGTCTGGTGCTTTCTGACCTGAGTATCTCCAGGGAACCAGGCAGTCCAATTTGTTTAATGCTATGTGATCTGCTGCACTCACACCACATTTTATGATCTAATTCGATTTATTACAGACATTATGATATGGCTCTGTTTCTCTGAAAAACAGGTCACCTCTTACACTAGTTACTTAACCATTAGCTGTCTTCTAACCGACAAGAGTGGGGACTTTTATATCTCTCTTTCTAGTAATGGACAATAGTGCCTCCCGGAATAAGAATCAAAAACCTTAATAACATTCATAGCCTCTGACTCAGCAATTCCACTTCGAGCAGGTAACCCTAGGAAAATGGCCAAAGATTTGCACAAAGGAAGGTTACAGCGGCACTCTTTATATTCAGCAGGGAAGACCTCACTAAGGAATCTGGTACAATTTCTCCAAAGCAAGCATGGGGGACACAGTTGGCCACAGAGCATCAACAGGCCTGGACCTAAGTTTGTAGTGACGTGGAGAAATGGCGACCTCTCCAACTCACTAAGCACTAACAGGTCCTGAGGCACGCCATACCCCGAGGGCCTGGGAGATAAGCCAGACTGCAACAGCCCCTTGTCTCTCTAGTTTCATGGGGGTCTCCCAAGCAGAAGCCCTCCAGTTCCCTGGTCTTCCAGCTATCTCCAAGTCCTATCTGGGAAATTGTCTGGTTCAAAGGGTAGCTCATGGGATAAAGCCTAGAGAGTGGTCCATCCCTCACAATCCAATACATGCCCCCTCACCCTGACCCCATCACCCTACAAGTTACCACTCAGCTTTGTTCCTCTGCTCTTTGGAGACTCAAAAGTGTCATCTCCTAAGTTGTTCTAAGAAGTTCCACTCTGCCAGGCTTGTGTTTAAACAAACACACACAGCCCTTTTACTGCTCCCCTGCGGCAGTAAATTAATTCAGTGTGTCATATGGTTTATTGGTCAGATTCTTTGGGTTGCAAGTAACAAAAACACACTCAAAGAATTTTCAACCAGGGCTTCCTTGGGGCTCAGCAGTAAAGAATCCACCTGCCAATGCAGGAGACACTGATTCAGTCCCTGATTCGGGAGGATCCCACATCCAGCAGAGCGGCTAAGCCCGTGTGCCACAGCTACTGAGCCTGTGCTCCAGAGCCTGGGAGCCGCAACTACCGAGCTCACAAGCTGCAACCGCTGAAGCCCAAGCACCCTAGGGCCCGAGCTCCACAACGAGGGAGGCCACTGCAATGAGAGGTCCCTGCACTGCAACTGGAGAGTAGCCTCAGCTCCCCACAACTAGAGAGAAGCCTGCGCAGCTGTGAAGACTCAGCACAGCCAAAAATAAATAACATTATTTTTTTAAATAAATTTTTCAACCAAAACAAGAAGGAAGGAAAGTAGGAAGGAAGGAAGAGAGGGATGGAGGGAAAGAAAGCAAAGGAAAAACAGAGAAGAAAAGGGGGAAACAAGAACGTGGAAGAAGGGAGAAATCTAGGAATAAATTGCTTCCTCTGTGCTTTATTTTCACTGCCTGCTTTCTGAGTGTTGGCTTCATGCTCAGTTTGCCTGTCCGTCCTCGCGTAACAGCAAAAATGGCCACTAGCTGCTCTGAACTTACATCAACTTCCCAACTAGTGATTCCATCAGTGATCATGTGGGGTGGGGGATCAGAAGTGTGGGCCTGGGGCAGCCCATCTCTTTTTTGCTGGTTCCAGGAAATATATCAGGGAAGGCTCTGGGTAGCCTGGCTTGGGTAATGTGCTGAACCCTAAACCAATCACAGTGGCCAGAGGATCTCTGCACATGGGTATGACATACATATACATAAATGTGCACATCATTGGTCCACCCTTGGTGCTGGGGAGTGAGGTGGGCCTCATCTGAACTCCATGGGACTAAGAATCAAAGGTGGTTCCCTGAGGACATGCTAGACAAAGAAGAAAGCCAGTTCTTTCCGGTTGACCGGGCCTGTCCCGATCACCCCGTCCACAGTCAGGCTCCCCAGTCTCCCCTGCATTTGGTCAGGAGTCAGCCTCACAGACTGACCCGTGCATGTTCAGCAGGTAGCCCCAGTCCAAGGTGGTCATCAGGTTCCTCCATGCTGCTCCCAACGTCAGATCTGGGTCTACTCTTAGACCCAGCAACAGCTGCTATGGAGGAGATTCTTAGAGTTTGCCTGAGTCTGGCTTCACCCACAGTGAAGTCCCTCCACCTGCCTCTAGGAGCGATCACTGAGGCAGGCTCTGGACAGAGGCAGGAGCTCCATGGCTGCCCAGGTGGCCTTGCAACTTATGCCCTGCTCAACCTTAGCTTGCCAAGTGGTGCCCTGACACAGGTCTGCATCTACCCCGAGGAAGGGGGCCTGCTCACAACTCAGCAGGCTCTTTACAGGCTAACAACCGCGTGCTCAGACGGTAAAGAATCTGCCTGCAATACAGGAGACCCAGGTTCGATCCCTGGTTTGGGAAGATCCCTTGGAGAAGGAAATAGCAACCCACTCCAGTATCCTTGCCTGGAGAATCCCATGGATAGAGGAGCCTGGCAGACTACAGTCCACGGGGTCAGAAAGAGCCAGACCCGACTGAAGCGACTAACAGCTGCTGCAGCTTGTGGACAGATAAGGGGAGACAGGCTGCCCCAAGGCTGATCCAGGGGGAATTTCAAGGCTTGAGCTTTAGACCCAGGACACCTGGCTTGAGTAACAGAATGATTGTCTTATGCAGTGTTTTATTGTTTCTGGGTGTGACGCAGCTGGGGTTAGAGGCAGCCAACCTGCAATTCCGCAGTCCTCCTTGCCAGCACACTTCCTTCTCCCCATAGCTGCCAACATCACCAAACGCTGGGAACTCACACAGGGAGACACGGGAGCAGCAACCAGCCACCTGAATGTGTCCTTTTCTCATTCTATCCCTTGTACTGCTTTCAGCTGCTCAGGGACCAAACCAAAATGAAAGAAATTTGAGCAGGAGCCAAGGAGTCATTCTTGCCCAGCCTTGAAACCCAGGCCAAACACCAGTCACCCAAGCCCACCAACTTAGCGGTGAGGCTCCCGCACAAAGGCTGAAAACGACTCAGCAAATTTTCCAGAGGAGTTAAAGCCATTTGTGTGTGTGTGTTAAGTCCCTTCAGCCGTGTCTGACTCTTTTCGACCCCATGGCTGTAGCCTTCCAGGCTCCTCTGTCCATGGGATTCTCCAGGCAAGAATACTGGAATGGGTTGCCATGCCCTCCTCCAGGGGAGCTTCCCAACCCAGGGATGGAACCTGCGTTTCTTATGTCTCCTGTACTGGCAGGCAGGTTCTTTACCTCTAGCGCCACCCGAGAAACCCAGGAAAGTCATTTATTAATATTATATTCTGAGGACGAATGATTTACATACTTTATCTCATCAAACTCCACAACAAACCCACTCCAATATCTTCTTTTCCAAACAAGAAAACTGAGGGACTTCCCTGGCAGTCCAGTGTTTAGGACTCCGTGCTTCCACCGCAGGGGGCACAGGTTCGATCCCTGGTTGGGGAACTAAGATCCCACAAGCAGTATGTCATGGCCAGAAAAAAAAGAGAGAGAGAGAAAACCGAGGTTGAACAATTTGCCCATGATTACAGACCAGCAGCCAACTGAGGGACCCTCTGCCATTGCTCTCCAAGCCTCTTTTTTGATTATGGGGAGTTCTATCAGGACCTCCCAGGCCATAGGATAGAATGTGCTGTCCTCATAGCATCTGGCTGTGGGGTAACCATGTGAAGAATGGATGAGGCGTCCAGAACATTCCCTGGGCTCCTACTCTCCAGTCCCAAAGGCAAGAAGTGCATGAGCCCCAGCTCCAGGGTTTTCCTCCTCTGTGAGGTCTCAGACGGGCAGCAGGCTAAAGCTCCCATTCAGACATGAATTTCTCAACCATGGGAGTTAAAAGATGAGGATCAGATTGGCTCTGACGTTCTCTGACTCCCCAGGTAGGATTGTTTTCACTGTTGCTTCCCAGGTTCTGTAGAAAATTCTACTTTTTGTACAATCAAAGCAAAATCTGAATGCCCTTAAGAGAAGGTATGGGTCCCTTTGGACTGGTTCCCCATACTTTGCCTTTGCCTCCAGAACAGTCCACTGAGCTGTCTCACATAACAGATGCCAGGATGGGAAGGACCCCGTGAGCACTATAAGCTCTAGCTCAACAGTGCCAGTGGTGGCCCAGGTTCTGTCGTCCAAATTCTGCTCCACCCTGACACTGAGAGCTTTGTTCTCAGGCTTTTGAGGGGCTGTCTTATTCTTTCAAAGGAATGAAAGCTGTCTTGGAAGGCCCCAGCAAACACCTTTCTTTGCCCATCACTGGCAAGGAAATCACCATATTGAACTTAAACCAATGGCCAAGGGATGAAAAATGCCAAGAGGTCAAATACCCTGACCACTATAGCCTTCAAATTTAGTACCTGTGGGCTCCTCAGGGTACTGAAGCCAGGGCAGGATAACACTTGACAGAGCCCATCAGGGTTCTAAAAGTGTGTCTAGGGTGCTCCGGTGGGGCTTCTCCTCCTTCTGTTCTTGAGACATCCTTGTTTGTACCCGCTAAGTCACCCCGTAGTTCAGCAAGCCTGGAACGGTTTTCCATAACCCTCCTGTAACAGCTGAGCCCCAGGATGTCTTAAGTCTTAATAATGAGCATCTGTGTGTGTATGGTCATCTGCTCGGTCATGTCCACCCACGGAGCCCGCCAGGCCCTTCAGTCCATGGGACTTCCCAGGCAAGAATACTGGAGTGCCTTGCCATTTTCTCCTTGAGGGCATCTTCCCGACCCAGAATCTACTACTTCTCCAGAGTCTCCTACATTGGCAGGCAGAGTCTTTACCACCAAGTCACCTGGAAAGCTGATAATTAATAAGCAGAGCCAATATCCTTTCAAAGTTTGAGCTCACCCCTTGTTAGGCCAATAGACTGCTGTCCCATCTGACTGCAGTCTAGAGGAATGCACTTCAATCAAGGCACACACTCAGGTCTGTCTTTTCCTGGTAGTGTCAGATATAAAGGAGTGCATTCAGGCTCCTCGAAGGTCCTGCTGATGTGATGTAAATAAGCTAGATAATCTACATCCCCATTCTTCTTTTCCATGGAGTACAACAAGGGATCAGAGATGTTCTGGGGCATGCCTTCAAACTGATAAAATTCTATGAGTAAGTAAGAATGTGGGTTTTTTCCTCACTAGCTATAGGTGTTTCTTAGTATCACTCCTCATCAAATACCACCATCTTCCTGTCTGGCAGTAGGTCCCATGTGTGAGAAAACATTTACACATTCCCACTGCACGGGACTGTATTTTTCCCACTGTTAAGTTGCAGGTGGGGTGGGGTTGTAGACTTTGCTGGTAATCAGAAACTCTTTAAAGAACTATAAATCCATGATTTCAAACAGTAAAATCCATTTTAATCTGCTGTCAGCAAATATAACACACATTCCATTCAGGGAGAAAGAAAAGATGATTGTATTAGTTTAGGGCTTCCCCCTCAGTCTCTGCTGATGGCTGAGTGTTTAGAAATCCCTGAGATCAAAGCCCTCCGGGTGTATCTGTAGATTCAGGTAAAACAAACCCAGGAGAGGGCAGAGGAGCAGCACTTGGCAGGGTGTGGCCTCTGCCCACTCTGCCCGCTGCACCTGGAGGGAAGGCCCACTCTGTACTTACGAGCTGCCGCTGCAGAGTGCCAACATCTTTTAAAGGATACCCTTATGGCAGAAAGCGAAGAGAAACTAAAAAGCCTCTTGATGAAAGTGAAAGAGGAGAGTGAAAAAGTTGGCTGAAAGCTCAACATTCAGAAAACGAAGATCATGGCATCTGGTCCCATCACTTCATTGGAAATAGATGGGGAAACAGTGGAAACAGTGTCAGACTTTATTTTGGGGGGCTCCAAAATCACTGCAGATGGTGACTGCAGCCATGAAATTAAAAGACGCTTACTCCTTAGAAGACAAGTTATGACCAACCTAGATAGCATATTCAAAAGCAGAGACATTACTTTGCCGACTAAGGTCCATCTAGTCAAGGCTATGGTTTTTCCATTAGTCATGTATGGATGTGAGAGTTGGACTGTGAAGAAGGCTGAGCGCCAAAGAATTGATGCTTTTGAACTGTGGTGTTGGAGAAGACTCCTGAGAGTTCCTTGGACTGCAAGGAGATCCAACCAGTCCATTCTGAAGATCAGCCCTGGGATTTCTTTGCAAGGAATGATGCTAAAGCTGAAACTCCAGTACTTTGGCCACCTCATGTGAAGAGTTGACTCATTGGAAAAGACTCTGATGCTGGGAGGGATTGGGGGCAGGAGGAGAAGGGGACGAAAGAGGATGAGATGGCTGGATGGCATCACGGACTCGATGGACGTGAGTTTGAGTGAACTCTGGGAGTTGGTGATGGACAGGGAGGCCTGGCGTGCTGTGATTCATGGGGTCGCAAAGAGTCGGACATGACTGAGCGACTGAATTTTTGATTCAATCAGACAGATCCAAGATTCAATCCTGGGTCTCACTACAAAACTGTTTTCACTTTGCAAAAATCCTATGCTGTTAATATTCTATCTACTTAGAAAACCCAAGAGAGTCCATTGGAAATCTATCAGAACCACAGAGAAAGCTCAATAAATTGATTGCTTTTAAAATAACTTTAACCTCTTCAGATAATATAATGAAAAAGTTACTATTTATGGTACTTGCTAAAATCAAGATGACTCCTTCTCTGCACTATGTTTCTAAAAAGAATCAAAAGAAACTAGTAAGAGTGTCTGTTCTTGGGAGGAAAACTAGGTAAACAGAAACAGGAGTAGTTTACGATACTTGTGAACTTTTGATTGTTGTGCCAACAGGTAATATGCATGTTACCTACAGAAAATAAAAAAGTTTCCATGTGAATTAAGAAGCAGCGAGGCAAAAACTTCAGGACACTAAGAGGACATTAAAAAAATCAGAACATTAAGAAACACATTGAGTTATTCTATCACTTCTCCTTTACTTTCCATATTCAACAATATTAAACAATATTCCAGTGCTATCTGATAGATTTCAACCCTTTCTAATGACATCTACTGTTTCTTCAAATGTCTTAGAAGATAGGAACCTCCTCTATTTTTTTAGGGGTAAATAACAGATGAAGAAACAATGGAAACAGTGAGAGACTTTATTTTCTTGGGCTCCAAAATCACTGCAGATGGTGACTGCAGCCATGAAATTAAAAGACACTTGCTCCTTGGAAGAAAAGCTATGACCAGTCATAGCTTTAACATGTGCTGACAGCATAATAAAAAGCAGAGACATTACTATGCCAACAAAGGTCCATCTAGTCAAAGCTATGGTTTTTCCAGTGGTCATGTATGGATGTGATAGCTGGACTATAAAGAAAGCTGAGCACAGAAGAATTGATGCTTTTGAACTGTGGTGTTGAAGAAGACTCTTGAAAGTCCCTTGGACTGCAAGAAGATCCAACTAGTTTATCCTAAAGGAAATCAGTCCTGAATATTCATTGGAAGGATTGATGCTGAAGCTGAAACTCCAATACTCTGGCCACCTAATGCAAAGAACTGACTTATTAGAAAAGACCCTGATGCTAGGAAAGATTGAAGGCGGGAGGAGAAGGGGACAACAGAGGATGAGATGGCTGGATGGCATCACTGACTCGATGGACATGAGTTTGAGCAAGCTCTGAGAGCTGGTGATGGACAGGGAAGCCTGGTGTGCTGCAGTCCATGGGATCACAAAGAGTCAGACATGACTGGGTGACTGAACTGAACTGGGGGAAAATTTGCTCTGGTGGAGAGTTTATTTCTATCTTTTTTTCAGGTTGAGATATAATTACTTCAGTTTCAGAAAGTCCAATGAGCACATCTCTTTCTGCCTGTTTATTTGTTTATATGTTATTTTACTTTTGGCTGTGCTGGGTCTCCGTTCTGCACACAGCCTTTTCTCTAGCTGTGGCGAGCGGGGGCTACTCTGTAATTGCAGCGTGCGGGTTTCCTGTTGTAGCAGCTTCTCATTTCGGAGCACGGGCTGAAGATGTGTAAGCTTCAGTAGTTGTGGCGCATGGGTTTACTCTGCCACATGTGGGATCTTCCCTGGACTAGGCGTTGAATCCATGTCACCTGCATTGCAAGGCAGATTCTTAATCACTGGACCACCAGGGAAGCCCCTCTTTCTATTTTAAGAAAAAGAATTATTAAATAATAAGATATAATGTGTGGCAGAAAGAGTTCTCATAGCAAAATCTTGCAAGCATTTCAATGTTCTCTTCTCCACAATTACTAAATTTCTCTTTTGCAAAAGGTACACACAGATTTGGGGCATCTCCAGTGCTTTTGAGAAGAAAATCATGTGTGATTTAAGTAGAAGTGTCCTTAGTCATAGTGTGCCAACTCCTGTGTTTCCCAGGGGAAGAAACATTATTCATTGCATAACATAAGGAGGCTCCAGTTATAGAAAAATGGAGGAGTTCCTTGTGGTCCAATGGTTAGAACCCAACAATCTCATTGCTGAGGGCCTGGGTTCAATCCCTGGTCAGGGAACTAAGATCCCAAAAGCCATGCAGCATGGCCAAAAAGAAAAGGGAAAAGAAAAAATGGTCCAAGAGTCACTTAGAATAGATAATATTTACAACAGCAACCAAAATAATAATAATACCAAGGAATAGTTTTAATAAGAACTGTGCAGATTAGAGGGAAGGAGAGGGAGAAAATCAGAAAACTTTTCTGAGGACTATAAAACAAGGACCTGAACAAATGGAGAGAATCGCAGACAGTCACGGCAAAGTGCTCAGACCTGGGGCTCACTGTGATCTGGGGATGTGCTATGTTTATAAACTGCTCACATATGAAAATGGGGGTAGCACTGACGGCACCCACTCCAGAAGACAGCAATAAGGAGATGCCTACTCCTTCCTAGAAGGGGGGCTGCTTCCTGTGATACCTTATACTTGTCTTCACAAAGGGTAAAGAGGCCAGCGTTTTTCTGCAGCAAATGGGGCTAGACAAGCTGCGCCTAAACGTGTGATGAGCTGTATTTTCTTATCAAGTCTCCACCTTGAGTACTTGTCCCATGTCCACTGTCTTATCTCATACGTGGCTACTGGACTAGTCAGGGTTCTCTAGAGAAGCAGAACGAGACACGCACAGAGAGATTCATTTTAAAGAACTGGCTCACACAACTGTGAAGGCCCGCATGTCTGAAATGTGTAGGGCAGGCCAGGAGGCTGCAAACTCAGCTGGGACTTCGATGCTGCAGTCTTGAGGCAGAACTGATTCTTTCAGGGAAAGCTCGGGCTGTGCTGTTAAGGTCTGCGGGTGACTGGATGCAGCCCACTCCCATCGTGGAGGGTCATTTGCTTTCATTAAAGTCATTTAACTGAACATCACTAGAGAAGATGTGTTTCCCAGTGGTGGCTCAGTGGTAAAGAATCCATCTACCAATGCAGGAGATGCAAGTTTGATCCCTCGGTCAAGAGGATCCCCTTGAGAAGGAAATGGCAACCCACTACAGTATTATTGCCTGGAAAATCCCATGGACAAAGGAGCCTGGTGGGCTACAGTCCATGGGGTTGCACAGAGTCGGACACAACTAAGTGACTAAACAAGAGAATATGTTAGTGACACCTCAAATGCAGACGTGATATTAAAAGACGCTTGCTCCTTGGAAGAAAACCTATGACAAACCTAGATAGTGTACTAAAGAGCAAAGACATTATCTGCCAACAGAGGTCCATACAGTCAAAGCTATGATTTTTCCAGTAGTCATTTATGGATTTGAGAGTTGGACCATAAAGAAAGCTGAGTACTGAAGAATTGGTGCTTTTGAACTGTGGTGTTGGAGAAGACTCTTGAGAGTCCTTTAGACTGCAAGGAAATCAAACCAGTTAATTCTAAAGGAAATTGGTCCTGAATATTCACTGGAGACACTGATGCTGAAGCTGAAGCTCCAATATTTTGGCCACCTGATGCGAAGAGTTGACTCATTGGAAAAGACCCTGATGCTGGGAAAGAGAGAAGGAAGGAGGAGAAGGGACAACAGAGGATGAAATGGTTGGGTGGCATCACTGACTCAATGGACGTGAGTTTAAGCAAGCTCTGGGAAATGGCGAAGGCCAGGGAAGCCTGTCGTGTTGCAGTCCATGGGGTCACAAAGAGTAGGTCATGACTGAGCGACTAAATAGCAAAAGACGAGTGTTTGACCAAACAACTGGGCACCAAAGCCCAGTCAAGCTGATGCATAAAACTGACCATCCCAGCCACCTCCCAGCTACAAAGGGCTTCCAGGACCTACCGCACAGACCATCTTCTCTTCCCTGATTCACCACCAGGGGGCTAGCATTTCTCTTTTCAGCTTGTTAGGGACATTGTACAGGAGACAGGGATCAAGATCATCTCCATGGAAAAGAAATGCAAAAAAGCAAAATGCCTGTCTGGGGAGGCCTTACAAATAGCTGTGAAAAGAAGAGAAGCGAAAAGCAAAGGAGAAAAGGAAAGATATAAGCATCTGAATGCAGAGTTCCAAAGAATAGCAAAGAGAGATAAGAGAGCCTTCCTCAGGGATCAATGCAAAGAAATAGAGGAAAACAACAGAATGGGAAAGACTAGAAATTTCTTCAAGAAAATTAGAGATAGCAAGGGAACATTTCGTGCAAAGATGAGCTTGATAAAGGACAGAAATGATATGGACCTAACAGAAGCAGAAGATATTAAGAAGAGGTGGCAAGAATACACAGAAGAACTGTACAAAAAAGACCTTCATGACCCAGATAATCACAATAGTGTGATCACTCACCTAGAGCCAGACATCCTGGAATGGAAGTCAAGTGGGCCTTAGAAAGCATCACTACAAACAAAGCTAGTGGAAATGATGGAATTCCAGTGGAGCTATTTCAAATCCCGAAAGATGATGCTGTGAAAGTGCTGCACTCAATATGCCAGCAAATATGGAAAATTCAGCAGTGGCCACAGGACTGGAAAAGGTCAGTTTTCATTCTAATCCCAAAGAAAGGCAATACCAAAGAATGCTCAAACTACCGCACAACTGCACTCATCTCACATGCTAGCAAAGTAATGCTCAAAATTTTCCAAGCCAGGCTTCAGCAATACGTGAACCGTGAACTTCCAGATATTCAAGCTGGTTTTAGAAAAGGCAGAGGAACCAGAGATCAAATTGCCAACATCTGCTGAATCATGGAAAAAGCAAGAGACTTCCAGAACAACATCTATTTCTGCTTTATTGACTATGCCAAAGCCTTTGACTGTGTGGATCACAATAAACTGTGGAAAATTCTGAAAGATATAGGAATACCAGACCACCTGACCTGCCTCTTGCAAAACCTATATGCAGGTCAGGAAGCAACAGTTAGAACTGGACATGGAACAACAGACTGGTTCCAAATAGGAAAAGGAGTAGGTCAAGGCTGTATATTGTCACCCTGCTTATTTAACTTCTATGCAGAGTACATCATGAGAAACCCTGGGCTGGAAGAAGCATAAGCTAGAATCAAGATTGCCGGAAGAAATGTCAATAACCTCAGATATTCAGATGACCCCATCCTTATGGCAGAAAGTGAAGAGGAACTAAAAAACCTCTTGATGAAAGGGAAAGAGGAGAGTGAAAAAGTTGGCTTAAAGCTCAACATTTAGAAAACAAAGATCATGGCATCCGGTCCCATCACTTCATGGGAAATAAATGGGGAAACAGCAGAAACAGTGTCAGACTTTATTTTGGGGGGCTCCAAAACCACTGTAGATGGTGACTGCAGCCATGAAATTAAAAGACGCTTAGTCCTTGGAAGGAAAGTTATGACCAACCTAGATAGCATATTCAAAAGCAGAGACATTACTTTGCCAAAAAGGTCCATCTAGTCAAGGCTATGGTTTTTCCAGTGGTCATGTATGTATGTGAGAGTTGGACTATGAAGAAAGCTGAGCGCTGAAAAATTGATGCTTTTGAACTGTGGTGTTGGAGAAGACTCCTGAGGGTCCCTTGGACTGCAAGGAGATACAACCAGTACATCCTAAAGGAGATCAGTCCTGGTGCTCATTGGAAGGAATGATGCTGAAGCTGAAACTCTAATACTTTGGCCACCTCATGCGAAGAACTGACTAATTTGAAAAAACCCTGATGCTGGGAAAGATTGAAGGCAGGAGGAGAAGGGGACGACAGAGGATGAGTGGATGGCATCACTGACTTGATGGACATGGGTTTGGGTGGACTCCGGGAGTTGGTGATGGACAGGGAGGCCTGGCGTGCTGCGATTCATGGGGTTGCAAAGAGTCGGACACGACTGAGTGACTGAACTGAACTGACTGATGTGTATGATTATATTTACCTAGAAAAAAATAGAACATATTATACCAAGTGAATAACAGTGGTTATCTCTAGGTGTCAAATAATGGATAGTTTATTTTCTTGTGATTTTCTGTGCTTTTTATAAATAGGATATTTGGCAATTAGAAAAACAATAAATAAACATTACTCACCCTCTCACTCTTCTAACCCTCCTCCTTTTTCTTGTTCCCTCTTTTATTATCTCCAGGTTCTTTGTCCAGACCCCAGAGCAGCGCCATGCTGAGCCACACTGGAGCCTGAGGAGAAAGGAAATTGGCTTTAATGCAAGCACACTCTTCAGTGATATTTTTCAAACCTAATTCTTCATTTGTTTCATTTTCAGTTGAGACTGCCATGTTTAACAATTTCTCTTGGTCAAGTGATGATCTTAAATACATTTTAATTAACTTAAGATGAAGTATATTAGCATCAGCGACTCAATAGACACGTGTTTGAGTAAGCTCCAGGAGTTGGTGATGGACAGGGAAGCCTGGCATGCTGCAGTCCATGGGGTCGCAAAGAGTCAGACACGACTGAGCGACTGAACTGAACTGAAGTAAGATCATAGCAATGTATAAATAAAATAATATTGTGAGTTTTAATATACTTTTCATTCTTTTTAATATTTTTTCATTAATTTAACATGCTAGGAAAAATAAGCATTTTTAAAATACAGACAAGTGCGGATATGGAATTATGTAGCAGCCCAGTGGTTAGGACTCAGCGCTCTCACTGCCAAGGACTCAGGTTTGATCCCTGGTCAGGGAACTAAGATCTCACAAGCCTAATGGAAAACCAATAAAATTAATAGAAAAACAAACAAACAAACAAACATGGATATAGAGTTTGCACATTTTTTTTTTTACCTCAGGCTCCAACATGGCTCAGGCTCAGGCTCCAAGCACTACTCTTTATTTTAAATTGTTCATATTTTATTCATCATAGATATTTTTTGATTAATTTTGATTCTTTTTTTACTTTAAAATTTATTTATTTATTTATTTATTTATTTTGACTGCACTGGGTCTCAGGTGCAGCACGTGGGATCTTCCATCTTTGTTGAGGAATAAGAAGTCTTTAGTTGCAGCATGTGGGATCTAGTTCCCTGACCTGGGATCAAACCCAGGCCCCATGCATTGGGAGGACTGAGTCTTAGCCACTTCACCACCAGGTAAGTCCCTTGCTGTTTTAAATACTACTACATTATATATACCAAGAGAACGCACTGGTCATAGCAAAACCCTCCTCCAACAACACAAGAGATGACTCTACACATGGACATCACCAGATGGTCAACACCAAAATCAGATTGATTCTATTCTTTGCAGCCGAAGATGGAGAAGCTGTTACAGTCAGCAAAAACAAGTCTGGAACCTGACTGTGGTTCAAATCATGAGCTTCTTATTGCAAAATTCAGACTGAAATTGAAGAAAGTAGGGGAAACCTCTAGACCATTCAGATATGACCTAAGTCAAATTCCTTGAGATTATACAGTGGGAGTGACAAATAGATTTAAGGAATTAGATCTGATAGAGCGCCCGAGGAACTATGGATGGAGGTTCATAATATTGTACAGGAGACAGTGACCAAAACCATGCCAAAGAAAAAGAAATGCAAGAAGGAAAAATGGTTGTCTGAAGAGGACTTACAAATAGCTGAGAAAAAAGGAGAAGCAAAGGGTAAAGAAGAAAGGAAAAGATAAATCTATTTGAATGCAGAGTTCCAAAGAACAGGAAGGAGAGATAAGAAAGCCTTCTTAAGTGAACAATGCAAAGAAACAGAGGAAAACAATGGAATGGGAAAGACTAGAGATCTTGTCAAGAAAATTAGAGACATCAGGGGAACATTTCCTACAAAGATGGACACAATAGTGAAAGTGAAGTCGCTTAGTTGAGTCCGACTCTTTGCGACCGGTGGACTGTAGCCTACCAAGCTCCTCCATCCATGGGATTCTCCAGGCAAGAATACTGGAGTGGGTTGCCATTTCCTTCTCCAGGGGATCTTCCCGACCCAGGGATCAAACCCAAGTCTCTCACATTGCAGGTAGACGCTTTAACCTCTGCACCACCAGGGAAGCCCTTAAATTCAAGAATACAGTCTCTCAGAAAACCTCCTATAGAGACACAGAACTTCAGATCCAAGTACTAACATCAAAGATTTCAAGGGAGGAAAGGAAGCCAGGTTGAAAGAAGAAGGGAGAGGAGGTGGCCTTACAGACGTCTCCTGCCACCTACAGATACCCAGGTGTTATGGGACTTTTCCCTGGGTCTCCAGAGAAGGGAGGACTGGAACTCGGCCCTACCAGAAATCAGACCAGACCAGAACCAGAATTCGAGTTCTCTGCCAAGAGGAGGTGATCCGTCTCCAATCCTCAGCTCAGGCTGAGGGCCCTTTGACCAGATTCCTTCGTCCAGGACCGGGGGACTAGAAAAACAGGGAAGGATAGGAAGGGTTAAGGAGAGGAAAGAGGAAAGGGGTCCGCCTTCCTGCAACAAATGGCGACTCTGGTGGGATTCTTCTTCGCTGAGACTGACATCCTGACCACTCAGGGTACTCAGGGGCCAGCCTGCCTGCCAATGGACCAGACCCAGCGGCCGCAGCTGGGACCCTTTTGTCCCTGGTCTCCTCCTGATGCGGACAACTGGGCAGAGTGCCCCGACTGGTAAGGAACAAGAGACTTTATTGACCTCTCTCCCATTCCCTCTCTCTTTCCTCTCCTTAACCCTTCCTATCCTTCCCTGTTTTTCTAGTCCCCCGGTCCTGGACGCAGGAATCTGGTCGAAGGGCATAATAAAGGGCAGAAATGATAAGGACCTAAAAGAAGCAGAAGAGATTAAGAAGAGGTGGCAAGAATACACAGACCTGTACAAAAAAAGATCTTAATGACCCAGATAACCACAATGGTGTAGTCACTTACCTAGAGCCAAACATCCTAGAGTGTGAAGTCAAGTGGGCCTTAGGAAGCATCACTATGAATAAAGCTAGTGGAAGTGATGGAATTCCAGCTGAGCTACTTCAAATCCTGAAAGATGATGCTATTAAAATGTTGCATTCAATACGCCAGCAAATTTGGAAAACTCAGCAGTGGCCATAGGACTGGAAAAGGTCAGTTTTTGTTACAATCCCAAAGAAGGGCAATGCCAAAGAATGTTCAAAATACCATACAATTGAACTCACTTTACATGCTAGTAAGGTAATGCTTGAAATTCCTCAAGCTAGACTTCAACAGTAAGTGAACCCACTTTGCTTCATTTACTACATGAAAGCCTTGACTATGTAGATCACAACAAACCTGGAAAACTTTTAAAGAGATGGGAATACCAGATCACCTTACCTGCCCCCTGAGAAATCTGTATGCAGGTCAAGAAGCAATAGTTAGAACCAGACATGGAACAATGGACTGGTTCAAAATTGGGAAAGGAGTACATCAAGGCTGTATATGTCACCCTGCTTATTTATTTGTAGTACATCATTCGAAATGCTGGGCTGGATGACTCACAAGGTGGAATTAAAATTGCCAGGGGAAATATCAATAACCTCCTATATTCAGATGACACCACTTTAACGGCAGAAAGTAAAGAGGAACTAAAGGGCCTCTTGATGAGGGTGAAAGAGGAGAGTGATGGGGCCAGATGCCATGATCTTAGTTTTATGAGTGTTGAGTTTTAAGCCAGCTTTTTCACTCACCTCTTCCACCTTTATCAAGAGGCTCTTTAGATCCTCTTTGCTTTCTAACATTTATTGAGTGCTTACTGTACACTGGGCACTGGGTTAAACATTTTACCTATTTAATCTAACAATGCAACCATGATTAATATTGTACCTTTTTATGGATGAGGAAGTTGAAGCCCACAAAGGAGTGAATGTCATACATGAGCGATTATGGCAGAACTTGGAACAGCTCTGTTTGGGTTCCTAAAACATTTCTTGCTTTTTAAAAAAGTATTTATTTATTGGCTGTGTCAGGTCTTAGTTGCAACAGTTGGGATCTTTCGTTGCAGCTCATGGTCTCGGTCTGCCACAGGTGGTATCTTAGTTCTCCAGCTAAGGACAGAACCCAGGTCTCCTGCATTGGAAGGGGGATTATTTTTTTATATATACAATTTTTTAAATTGAAGGATAATTGCTTTACAGAATTTTGTGGTTTTCTGTCATACATCAATAAGAATCAGCCATAGTACACCCATGTCCCCTCCCTCCTGGACCTTTCTCCCATCTCCCTCCCCATCTCACCCTTCAGCCTGTCACAGAGCCCCTGTTTGAGTTCCCTGAGTCATACAGAAAATTCCCATTGGCTATCTATTTTACACTGGAGAAGGCAATGGTGACCGACTCCAGAAGTCTCACCTGGAAAATCCCACGGACGGAGGAGCCTGGTAGGCTGCAGTCCATGGGGGTCGCTGAGAGTTGGACACGACTGAGACTTCATTTTCACTTTTCCCTTTCATGCATTGGAGAAGGAAATGGCAACCCACTCCAGTGTCTTGCCTGAAGAATCCCAGGGATGGGGGAACCTGGTGGGCTGCCGTCTATGGGGCTGCACAGAGTCGGACACGACTGAAGCGACTTAGCAGCACCAGCAGCATCTATTTTACACACAGTATTGTAAATTTCTGTTACTCTCTCCATACATCTCCCCTTTTCCCTCCTCTCTTCCTTCCATGTCCATAGGTCTGTTCTCTATGTCTGTTTCTCCATTGCTGATGGTTTCTCTTCAGATCCAGGGGAATGAGATGAAAAAGAGGTAGGCGAAATAGGAAGAGAAAAGAGATAAATGGATGTAAACAGAAGAATCAAACTATTCCATTTTCATGTCAGTTATCTACTTCACCTGCACAACCACCTCTAAGGCACCATTAATCCTTACAGATAAGAAACGGAGACAGAAGTTCAAGGGACTGTTAGGTTCCTTCCACAGGGGTACCTGCAGAGGGTTGGGGAGGGGTACGGGCTGCCCTCCCTCCTGACCTCCCGAGCAGTTTCCTGACAGCTTCTCCACAATCTTTCCCTCCCAGGTAGTGGCAGTACATCCTCCTTGTGAGCAAGTCTCCCTCATTCTGCCCCACCCAGAAGTGGGCGTCCCCTCGCCAGGGACCACGTGTGCAAGAGACTAGCTAGGGGCCAAGGCTGAAGTCAATAGCCTCCCAGAGCTGTTCTTGTCTGCCGACTTCCCGTCAATGTACACCACATCACGCTTCCTGCCTTGCGGGGGGGAACCCCCTGAAGCACACTGTTGTGAAAAGCAAAACTTCAGAATACCCCAAAACATAATCTAAATTGGCCAAAGAATAAGAATATGAGGAGGAAAAAAAAAAGAGAGAGAGAAGATATTCACAGGGCTTGTTGAGGCATGGGAAATCCAGGCCTGTCTTGCAGAAGAGCTCAATGATGGGACGTTTCCGTCATGAGCAGGCAGAGATGATTTCTGGAGAGGAGTGACAGAAATGAATCTTTCACTGTCTACTTTTCTCTAGTGCTTGAATTTTTTTTAACCAGGTGGCTCTATAACATTTGCAATTACAGAAAACTATTTTAAAGTGGCCTGCCATGCATCACCATCCTGTGTGGCTCCCCTTCCTGTGAGAAGAGAAGAGCTCAGTCAGGGCATGACACATTAGGGGTGGGGTCACACATCCGGTCTACTACACATGCCTCCAAATTATGCAACTCACTGTTCTGAGGACTCAGAGTCACGTTTAAAATCAGAGTCAGCTGAAGTAAAACTGGAAGAGAAATTTGCTTCTGGAATGTGGAGCACACAGCACAGACCGACGCAGCTTCCCTGGGCAGCACCCTCTCAGGGACTCTGGGATGGGGTTAGTGGTCATGACTGTCCTGGGGAAGAACTGGGGCAGTGAGTCCAGTCCAGCCCATCACCCTCAGGTCAGGTTGGGTCCTGAAAAAGCCTCAACCTCCGAGGGTTACAGAGCAGAGTTCAGAGGAAGAGCGGAGCAAAGACCACAGGGTCAGACCCGCACAGGAGTGTCGAGCATCCAGAAAGAGAGAAATGAGGGGCAACATCCCACAGTCTTCAGCAGGAAATGTCCTTATTCTGAGAAAGGTAGCTGTGGAATCAGGCAAGTGACAGTGGTGGCAGCTGAAGCAGTGAGATTAGAATGAACCCTGAGGGTCTGTAAAGGAAACAAAACAGATGATCAAGGCAAACGCTATATAAAGTCTCTTTAGAAATTTAAACCCCAGCTTGTGTGCATACTCAGTCATGTCCGACTCTTTGTGACCCCATGAAGTGTAGCCAGCCAGGCTCCTCTGTCCATGGGGTTATTATCCCAGCAAGAATACTGGAGTGGGTTGTCATTTCCTCCTCCAAGGGATCTTCCTGACCCAGGGATTGAACCTACGTCTCCCGCATTGAGATGATGGATTCTTCACCACTGAGACACCTGGGAAGTCCCTTTAAACCCTAGAGACTCTAATGTGAAAAGAAGGGAATTGAGGGCAGGGGAATTATTCAGCCACTTGGTTGGTTATTAGGGGTGGAGACAGGTGAGCAGGCCAAGACTGAGTGGATACCTCCCTTTTCTACTCCTTTAGGAACATCCATCCTTCACCCACTTCCTGATCTAGTGTAGGGGGGCAAGGTCTTCTCCCTGCTCCACTGGCTTCCTTTCTCCAGAATCTATCACTGGGGAAGCTCTGACCTCCTTCTGAATAGCTCAGTTCTACTGTGGGGTTCCAGATTAGAAAACAAGGTTACTTCTCTCCTCCAACTGTTAATCCCCAGTGGCTTCCCCTGCTCTTCCAGGTTCATGTCGCAACTGCCTTCTTGCTCAGATCTACCCACCCACACCCCTGCCCCCGAGGTCTTATGAACTTAGAAATACAAATTCATTTAAACATCAATACAAAAGAAAAACAGAATTGGTGGTTGAATTTTCTGCCATAGAACATTTCCAAATTATTGGCTATTTGGAGTGGTCCTTCTCTATTACGGAGACAAGGACCCAAAAGATTACATCACAGAACCCCGGTGAGCAGCCTGAGGGTGGGGGTGGTAATGAGTCAGAGCGTGGGTTTAGGGACTGAACTTACTTATTTGGATTTTAATTCCAGCTCTGACACTACTCGCTCAGTGATTCTCAAAGTTGAGAATGCACCAGAATTACCTGGAGGGCTTATAAAGATACAAATTACTGGGCCCCATCCCCCAAGTTTCTAACAGTTTATCAGATGATGCTGAAGCCGTTGGTCTACTTTGAGCCGCACTCTCCAGCAGTGTAGTGTGGTCAGCGGCCTTCCGTGTATATTCCGGACAATAATCGTAGTTATTTGCTGGGGCTAGTGTTTACCTGAGACCCGGCACATGAAGACCTTAGCATTGTTCGTGGCACACAGCAAATTCCCTGCTCTTATTGTTGGATGAAGGGGAGGAATCATTTGGTAAAGACCACTCCTCCCGATGAGAAGCAAACCTGGGACGGAGCCCCTGGGTGCCTCTCTGTCCGGCGGCGTTTCTCCGCTCCCGAGCCTCTTCCTCCAGCCTCTGAGCGCTGCAGCCACATGGCCACTGAGCCCGCGCGCCGCACGCTGCAGTTCCAAGCACACGCCGGCGGCTCACGCCTGTCGTCTTTGTGGTGGCCAGGACCTTCCAATCTTTATCGACGCCGAGAGCCTGGCCGCGGAGACTGGCCCCCGGAACTTGCTGAGATCTGGAGAAGCCTGAGCAGCCGGGCTCCCAGCCGTGGCGGCGGGGGCGGGGTGCATGGGCCCGGGGCGGCCCCGCAGCAAGCCGGCGTTCCGCGGCGCGGAGCAATGCTGGGGAGCTCGGCCCCCGGCACCTGACCCGGGAGGGGCGGGGAGGACGCGCCCCAGAGGCCGGGCAGGGCCCGCTCCGGCCCCGCCCTCCAGGACGTCCCGTCGGGAAACCGGTGAGCTGCACGGCCGCGCAGCTGCGGCTCCACCGGGGCACCACAGGTAAGCGGCAGAAGCAGCCCGCCACTCTTCTCTGGACTTAGAGCCCAGAGCCTCCTGCTTCCTGGGACTTCCTGCCGGTCGAGCTCGCTTCTCCCAAGCTCTTGTCCCCCATCCAACTCCCCTCTCCGCCGATCTTCTCCTCCTCCTCCTCTTCCTCGCCACCCCCGACAGTGACACGAAGGGGCAGGGCCGGGCTGGGCCATCTGTCGTGGTGGCCTCTAGCTCCTCCCTCGGTAGGACTCCCTACACCTTCGCGCCTTCCTTAAAGGTTGAAAGAAAAGCTGGGGTCTCTGGGTCCTGGAGGGGCGGGGTGGGAGAGGTGCGAGCTGCACTGCCTCCGGGGCTCTGCAGCCTCTACCCGTCACGCATGCCCTGGCACCCCTTCTGTGCCCCACGGAGAAACGCCGCGGGACAGAGAGGCACCCAGGGGCTCCGTCCCAGGTTTGCTTCTCATCGGGAGGAGTGGTCTTGACCAAATGATTCCTCCCCTTCATCCAACAATAAGAGCAGGGAATTTGCTGTGCCCCACGCTGGGCCAGCCCCTGTGCTCAGCTGCAGAAAACCTTGCAGAGGGGTTCCCTCCTGCCCGGGTGGCGCTCCTGAGCAGAAGGGGTGAGCGGGCGGGACAAGCCTCCCTGGTGAGGGCAGGGTCTCAGGCATCCTTCCTGTGGAGACTTGGGCCTTTAAGGGGCAGGAACTGTGTGCTCAGTAGTGTTGGGAGGGAGTCTGATGGGTGTTCATGACTGTGACTGTCACCGACTTCCTGATTTCCTGTCACTTGTTCCAAACCCCAGGCCAACCAAAAGGAGAAATAGTTTGTCACTTGCCCCCAGAGCCTGTCATCCCAGACAGTGACCTCTGCAGAGGTTAGGATAGGGCTCGTCTGTATGTATGGGGATGGTGAGGTGTCAATTTGCCAGCACAGCATAAAACAGACCACTGTATTAGCCAACCACCCCATTGCAACATTCACAAGGAGGGTTCTAACACTGCACTCTCAGTGCACTGCCAGACCTGCAAATGCAGTTTGCAGACACTGCAGGAGGTTAACAACTCTGGACACACCAAAGAACCTGGGGCTTGTGCTCATTTTGCCAGAGATATGTGTACACTGCCCACGCCCCATTCTCTCGGTGAATGAGCTGTGTCTCTGCCCATTACAGGAAGTGTGAAAAGGATGAGACAGGTAAATGCATGTGATCAATAGTTCAAGCTAAGGTGAGGGGTTTGAAATTTACTTTAGTTCAAGTTATCCAGCAGAAGCCAGTATCATTGCAGGTACTTCCTGACCTCCTGTTCCTTAACAGCGCCATTCACTTTAGGCACCCAGAGGTAACAAAACAACTTTCAGGGGCACCCGAGCAGTTAGCAGAGCAGGCCTGTCAGTGGGAAGGCAGTCTAGAGCTGGTAGAACCACGAAGAATACCGGGCTGCCCGGAAAGCCCTCATCCTTGGTAATCACTGCCTATAGTTAGCAGAACAGCTGACTCCTACCCACATGGAAAAACTCAGGCCTGAAAAGGGAAGCCCTGAGACATGTCAAAAACTGTCTGAGATCAGAAACATCTCAGCCCCAAATTCAGCTGGGAGAAACCTGAACAGGAGATATGACCTTGGGCTTAGCCCATATAGCCATTGGCTAGAACAGAAATCAGGAATCAAAGGGACAACTAGCCCGAGGGCCAAGGCAGTGGGTACAATGGAGGCGGAGAGCTGGCTGAGCTCTGCCACTGAACTAGCTGTCTGACCTTGGCCCAATCACATAAACACACCCCGGGTGGGGAACAAATGAGAAGGTGTGTATGAAAATGCTTTGTCAAAGCTCCAAGCACCAGCCAAGTGCAAGGCAGCATGGTGCTATGGTTAAGATGGTGGGCTTTGGAGAGATGTGGCCTTGGGAGAAAATTCTGCCTCTGTCATTTCATAGCTGTGTGTCCTTGGTCAGGTTACTAAACCTCCGTGGGCTTCAGTTTCCTTATATGTAAAATGGAAAAAGACAACTGTGTCTTGCTTTGGTATGGTAAGCAGTGATATTTAAAAAAAAGGCTCTGGTATTGTCCTGAACCTCCTCTGGCCTCATGAACATGTTTTGACATCTCTCGCCTTAGAAGTGAAGCTGAGGTCCAAAGTGGGTTTCTCTGTCCTGGGCGGACCCAGTGGCTGTGCCAAAGATTTGGGTGAACTCAGCTCATCGTACAGCCCTCTGCCCCTCTCTGGGAAAGCCCAACATACCCTTACTCATTTGATGGGAATGAGAGTGAGAGTTTGAATGAATGAGAGGTCAAGTGCAGGGCAGTGCCTGTCTCTGTGTCGAGCTCAAAGCTGTAATTGTGCTGTGTACAAGGCTTGCCCAGTGAACAAGGATGGCCTCAGTCTGGGGAGAAGAAGGACTGTTACAAGACTCTTTTGTGGCACCTGAGAGCCCTGGGAGGTCAGGTTATTCTCTGGTCTCCTGTGCAGCATGGTCCTCAGTCCTGGGTAGAGATTTGAAGAAAGGAAGAAACTCGATCCTCACCCTCAGCTCTGCGGATAGAAGAAAACAAAGAACAGACAGACCAGGGCGTGGAATTAACAACCAGATACCTCAGGATGGAGGGACACTGCAGCGATAGGAAGGTTAGGGGAACTAGTTGGGAAAAGCATACTAGAGGCAGAAGATTAGGGACCAGGATTTAAAGATTTGAGAAGATGAAAGAAAAGGGAACCTAGGCAGCCCAATGTCTAGACCTGTTGGTTCTTCCTCCCCCATAAAATCTAGTGGGGAAGTCCTGCGTGAAGAAACATGGGCCGTGAAACTTGGAAAAAAATATGCCCGATACTAATGGCAGTAAAATGCACTTTAGTCTGAGAAGGCTTCTTGGAGGAGGGGAGTTTCAGATAAGAATTTGAGAAAAGAAACATAATTTGCTTTCAGTTCAGTTCAGTCACTCAGTCGTGTCCAACTCTTTGCGACCCCATGGACTGCAGCACACCAGGCTTCCCTGTCCATCACCAACTTCCCGAGCTTATTCAAACTCAACTCATGAGTTGAGCTTACTCAACTCATGTTGGTGATGCCATCCAACCATCTCATCCTCTGTTGTCCCCTTCTCCACTTGCCTTCAATCTTTCCCAGCATCAGGGTCTTTTCCAGTGAGTCAATTCTTCGCATCAGGTGGCCAAAGTACTGGAATTTCAGCTTTAGCATCAGTCCTTCCAATTCAGGGCTGATTTCCTTTAGGATTGACTGGTTGGATCTCCTTGCTGTCCAAGAGACTCTCAAGAGTCTTCTCCAACACCACAGTTCAAAAGCATCAATTCTTTGGTGCTCAGCTTTCTTTATACTCCAACTCTCACATCCATACATGACTACTGGGAAAAAAACCATAGCTTTGACTAGACAGATCTCTGTTGGCAAAGTAGTCTCTGCTTTTTAATATGCGGTCTAGGTTGAAAATAGCTTTTCTTCCAAGAAGCAAGTGTCTTTTGATTTCATGGCTGCAGTCACCATCTGCAGTGATTTTGGAGCCCAAGAAAATAAAGTTTCTCACTGTTTCCATTGTTTCCCCATCTATTTGCCATGAAGTGATGAGACCAGGTGCTATGATCTTGGTTTTCTGAATGTTGAGCTTTAAGCCAATTTTTTCACTCTCCTCTTTCACTTTCATCAAAAAGCTCTTTAGTTCTTCTTCAGTTTCTGCCATGAAGGTGGTGTCATCTGCATATTGAGGTTATTTCTCCCAGCAATCTTGATTCCAGCTTGTGCTTCATCCAACCATACATTTTGCATGATGTACTCTGCATATAAGTTAAACAGGGTGACAATATACAACCTTGATGTACTCCTTTCCCAATTTGGAAGCAGCCTGCTGTTCCATGTTTGGTTCTAACTGTTGCTTCTTGACCTGCATACAGATTTCTCAGGAGGCAGGTCAGGTGATCTGGTATTCCCATCTCTTGAAGAATTTTCCACAGTTTGTTGTGATCCACACAGTCAAAGGCTTTGGCGTAGTCAATAAAGCAGAAATAGATGTTTTTCTGGAACTCTCTTGCTTTTTCGATGATCCAGTGAATGTTGGCTATTTGATCGGCTTAGCAAGAGCATAAGGGAAATGCTTTGAAGAGGAAGAGGTAGCCAATGAGTGTGAGGAGCAAGCAGGAAGCAGACTGCCAAGGCCATGTTTCTGCTACAGTCAAATGGCCCGAAAGGAATATGAATATGGCCCTTCTAGATTGTGAAAGGGAGAGAGAGGCCTGAGGCAGAGGAAGCTGGCAGGCAGCTTCTGCTGATCCTCCAGATGCTGGGTCATAAGAGCACAGTCTGAGAGAATGGTTTTGAAAGGGCAGAGGAAGAGGAGGATCCAGGAGGCAGAGAATGAATGAATCAGCAGGACTTGGGAGCATGCATGGAGTGAACCGGACGTTGAAACCCATTTAGAAACACCATGCCTGGGAGTAGAGTAGGGGCAAGAGTAGTTTCCAGGGTTTCGACGCTACTGGCCTCAATGGGGAAATTGGGAAGGCTGGCCAGCTTAGGGGGCAGGCCACAGACTCTGAGTTCAGGGTGTGGCACATTGAGTATCCAGTGGCCCTGGGTAGAAGTCCTACAGCCGGGAGCTCACCGTACACTGAAGAGAGAAGGGAAAGCTTCAGTTCTGTCCTCTCCCATCACCTGCCCCTCAATCTGAAGATGAGCGCAAGCCTTTAGGAATACCCCTTCTGTAAATACCCCCATCCATCCCTCTCCCTCTGCTGGGTAATGGATGATAAGACTCAGTTCAAGGTTTTTTTTTTTTTCTCCCCCGCCCCCTACCCTGGCTTTCTCTCAAACCCAACCTAATTGTCACCAGGTTTCCTAAGCGATTAGAGAATCCTAGCCCATGCCCACCTAAGGTTCTTCTTCAGCCCTAGGTTCTGAGGACTCTCAAGGCTCAGTTTGAAACGGTTACATATCCCTGCCCGACCTGGCCGGACCTGGAGATCCTCTAGTAACAAAAACCTGTGAGCTGGTGAACTTCCTGCTTGGTCACGTATTATTTTGATTTTTCAGTAACTTAACAAACTTGGACTAGATCAGGAAACATTTGCTGAGCACCTGCTATGAGCCAAGCCTATTCTAGGTACACAGCGTGAGTCAAGTTCAATTGGGTTTTTTTCAACGGAAAAATCTGTGTTTGGGCAACTAAAGCTTAAAATATTATGCAAACAAAAGATGAACCTAGATCAGCTCAGGAGAAAACTCGATAGACTTGCTACTGAAATAATTTTCAGTGAGTCTTTCTGGGAAAATAAAGCCACGTACTGCGGCTCTAGTGTTGAGAGGGAAAGCTGAGGTGTTCTGAAGGTGTAATTATGGGGAAAAGTGAAAACCTACCAGCATTCTGTAATCAAAAAGGTCAGAGGTGGAAGGAGGGGTTTGGAGGAGATAATTTGCTACTTTGTTCACAGCATGAGAACACAGGAAATGAAGCGTAGGTTGGGTTGGTTTTGATAACTGAGAAAGTGCTGCCCTGGAGGAAAAAAGGGAGAATCATTTGTCCCAAACAGCCTCTTGGCCCCCTCCCCACAACCAGTAGCTTGAAATGGACCTGTGCGCTCCCCGCCGTGGTGTTAGCTCCGTCTCATGCCTGCTCCTGGTGAGAGTGGCAATAGTCATCACTTTTCAAGAAACCTGTAATTGAGCGACAACCTGACTAACTTGAGCAAACATCCCTGTTGGTGGTGTTGCCACTGCTAACTTCCTGGCTGCCACGTCTCTAGGAGGTGAGCAGCTCCCTAGATAAACAGAAAGAAACTTGGTTATAAATAGGCCACCTGGCCAGCAAGGGTGTGTTCCGGGTAGCTGACCCTGGTTCTCACTAAAGCCAAAGCTTTACCTGGGAACTACTTTTGTGGCATCTTTCAAGCATTTGTGGTCCTAGGTGAGAACTGGAGGAGGGCAAGCCTGGGGAAGGTGGTGGGAGGAGAGGGGAGGGGATGGGGGGGATGGGTAGAGGTTGGAAGCACGGCATCTATGAGTGAAATAGGGAGTTTCTGGAAAATAGTCCCGCTCCAGGTTCAGGAGACCCAAACCTAGTCCCCAAACTCCCCAGGTGACCTCCAAGGGGAAGGTAAAATGGTGGGAAAAGAGCAGTGCCTGGGAGTTGAGAGATGGGCACCTGCTCCTAGGCGCCATAAGCTTGTGACACAAGAGAAGTCGCCTAACCAAACTGGCCTCACTGTCAAGTAAGAGTACTGGGCTCAGACGGACCTAGTCCAGGTGGCTCACTAATGTGTAGCAATAGACTATCGTGCAACTCACATGCACAAACGCATTCAAAACAGCATTCAGTGAAGCCAGGACTCACCTTTGTAGCTTTAAATGGGTCACGTTAGCCCTGTTGGTCTCATCTCATTTAACAAGAGTTTTTGGAGTACTTGTTGCATGCAAACTTTGTGCTAGAACTTTGCAAGCGACAAAAAGCTGAAGACAACTTGCCCTCTCTGGTCCAGTTCACAAAGGTGTGAGAGAGGAGAGACTGTGAAAAGATCAAAGTAAACGTATAAACAGTTTGCTAAGGGGGTGAGGGGCTTCCCAGGTGGCACCAGTGTTAAAGAACCCACCTGCCAACGCAGGAGACGTGAGAGACATGGGTTCAGAAGATGTGAGACATAAGAGAATCGGTTCGATCCCTGGGTCAGGAAGATCCCCTGGAGGAGGGCACGGGCAGCTCACTCCAGTATTCTTGCCTGGAGAATTCCATGGGCAGAGGAGCCTGCATTCCATGGGGTTGCACAGAGTCAGACAGGACTGGAGTGACTTAGCACGCACACAAGGGGGTGAAACTAGAGATATAAATTCTGCAAGAGACCTAGGAAGGTTTCTTGGAGGAAACTAGGATGTAAAATGGAGGAATTAGACTGTATCACTGGCTTTTTGACTGGACCTGGGGAAGGTGGTGGAAGGAGAGGGGAGATGGGGGGATGGGTAGAGGTTGGAACGGGGGCATTTTACAAGAAAACTTAGTATCCTCTTATATGTGACAGGGTATCTCAAAAGTCTCAGGAAAGCTTTGTTGTGTGGGATATTAGTTCTCCAACCAGGGATTGAACCCTGGCCACAGCAGTGAAAGCTTTCCTAACCTTTAGGAAAATTTTACAGTTTAATCACCTAAGAGGTATGAATTCTACAAACAAACAAAAAACATCATTTGAAAATGTGATTCCTTTCGCCTATGTGAATTTTGAATAACAACTTTTCATTTTAATTTTGTATCAGGAAATGTTTATCATCTTCAATGGATGGAGACAGACATTAAAATAATAATTTTTTATTCAAAATTCATAGAAACGAGGTGAAAGAAATTTAAACTTTCAAATGATGTTCTTTGTAAGCCTGTGGCATTTATACTTCCAAACTTATTAAAGCATAAGATTGTACTAGGACTTTTGGTACACTTACTCTATATATGTATGTGTAATAACCAAAATGAAATTTTAACAAAACAATACTTACCATATTACCTGTGATGTAATTGTTTTTTTTTTTTTCTTGCTCTAGTCTAGTCTGATCTTTTAAATAATTTTTTTCCATGCTGATTTGCAACACTTTAAATGTATTTCACAGTCCTGTAATGAGTTGCAGTCAACGGTTTGATAGGCATTGGACTGGGTGAAGCCTCAGTTCCCTTATACCAGTGACAAAAGGTAAATTTGTATTCTGACTGGTGAGGCCAGGAAAACAGGTCCAATTTGCTCAGTCTAGAAAATGTTCCCAGAATAAGAGGATTTCTGGTATCATCTCAGCACTAAAATCAAGATGGTCTGATGTTTTGCAATCCCAAGGGTGGCTAGAGGAAAAAGAGTTGGGAATGAAAGTTTAGCAGCAGCAGGGGGGCATGAGTGGTTGAGGGCCTTGGGCATACTTGCCAGTGGACCTCTTGGCCAGTCAGAAGCTGGACCATGTGAAGCCCTGCTCTTGACAAAGGACTGTGTGCAATAGGGCCTCTTTCTCCCCCAAGTCTGGTGACCTCCCCTACCTTGCCAGCCACACTTCTGGTAATCGTCTCCTATGTAGAGAGCAGGAATCCTTAAAGCCAAAGTCTTCCGACTTACACTGGATTTTGTGTCCCTTTGAAGAGACTCTTTCCCATCGCCTGCATGCCAAGCAAATAAACCAGAGTCCCTTACTGCCAAGGCTAATCACAGTTGTCTTGTTTCATTTCAGGATGTGGTTAGTACCTTGAGGAACTGCAAGCACCAGAGAGAAAGCCTTAGACAGCCAGGCTGGATTGAGAGAGCAGATGCCTGGGAAGAGCTCAATTTAACCCCAAGTCTCTCTTTAGGAGGGAACAAAGGAACAAAGGTGAATCACACTGTGATGCCAAGACGAGGGAGTTGGAGTGACCTGGGTGATTCTGAGTGAGTCAGTCAGGGAGGCCTTCCTGGAGGAGGTGAGTCTTAAGCACTTGGCAGCATCTGATAACTAAATTTTGTAGGCATATGTCGTTTTATCATGCTTTACTTCGTCTTGCTTCACAGATACAGCATTTTTTACAAATCGAAGGTTTGTGGCAACCCTATATCCAGCAAATCTATCTCTGAAATGTTCCCGGAAGTGTTATTTTTTCATTAAAGTATGTACTTTTTTTTTTTTTTTTTTTACATAATGCTATTGCACACTTAGTAGACTACAGTATGGTATAAACATAACTTTTATATGTCCTGGGAAACCAAAAAATTGTGTGACCCACTTTCTTGCCGTGGTCTGGAACTGACTGCACAGTAGCTCCCAGGTTATGCCTGTACCATGCCTTTGTTTCTAACTGTGCTCCTTCTTTCTTGTTGGAGCGGAAGGTATACAGACAAAGTGTCAGGGGAGATGCCACATTCAGATGGTTCAACCCTGTTGTAGCAAACACTTACCCATTCTGCGGTGCTCGGTCTGTGCTTAGCTGGGCAGTTGCAGAATTGATGAGATGTCAAGTTCAGGCATCAACCAGCCTAGCAACCCCTAGACAGGATACCACCTCTACACTGAATCTCCATTTCCTCCTTGAAGCCTTCTTCAAGCCAGCAGGGTACTCTCCTTGTCTGTGCTCTTACACAGTTCAAATTGTATTACTTTTTGAATAGATAATGTTGTCAGGGTGCAAAGTGCAAAAGGGTATTTAGAAATAGATGTTTTTCCTGGTCCTGTTCCCTCCTGGGACCGGTGCTTCCTGAACCCAGTGCCACCAGTTCTTGGTAGCACTCCAACTAGATTTTAAAATCTGGCGGGGAAAGAGGTGGTCTCACACCTCTCTGTGTTCCTCTGTGTCCCAGCTAGGATGAACTGTCCCGCCTCATCACCCAACGAAGTTCCCCTAGCACCACACCCTCCCTCCTCATCCGCACTGCTGCTATTTTGGGTCAGACGCCCCTAGTTCCTCTTAACTGGTCATCCAGCTGCCAGTCAGGTGCATCTCCTAGACACCCTCCACCAGCTGTCACACTACTCTTCTTGTAATGTTGGGCTCCCACTAATCTTTACTGCTTCCCATACCTCGGGTCAAGGGCAAACTCTTTGCTTTCATGACTTGGTTTCAAGCCACCTCTCCAGACCACCTCCTACTCCCATCAGGCTTCATACTCCCACCAAACCAAATTCCTTGGAGTTCTCTGATGGATCATGCTGTCTTCTGCATCTAGGGCTTTCTATATATTGTTCCCTCTGCCTGAAATGTGGTCACGTCACCAGCCAACTCCTACTTGTGGGTTAGGGCTCAGCCCAAGTTTCTCTCCAGAGGGACTTAACGAACATCACCCTCCCCAACTCAGTGAGTTTACTGCATCCTCTCTCCCTCTGTCCCCGAGGATGCCTCTCTCAGGCTGGGTGCCTCTCTGCTTAAAATCTGACTCCCCCAATTGACTGTACTCTCCTTGAATGCTGGGCTCTCTGCATAGGAGACGATTACTAGAAGTGTGGCTGGCAAGGTCAGGGAGGTCACCAGACTTGGGGGAGAAACAGCCCCTATTGCACACAGTCCTTTGTCAAAAGCAGGGCTTCACATGGTCCTCCCCACAGTGTAGCTTGCTCACCTTCTGGCTGGCCACCCTCTGGCAGAGTACCTGGCATAAAGCAGGAATTCACTCAATACTGGCAGGATCAACAAATCTCCTCTATCTCCCAGAAAATACCTAATATAAAATAGATGCTCGAAAAGATTTTTGATGCTGCTGCTGAATCTTTTTTTTTTTTTTTGCAAAAAGCACTCAACATGTTTATATACAGCTACTACTACTACTACTACTACTAAGTCGCTTCAGTCGTGTCCGACTCTGTGTGACCCCATAGACGGCAGCCCACCAGGCTCCGCCGTCCCTGGGATTCTCTAGGCAAGAATACTGGAGTGGGTTGCCATTTCCTTCTCCAATGCATGAAAGTGAAAAGTCAAAGTGAAGTCGCTCAGTCGTGTCCGACTCTTAGCGACCCCATGGACTGTAGCCTACCAGGCTCCTCCGTCTATGGGATTTTCCAGGCAAGAGTACTGGAGTAGGGTGCCATTGCCTTGTCCTTATATACATCAGGCACTTAAAATGTTTCCCTATACAGTAGATACTCAACATATTTGTGAGAAGTAGGTGCTTAGGTATATTTGCTGTATACAGTAGGCACTCAGCACATGCTTGCTATGTATATGGTAGGCATTCAGTATGTGGCTGTATACAGGCAGAAATTCAATGTGCTTGCTACACACAAAGGTGCTTGCTTCATGCTTGCTGTTTACAGTAGGTGCACAATTTCAGCTTCCTGTGCACAGCAGATACTTAGTGTCTGTTTGCTATGTGCATGAATCTGAGGTTTTAAAAGAGAACAGTTCCCCGCCCCCCCCCGCCCAGAGTGACCCCTGTTCCCACTTGACATCATGACGGCCACATGTGCCCCAATTGGACCCAAGTGACTCCAAACACCGGGCTTCTCCATAGACAGCAGCTCGCGTGTTTACCACAGCTCAGTTGAAGTTCCTTGTAAGTGAGACAGAGTAATGAGTGTGGCTTTGGCCAAAGACCAGTTGCCTGAGGATAATTGCTGGGAAACTGAGCAGCAATTTATTAACGACAACCATCAAAATAATTGAGGGCTTGGTCTGTGCCAGACACTAGGCTGATTATTTTATATACATTATTTCTGACTTAATCCTCACACCCTCTGTGGGTTAGGTATTAGTTACTCCCACTTTATAGATGAGGAAGTTGAGGCTTAGAGAGATTAAGTCATGTGCCGATGGTCACACAGCTACTACTGATAAAAACTAACACTTTTTGAGCATTGACTGGGTGCAGAGACTGCTAAGCTTTTCCAGGAATTATTTTATTGAACTTAATCCTTGCAACAAACAACTCTAGGAGGTAGGTGCTATTACTATTAGAAGCTGCAGATCTAGGATTTGTGTGCAGGTCTGTTGCCACCAGCATCTGGTGCTTACCCCATGAGCCTTATACTTGCAGAACTGTCTACAGAAAGTTTTGCAAACACTTCTTCTGAGCCTGGTACCACATACATGAGGGTAGATGCTCGGGGCCATGGTCCTGCCTGGAACGTGCTGTCATTAGAATCTTAGATTTTAAAATTGTTTTTCATTTTTTAATTAATATGAGTAGATACAGAAAATATTGATAAAATATGCATAGGGTATAAAGAATAGCAGTGCTGCCAGCAGCCACCATTCACTTTTTTAAAAAAAGCTTATTTGGAAGTCCCCCATGTGCCTTTATGCCCATGTCTTTCCTCCCTCTTCAGAAACTTCTGGTTTTTTTTCACTCAACTTTGCATCTGTGTTGTGGCATGTAGAGACGGTACACTCTTTGTCACGGTTGTGCAGTCCATGTGCTGTAGATATTTCACACTGTTTATTCATTATAATGCCCTTAGACATTTGGATTGTTACTAATTTTTGCCTTTTTTGTGGGTACTACTAGAAATGTTCTTGTGCATGCATGCCTTTGGGCATATGTTTATCTGAGATATAAAACCAGGAGAGGAATTGCAGGGGTCATAGGGTGTGAACATTTTAAATTTTTCTAGAAAAAGACAGACTGTTTCAAAAAGTGGTTACATTGATTAGATTTCTTCATGTAGCGTTTCAATGTTCCAGTTTTTCTAGGTCCATGAATGTCAGAATCTTAGGACAGAAAAGAAACAGGGTCCGTTTTCCTTATTATCTGGATGGAGACAGTTTAGGTGCAGACAAGTAACATGATTGGACTAAGGTGATGTCACCATTCAGCAGCAGAGCCTGGACAAGAACCCGCAAATCCCCTGACTCCCTTCCTCCACCTGCCTTGGCTCATTTCTCTCTCTCATCCCCCCTTCTCAGGCTGAGGCCCCAGGGTGTGGCCACCACGACACCTCGAGCTGTTTCCAGGGCCAGGCGCAGCAGTCGGAGCTGACTCAGCCGGGGTCCCCGTCGATTCCAGAGGATGAGGCTGCTCCGCAGACGCCACATGGCCGTGTGCCTGATCGTGGTGGGCAGCGCCTTCGTGCTCTTTCTCTTCATCCTGCAGAGGGACGTAAGCGGCAGGGAGCAGGCCACGGAGAAGCCATGGCTGAGGTCCTTGGTGAGCCAGAAGGACCACGTCCTGGACCTCATGCTGGGGGCTGTGCACAACCTCAGGGACTCGATGCCCAAGTTCCAGATCAGGGCTCCGGAGCCCCAGCAGACACTGGCCTCCACCAACCAGTCCTGCCTCCCAGGTTTCTACACCCCAGCTGAGCTGAAGCCATTCTGGGAACGGCCGCCACAGGACCCCAATGGCCCTGGGGCAGATGGGAAAGCATTTCAGAAGAAAGAGTGGACACCCCAGGAGACCCAGGAAAAGGAAGAGGGCTATAAGAAGCACTGCTTCAATGCCTTTGCCAGTGACCGCATCTCCCTGCAGAGGGCCCTGGGGCCAGACACCCGACCCCCTGAGTAAGTAGCACCGCATCCCGGGGTGAGGCCAGGATTCTGCCAAAGGCGTGGCTGGTGTGTCCACAGCCAGTGTAAAGGGCTGACACGGATTTTATTTTATATCAATATTTATTTATTTATTTGGCTGCGTCGGGTCTTTGTTGCAGCGCTCCAGCTCAGCAGTTGTGGCATACAGGCTTGGTTGCCCCAAGGCATGCAGGATCTTAGTTCCCCAACCAGGGATCAAACCTGCATCCCCTGCATTGGAAGGTAAATTCTTAACCACTGGACCACCAGGGATGCCCCTGACAGGGATTTTAGAATGTGGGCAAGGGTTTCCTCTAAGCCCTCATTTCTTTTCCTGAGCCATTGTTGTTATCCCAGGGGTTGGGATTCAAGGACATCATGGTCAGGCCAGAGTCTCAGGGAGACCTGTGAGAGTGAAAAACAATTGTGAAGGTGACAGGATCCAGAAAAAGGAACTCCTGACGGGGACCAGAGCGGGCCCAGGGGTGACTAGGAGTGCCTGACTGCAGCCCACAGACTCGGGGACCTTGCCCTCTGCTGAGAGGCTGGAGGCTGCAGGACTCTGCCACTGAGCTCCTAACAAAGGACATTTCCTGAAAGCGGCCCTGGTGGTCAGGATTGCTGCTCACCTCCTGGTTTCTTTCAGTGAAGACTCACAGGGCCATGAACTCATTCCAACCAATTATTTGAACCTGTTTGTACTTTCAGTCCTGGGCAGTGAACCAGCTCTTAGATCTTTGAGCTGAAGCCACTTCAGTCTGTGTTCTTACTGGCCTCCCGTCAAAGGTTTTGTGTCTTTCTCGTGTAGACGTTGTCATTCCCAACTCAAGAGGAATACCGTTTTTGGCCTTTTCTCACATGGCAGTTAGGGACCTTCCCAGTGGCTCTGCCACAAAGGATCTGCCTGCAACGCAAGAGATGCAGGAGGCCTGGGTTCCATCCGTGGGTCAGGAAGATCTGCTGGAGCAGGAAATGGAAATGCACTCCAGTATTCTTCCCTGGAGAATCCCATCGACAGAGGTGGACTGCAGTCCATGGGGTCGCAATGGCTAGGATTTGACTGAGCATTCATGCCCATATGTGGCAGTTTGCATTCTCAGGTTCATGATTCTTTAGGGCTGTGAACCTGGAGTTCCTCAGACTTGGACCAAGTATTAGAGGCCTAGAATGTGGAGCCACCCTGAGTTACCAGGACTCCACAGGGAAGGGCAGTGAGCCTGAGGGCAGCCAGTGGAGGAGGTCTGGGAGTCTTCTCTGGAGGGCCCCTGAGAAATCTCTCTGACCAGCAGAGGGAATTTAAAAAGGGCCTTTAGAGACTTCCCTGGCAGTCTAGTGGCTGAGACTCCCCGCTCCCAACGTAGGGGGACCGGGTTCAATCCCTGGTCAGGGAACTAGATCCCATATTCTGCAACTAAGATTAAAGATCCTGTATGTTGCACCTTAGACCCAGTGCAGCCAAATAAATAAGTACTATTTTAAAAGAAAGAAAGAATGATTTAGGCCGCACAGTTCCTTGAGATCCAGCATTGACACATTCCCACCCCCACCTGAGATGGTGTGTCGGGGAGGGAGGCAGTGCCGCCTAGTGCCCCAGAGAGGCTGGAGTGGATGAGGATAGAGAAAAGTCCTAGGAAAGTGTTTGTGGTAATAGTATCGGATTACAGGGAATGCATGAGGAAATGGGTTCCAGTGGAACCGTTCATTGTAAAGAGTAAAGCCTTTCTTTCCCTCTCACTGAATATGGAATTTGTAGTCACTTTTTCCAGATGTCAGAGTTGCCCTTCGTTACTTTCCCTCTGGGACCTCAGGTGGGGTCCTATTTCGGCTTTGGTTTTTTGGGGGGGACCGTCTGCTTTTTGCCATGCTGGGTCTTAGTCGCTATACACAGGATCTTCGACCTTTGCTGTGGCATGAGGGATATCTCAGTTATGGCATGCAAACTCTTAGCTGCAGCATGTGCAGTCTAGTTCCCCGACAAGGGATTGAGTCCAAGCCCCTGCATTGGGAGTGCAGAGTCTTAGCCACCGGACCACCAGGGAAGTCCCGAGAGACAGGTTTTGGAGTGGGTTGCTTAGCACCTGTGCAGAGGCTTAGAGCAGGTGGCAAACAGTGGATAAGCTGGAAAAAGCATGCCGCTATTCCCAGCTCCAAAGGGGAATGTAGGCAGGGGATTCCGAGGAGCGGAGGAATCTGCGGACAGAGCCCTCCCCGCCCCCGGAACTACCGGGGACCCGGAGAACTGTATCTGCACTTTCGTCCTTGCAGGTGTGTCGACCAGAAGTTCCGGCGCTGCCCCCCGCTGCCTGCCACCAGCGTCATCATTGTGTTCCACAACGAGGCCTGGTCCACGCTGCTGCGGACGGTGTACAGCGTCCTGCACACCACCCCTGCCATCCTGCTGAAGGAGATCATTCTGGTAGATGATGCCAGCACGGACGGTGAGGCTAGGGGGCCCCTGAGGAGGGGCCTGGGGTCTCCCCTGGTACTCTGGGAAAGAGGGCCTGCTGGTGCTCCCAAGGGAACAGACACTGCCTCGTGGCCTGTTGTGTGGCATCCCAGCTCATCATAAAGGTCAGGAGCTGGAATAAGGCAGGTGGATGCTAGGGGCGGGTAAGCCACATTCCTGAACTTGATTTGCATTTGACCCCTAAAGTTCCAAAAGCTTAGCTGTTCTGGCCTCAAGGCTTCCCCTAGAGCTGCCAAAGAAAGAAAGTCGCTCAGTAGTGTTCAACTCTTTGCGACCCCATGGACACCAGTCTCCTCCGTCCATGGGATTTTCTAGGCAAGAGTACTGGAGTGGGTTGCCATTTCCTTCTCCAGGGAACTCAGACCCAGGGATCGAACCCAGGTCTCCCACATTGTAGACAGACGCTTTACTGTCTGAGCCACCAGGGAAGTCAAGAGTTGCCAAGCCCAACCCCAATTCAGAAATGCAGACAGTGGGGATGGGCCCTCCCCTCTGTTTCCCACCTACTGGACCATTTTTTTGCTCTTGAAGATTCCATCTCAGAAGCCCTTCGTTGTAGTTGGTAATAGGCAAGTGAGTTTGCTCACCAAACTTCCACAGTTCAAAGCATTTCCACAAATATCTGCTGAGTTATTTGCGCCTGGTGCTGCCTCAGGCGTAGGAGATGACATGACAAATGACAAATTAGACAGATCTCGTCCTGAGTAGGCTAACAGCCCTCATAGTCAGATGACTGCTTACAGCACCAGCTGTGGTGGTGTGACCTGGAACACACCCTAGCGGACATGAGAGGACACGGACTTGAGAGTCCAACACCCAGGAACTCAAATCCTAGCTCTGACTTTTCCTAGCTCTGTGACCTTGGGCAAGAGACTTAGCCTCTCTGAACTTCCATCCTCACATTGTTTTTGTTTTTTCAATTATGTATTTATTTGCCTGTGCCAGCTCTTAGTTGAGGCATGCAGATCTTTAGTTGCAGCATGTGGGATATAGTTCTCTGATCAGGGATCAAACCTAGCACCCCTGCCATTTGGAGTGTGGAGTCTTAATCATTGGTTAAGTTAAGTCGCTTGGTCAGTCATGTCCGACTCTTTGCGACCCCGTGGACTGTAGCCCACCAGGCTCCTCCGTCCATGGGATTCTCCAGCCAAGAGTACTGGAGTGGGTTGCCATGGACCACCATGGAAGTCCTTCAGTCCCTTCTTCTAAAAATGAAGATACTGACTCCCTTGCAAGGTGGACAAGGGATCAGAGACAGATGGTGAATGAGATCGTTCATGTGCTGTGGAGTACTTAGTTTCCAGTAAGAGCTCCATATGCATTCAGTTCAATTCAGTTCAGTCACTCAGTCGTGTCCGACTCTGCGACCCCATGAATCACAGCACACCAGGCCTCCCTATCCATCACCAACTCCTGGAGTTTATTCAGACTCACATCCATCAAGTCAGTGATACCTCCCAGCCATCTCATCCTCTGTCGTCCTCTTTTCCTCCTGCCCTCAATCCCTCCCAGCATCAGAGTCTTTTCCAATGAGTCAACTCTTCTCATGACGTGGCCAAAGTACTGGAGTTTCAGCTTTGGCATCATTCCTTCCAAAGAACACCCAGGACTGATCTCCTTTAGAATGGACTGGTTGGATCTCCTTGCAGTCCAGGGGACTCTCAAGAGTCTTCTCCAACACCACAGTTCAAAAGCATCAATTCTTCGGCGCTCAGCTTTCTTCATAGTCCAACTCTCACATCCATACATGATCACTGGAAAAACCATAGCCTTGACTAGATGGACCTTTGTTGGCAAAGTAATGTCTCTGCTTTTGAATATGCTATCTAGGTTGGTCATAAGTTTCCTTCCAAGGAGTAAATGTCTTTTAATTTCATGGCTGCAGTCACCATCTGCAGTGATTTTGGAGCCCCCAAAAATAAAGTCTGACACTGTTTCCCCATCTATTTCTCATGAAATGATGGGACCAGGTGCCATGATCTTAGTTTTCTGAATGTTGAGCTTTAAGCCAACTTTTTCACTCTCCTCTTTCACTTTCATCAAGAGGCTTTTTAGTTCTTCTTCACTTTCTGCCATAAGGATGGTGTCATATGCATATCTGAGGTTATTGACATTTCTTCCAGCAATCTTGATTCTAGCTTGTGCTTCTTCCAGTCCAGGGTTTCTCATGATGTACTCTGCATATAAGTTAAATAAGCAGGGTGACAATGTCTGTTGTTCCATGTCCAGTTCTAACTGTTGCTTCATGACCTGAATATAGGTTTCTCAAGAGGCAGGTCAGGTGATCTGGTATTCCCATCTCTTTCAGAATTGTCCACAGTTTATTGTGATCCACACAGTCAAAGGCTTTGGCATAGTCAATAAAGCAGAAATAGATGTTTTTCTGGAACTCTCTTGCTTTTTCGATGATCCAGCAGATGTTGGCAATTTGATCTCTGGTTCCTCTGCCTTTTCTAAAACCAGCTTGAACATCAGGAAGTTCACAGTTCACGTATTGCTGAAGCCTGGCTTGGAAAATTTTGAGCTCATTTTATTCTTTGTATGGGAGCAGTGCACTGTGGGAGATGTTATTTCTGTGTGGCCTCGCTGAGACGTCCACATTGGATTAGAGCTTCACCTGAAAGCTCAAGTGTCCAGGGAGAGAAGAGGTGTTTCAGGGCAGCCCCAGGAGAGAAAACAGCATGAGCAGAGCTCGAGAGACATTGATATTTGTTCTGTGGGAAATGATGCTAAAAAGATGTTGAATGAAATCCTTGCACGCATGCTAAGTCAATTCAGTCATGTCCACGTCTTTGCGACCTCATGGACTATGGCCCACCAGGCTCCTCTGTCCATGGGATTCTCCAGGCAAGAATACTGGAGTGGGTTGCCATGCCCTCCTCTAGGGGATCTTCCCAACCCAGGAATTGAACCTGTGTTTCTTATGTCTCCGGCATTGGCAGGCAGGTTCTTTACCACTAGTGACTCCTGGGAAGCCTGAATGAAATCCACACCGTGCTAAAAGTATTTATTTGGGGGGAAGAAAATGAATCATTGAAGGTGCTTAAGCTGGAGAGTGACCTCGTCTCAGAAAGGTGGCAGCTTTGGGGAGAGTGATTGTCAGGAAGAGAAGCAGAGGACCTGAGTCCAGAGAGGAAGTCCTTACAGTCACTCAAGCATGGGATGCTGGGGCCAGAACTAGAAAAGCACTGTAGGACCCCTGCAGCAGTAGACTGGGGTCCTCTAGGAATTGCGCTTTCCTCCCAGGTGGCAAGTGGGGTCTGGGCTCTCCCAGTTTGGCTTCCTGTGCCCGTGCTCCCATACTGTGGGCAGGAACCATAGGCGTTCCTCTAGCAGCCCAGCTGCTGATGCACCCTTTCCCTCCCCAAACCTCCTCCTTCACCCTGGGAAAGAGGACTAGAGCCAGGGAGGACAGAGGGAGGAGGCGCTGAGTTTGGCTCTGTGAGCCCATTTCCTCTGGGAGCTCCCACTTTGCTGGGAAGGGCAGACAAGTATCAGAGATGCGTGAAAGGGTCTGGTGGACAGGGAGCAGAGGGATGAGCTTGTGGAAAGGGAGGGGCAGAGAGTCTGGCAGAGAGGGTTGGGACTTGGGAGTGGCCTCTGGGGAATCTTAGGAGCAGTAGAATGGTTGTAAGCAACGGGAACCAGTGTATCTGTCGCCCTTCAGCTCAGACTGTGCTATCTTGTAACCCTTATTCCCAAGATCCTGAGTGGCCTGTCCCTCAGAAGTTTCTCACCTTAAATCACATGTGGTGGAGTTTTCTAAACTATCTCAGCTTGTCATTCAGAATTGTGTAAGTAAAAGGCACACTGCCCAGCTGGGTGACTCCTTGGACCAGGCCAGCCAACGACATAGTACCAGGCTGGCATGGGCAGTTTCAAAGAGGCAGAGTGGCCTGTGCCTATTAGGGGGGCTTGGCAGTAGCTACTCCAAAGAGCCTGCCCCTCTCAGGCCACCAGACATATCCCCATTCCTTCTGGTGGCCTCTCCCTTCTTGCCCTGGACTGTCTCACAGAGTCGAGTCCAGCATCTCAGAATCACCTGTCTGAAAAATCAGAACCAGCCGTTCTTATTTTCTTGGGCCTCCTTATCCTGGCCTCCTTTGACAATCTGTTAAAAGCTATGCCCTTCTCTCTAGAGGGCTTCTCAGGTGGCTCAGTAGGTAAGGAATCTTCCTGCCATGCAAGAGTCACAGGAGATGCGGGTTTGGTCCCTGGGTTGGGAAAGTCCTCTGGAGGAGGTCATGGCAACCAACTCCAGTATTCTTGCCTTGTAAATCCCATGAAGAGTGGAGCCTGAAGGGCTGCAGTCCGTGGGGTCCCTAAGAGTCAGACACGACTGAAGCATCTAAGGACTCAAGCACTCCCTAGAATAGCGCACAGCTGCCACAAGGGTGCACACACCCACATTTGTGCATGTGATTCAGGGAGTTTGTGGACCCCAGGATAAACCACCCTACCTTGAGGGCTTTGAGACTTTAGAGAGACTTTCAGCAAAGAAAGAAAAATATCCTCAGATCCACGGTAACCTCTGCAACCACAGCGGGATAAAGTTCCCCACACAGCTGACCGTTTGATCAGATTAACTGGCTCTCATTACACACACGAGGGCTGTGTCTGTGCTGAAATTCAATGTCCAGGCTCTCTGTCCTCCTGTCCAGGCTCTCTGTCCTCCTGTCCAGGCGCCCAGCACCATGGTTTGAGCACAAGTGTACAGGCATTTGATACTGGGGGGCAGGTATCAGAAAGAGGTCTGGAGCCAGGCTGAAGACCTGGCTCAGTCCTACCTACAGTCCTTTCCCAGGCACAGGCCTCCCTCCTGCACCTGAGGCCCACCCTTGATCTGGCATTTTTCACGAGCTCCCAAAAACTGGTCTTTCCAAGACTGTCAATCCACCGTGCTCCCAACAGGGCCTCCCTTGTCCAAAGCCCTGCTCTGCCCCAGGTGGAGAGGCTGAGGCAGGGAACCTATGCCGCCCTCCTGTGGGAATTCACTAAATGAGAGGGAAGAATTCAGACACTTACCAGGGACCCAGAGAGCTGAGCAGAAATAAGAGCAGGATGACTGCAGAGATGTGAGCAAGGAGGCAGAAACAACACTGGTGCAAACTGAGTTTACAGAGGTGAACAGAGCTGAATCACAAGACCTTTGCAAGCAGTAGTCAGTGTTTGGATTTTTAGGGGGTGTGTGGTAAAATACACATAAAATTTACCATCTTCGCCATTTTTAAGTGTGCCATTCAGTGGCATTAAATACATTCTCGTTGTAAAACCATCGCCAGAACTCTTTCATCTTCCCAAACTGAAACTCTGCACCCATTAAACAATAACTCCCTATTCCCAGCACCCCAGCCCTTGGCAACCCCCATTCCACTTTCGGTCTAGGAATTTGACTACTCTCGATATCTTGTATAAGTGGAATCATGCAGTTCGTGGCCTCTGGTGTCTGGCTTATTTCACTAAGCATAACATCTTCAAGGTTCATCCATGTTGTGATGTGTCAGAATTTGCTTCCTTTTTAAGACTGGAAAAGGGCATGACAGATCCACTCCAGCATTCTTGCCTGGAGAATCCTATGGACAGAGGAGCCTGGTGGGCTACAGTCCATGGGGTCTCAAAGAGTCAGACCTGACTAAAGTGGCTGAGCACACACACAGCACACACGTATGTCATTGTTAGTATCGTCCACATTTTTTATTCATTCACCCATGGAGATTTGGATTGTTGCCACATTTTTGGCTATTGTGAATAATAGCCAAAATATTGCTATCCACATGGGTGTACAAATATTTGTTTGAGTCCCTGATCTCTATTATTTTATTAAATACCCAGAAGTGGAATTGCTGTATCATATGGTAGTTCTTGGTTTAATTTTTTGAAGAGCTATCATACTGTTTAGATTTTTTTTGTTTTAATTTTTGGTGGCACCCTGAAGCATGTGGGACCTTAGTTCCCTGACCCCGGATTGAACCCATGACCCCTGCATTGGGAGATGGAGTCTTAACCACTGGACCACCAGGGAAGTCTCTGGATTCTTTTTTTTTAATGGCTGTGCTGGTCTTCATTGCTGCCCAGGCTTTTCTCTGCTTGTGGAGAGTAGGAGGCTACACTCTGGTTGTGGTGCACCGGCTTCTCGTTGCCATGGCTTCTCTTGCTGCAGAGCACAGGCTCGAGGGCACTCAGGCTTCAGTAGCTGCAGCACATGGACTCAATAGTTGCAGTTCCCAGGGTCTAAAGCACAGGCTCAATCGTTGTGGTCAATGTGCTTAGTTGCTTCAAGGCATATGGGATCTTCCGGGATCAGGGATCGAACCTGCCTCTCCTGCATTGACAGGTGGTTTCTTTACCACTGAATCACCAGTGAAGTCTTGGATTCACTTTTTTAAGTGAAATTTTAAACCATCACAGTGACATGATCTGATTTGTAGTTTTAAGAGCGAATTCACTGTGGGTACTGTGTCAAGAGGAGACTGGGGCACTTCCCTGGTGGTCCAGTGGGTCACACTATGTGCTTCCACTGCTGGAGGCATGGGTTCTCCCTGATTGGGGAACTAAGATACCACATGCCTCGCAGCATGGCCAAAAAATAAATGAAAATAAAGACTGATGCCAAAAAAAAAGTCCTTAATGAACAAAAATATCAAAATTGAAGAAAACAAAAAAGAGCAGATTGGGAAGGGGGGGTGGTATAGAATAGAGGTCAGGAGATAAGTTAAGACATTATTGCGGAGGTGCAATGGGAATGGAAAACTGACCTTACTTGCTGATGGACTGATTGTGGGGAGTGGGAAGAGGGGGAGAGTTTAGCACAGTTCCTAGGTTAGAGCAGATGTTGGGATAATGGTACACAGGGGAGGATGGGAGGGCAGATGGGGAAGAAATCTGGGGTTCCACTTCAGTCGTGTTAGGTTTGTAGGGTTTTTGGTTTTGTTTTGTTTAATTTATTTGGTCATGAAGCATGCAGTATCTTCCCCAACCAGGGATCAAACCTGTGCTGCCTTCAGTGGAAGCGTGGAGTCTTAACCACTGGACCGCCAGAGAAATCCAGTTTTGTGGTTTGTTAGACATCCGAGTGAAGATTTAAGGCGGTATCTGCATATAGATGGTATTCCGCACATGGGGCTGAGTGAGACGTGTGTAGGGGAGGTCGCAGGAGTCTTGTAGACTTTGATTGTGAGGAATGAACCTAAATGAGGAGGCTCTCGCCTGGGGAACATAAGACTAGATGGGCCCGTCTGTGTCTCCATGCTCAGCTCTGCTGCACTCCGGTCTGGGGTGTCTGTCCAGTGGGTCCAACGAGGGGCATTACTCAGGGGTGTTGTCTCACCCTCTTCAGAGAGCCTGAGGCTCAAGCCAAGAATTTCCAGGTCCCGCCTAGCCGCCGGGATTGGAGAGAAGGGGTGGGAGAAGGGCTCTGTAGAGCTCAGGCACCCCTGACATTCATGGCTCAGTGCGTGGCGGGACCTTACCACAAAACCCACTTCCTCTGATGTTCTGTCTCCGGGTTCTCTCCATCACCATGAACTTCCTGTGAGCACAGTTATGTTCTCGGGAAACGTCAGCCACGCTGAGAAGGCAAGGCTCGCGCGCAGAGTTCCTCCCACCTCCGTGTTAGAGCCCACACTGGGGCCTGTGCTTGGAGGATGAGTTTAGGAGCTCTGAGCAGGCAGGACCCAGACCTGGCCCCGCCCTGCCCAGGACAGTGGCTGGCACCTGGCAGCGTGTTCACAGGTATACCCTAAGTGAGTGCTGGGCTGAAGCTGCCAAATGAGGCTAATTTTGACTCAGAACCCCCAGGGACAATACTTCCTGTTTCATAGCATTTTAATCTTCAGTCATGTCGGACTCTTGGTGACCCCGTGGACTGTAGCCCAGCAGGCCTCTCTGTCCATGGGGATTCTCCAGGCACGAATACTGGAGTGAGTTGTCATTTCCTTCTCCAGGGGATCTTCCCAATCCAGGGGTCAAACCTGCGTCTCCTGGGGCTTCTGCGTTGGCAGGCGAATTCTTTACCACTGAGCTCCATGGGAAGCTCTTTAATCTTCACAGAGAAGATTAAATAAGAAAGTCAGCATGGAAGCATCTAGTCCCATGACTGGCATGTAGTAGGTGCTCCAGTATTTGGACACAGTGTGTGTGTGTGTGTGTGTGTGTGTGTGTGTTTCAAAGTAGAGAGGGACTTCCCAGGTGGTCCAGTGGTTAAGACTTCATGCTTCCACTACCGAGGACCCTGGTTCAGTCCCTGCTCAGAGAACCAAGATCTCACATGTCACATGGCACGGCCAAAAATAAGAAGTAGAGAGGGAGAGATCAATTGCACCTGCATGAAAACAGCCCCCAGTTTGTCTGATACGACGGTGGGAGCAAGGCCTAAGCACTGGGCTGACCCCACACCCCTCGAGAGAGAAGGGACACAGTCAGCCTTCACTCCTGCCCCACACCACCACTTCTGAAAGCACAGGCCATCCATTCTGCACAGTGGGGAGCAGAGCAGCAGCACAGATAAACCGAAACAGCAGTTAATGAATCATCACTACGATTTGGACTATGTTCCAAGATGGATTGCTTCAGAATAGGGTTATTTTTTTAAAACTATGTATATATTTTAAATCTTGAGTAAGTGTATTTTATTTTATTTTTTATTATTTGTTTATTTGGCTGCCAGGAGTCTTAGTTGTGGCACACAAGATCGATCTTCTTGCTGCATGTGGGGTCTAGTTCCCTGACCAGGAATTGAACCTGGGCTCCCTGCATTGGGAGTGCAGAGTCTTAGCCACTGGACCACCAAGGAAGTCCCTAGGGCTATTTTTAATGCTCTGAGGGTTTCTGACTGATTAACAAGGGTCCTGACGTGAGCCCTGTCTCAGAATGAACTGGAGATGTCATCTGATACCCCGCCCTTAAAAGAGCTTTCCACACCCCCTCTCCAATTTGGGCATTGGCCCCTCCTGCAGTCTCCCCCAGCCCTGTGCCACCTCTGGTGGTTCCTTCATCACCTACCCTGCAGTTGCCTGCTCCCTGGGCAGACAGGCTCACTGCTGTGCCTGACTATGCAGGCCCTGGTACCTGGCTTTTAAATTTAATTTAAAAGCTGTTCTGCATCATTTCATCTTCCTAAAGAATTCCATGTGCAGAGGAGGTAATAAAGAGGATTAGAGTAAGACTTCTTGCTGCTGCCCCAGAGGCCAGAAATGAACACTTGTGCATGCTCTACTTGTCAGACGTGCTCTGAAGAGCCTGGGAGACAGGGAATCAGACACAAAGAAATGACTGCCAAACCCCGGGTGTGGAAAGGAGAGGAGGCCTGAGACACAGCTCTGAAAATCGGGAGCTGAGAGGGAGCTGAGGCCAAAAGAGGTATCCGAGAGCTGTCAACAGAAGTTTATACTTGATTTGAAACCAAAGAAACAAAGCTGTGAGGTCCTGTCTCCAACATCAGAGAAGTCGCCCCGGTACACAGACACAGGGTGGGCACTGCGGAGCCAGTGGAGTGTCCTGGCAAGGTGGCCATGTGCTGTGGGCACCTCCTCCACCCCCTGACCCCCACCTTGGGCTTCGGTGAAGTTGCTCAGCACAGTAGATGTGAGAAAGGGTTAGAATGCAGGCCTGTTGGAGGCCTGAGAGTGCCCGGACCCGGTGTCCACAGAAGATTATATATGCTTCCCTTGTAGCTCAGTTAGTAAAGAGTCTGCCTGCACTGCAGGAGACCCGGTTCAACTTCTGGGTCCAGAAGATGCCCTGGAGAAGGAAATGGCAACCCACTCCAGTATTCTTGCCTGGAGGATCCCATGGACAGAGGAGCCTGGCAGGCTACAGTCCATGGGGTTGCAAGAGTGGGACACGACTTAGTGACTAGACCACCACCAAGTCGCTTCTGTTGTGTCCGATTCTGTGGACCCTATGGACTGTAGCCTGCCAGGCTCCTCTGTCCATGGGTTCCTCCAGGCAAGAATACTGGAGTGGGTTGCCATGCTCTCCTCCAAGGGATCTTCCCAACCCAGGGATTGAACCCACATCTCTTATCTCTCCTGCATTGGCAGGCGAGTTCTTTACCGCTCATGCCACCTGGGAAGTGCAATGGGGAATTAGGTTTGTGGCAAAGTGTTGAGTGGGTGGCAATGACCCTGTGCCTTCCAGAGTACTTGAAGGAGCCCCTGGAGCGGCATGTGAAGCAGCTGCAGGTGGTGCGGGTGGTGCGGCAGCAGGAGAGGAAGGGGCTGATCACCGCCCGGCTGCTGGGAGCCAGCATGGCCCAGGCGGAGGTGCTCACCTTCCTGGATGCCCACTGTGAGTAAAGGGGGCCGGCCCGGCTCTGCCTCCCTTCCCTCCCTGGCAGAAGGAAAAGCTGGGATGCCCGCATCACCCAGGCCCCTGCCTGCTCTGCTGTCCCAGGAACGAAGCAGGCTTGGGACTCCCCCAGATTCTTCTACCCTTTTCTCACCCCATTCCTTAGGATGGTTATCAGGAGGCATGCACAGCCCTAAACCCACTAAAACTAAAACCTAAAACTGTGGTGACCCCACAGTTGCTGGGAGTATGTTCTAGAACCCAGACACTCCTCTCCCCGCTCCCCCAATCTGTACCTCATTCTGAGCTCAGCCCCTCAGACAGGCTCCTATTACCTCTGGGTGCTGTTCGGTGTGGCCCTTTCCACATGGAAAGGAAGGCCTGCTTTTTGCCGCCGAACAACATACTTCCCTTGCTGTTGTCAGGGGGGAAAAAAAGTGTTCCCTGAAAGCAGTGATATTCTGAGAAGCTGTAGACTTGGAGTCAGAAGACCTGGATTTGTGTTCTGACCCTGCCACTAACAGCCTCAGTCTTCTCCTTTATCAAGTGGGATAAGGATGCCAGCCATACTCACCAATAAAATCATCACTCCAGGGGCAAAATCATCTCTGCGGTTCATCAGAAATCCCCAAGGGGTGATTATTCTGCAGCTAGAGCTGAAGCATGAGGTGCAGAGACCCCCGGGAGAGGGGCACCCCCGCATGAGACCCTCACTCGGGTGAGGAGAGTCAACTTGAGTGGCTAGCCTGCAGACTCTGAAGACAGCCCTATACGGCCTCCCTGTGCCTTTGGAGCCTCCATGTTACTCCCCTGATACCTCTGTTCTCCCCTCCAAAGCCATTTCCACCTCTCTGGGAGGAGGGGCAGGGGTAGGCGGGTCCTGGGAGATCTCTGTCCGCTCTCTGTGGCTGTGGATCGTGCACGTGTTTTCCTGCCTACCACTGGGGAGCTGGCACTTGTCCTCCTGGGGCTCCCCACTGGCCGGGGGGTGCAGGCTGGCCAGGGGGCAGCATCCTGACTGCTGTCTCCTGGCCCTGGCCTGCAGGTGAGTGCTTCCACGGCTGGCTGGAGCCCCTCCTGGCGCGCATAGCCGAGGACCAGACGGTGGTGGTGAGCCCGAACATCGTCACCATTGACCTGAACACTTTCGAGTTCTCCAAGCCCGTCCAGAGGGGCCGAGTCCAGAGTCGGGGCAACTTTGACTGGAGCCTGACCTTTGGCTGGGAGGTTTTACCAGCACGAGAGAAGCAGAGGCGCAAGGATGAGACCTACCCCATCAAGTAAGTACCATAGCCTTATGGGCCCCCAGCCTGGCCTCTGCAGTCACAGGGACCTGGGCCATCTCAGGTCAGCATTTATTAGGTGTTGTGTGAAGAGCTTAGCATATTTAATCATCATCCCCTTGAGGTAGGTACTATGATTAGCCTGTTTGCAGATGAGAACACTGAGGTTCCTGGTAGTTAACAGTTGGCCCCACACTATACCACCCTGGAAACTGGGGGAGCAAGAATGCCCATCCCACCAGTTTGGCCACAAGCCTGGCCCCCGACCGTGGTCCTGTCCTGCCTAGTACCATAACAGTTGGCTCTCACTCTCCATCTTCCTTGTGCCAGGCCCTGGCTTCAGGGCTTTCTGTACTTTGTCTCGTTATTTCTTCCCTACAGGTAGAAAGGACATGACTGCTACTCGCAGAGAGAGAGTGGGTAGAGACCATTGTAAAACAGCCATTATAATAAGAGGGGGTGATGTGTGCAGCCAAGTGGCCATCTTTGAAAAGACTGAGAATGTCTTAAAGGAAGATAGATGAATGTCCTGCAATTGGCAATGTGTTTCAGTTGTCCTGAACTTTTTCAGGTAAGGGCCAGATAGCAGATATTTTAGGTTTTGCCAGGCTAGGGCTTCCCAGGTGGTGCAGTGGTAAAGAATCTGCCTGCTGGTGCAGGAGATGCAAGAAATGCAGGTTCAATCCCCTGGAATAGGAAATGGCAACCTACTCCAGTATTCTTGCCTGGAAAATCCCATGGAGAGAGGAGCCTGGCGGGCCGCAGTCCATGGGGTTTCAAAGAGTTGAGCACAACTGAGTACCCACACACATACATACATGCAGCTACAAAAAAGAATCTTTTCAAAATGTAAAAACTATTCTATGCCAGAACTTTAGAAAGTCAGGTCGGCTTTGACCCACAGGCCACAGTCTGCCAGCCCCTGAGCTAGAAGGCAGGTGCTTGAAAGTTTATCCATTGTTTGATGCCCAGCTGGGTTTGCCTTCTCCCAACACACCCACCCTGCTCCTCCCTCTCAGACTGCCTGTGGGTGCTGTTAGAGACCACAGACGTCTCAACCAGACTGCGTTGAGGAGTGACTTTTAGAGTATCCATTACTTCTGGATTATCTGTACCACTGTTTTTCTATACTGGCCAGGAAACTGAAGGGTCAACCAAACATATACCGGGGTGGTGGGAAGCAGAGGTTGGGCATATAGGGAGCAGAGTTGGGAGGGAAGGCTTTCTCCCCTTCCACGTCCCTAGATCCTAAGAAATGCTGCCCAGAGCCTCAGTAGAGAGGCTTCAGGAAGGAATCCCATGGACCTGGAACAGCCAGCTGCTCTGTCTCCTTTGGAAGGAAGAGAAGCAGCAGCAGAAGGGGTAGAAAGGAAAGGAGAAGACAGGAGAGAGAAAAGAAATTGGAGCTCCCTGTTGACTCTCTGCTTGATTCACAGATGTCTTTTGTTTGGGATGCACAGCAACAAAGCCCCCACCCCCCAAACCAGGGGCCAGGCACACAGTGGCACAGTCAGGGACAGGGCACCAGGCCCCCACCCATCACTGACGTCCCCTGCTCCGATGTCCAAGGACCATACAGCCGGAAGACAAAGCTCCAGTATTTGAGGAATGAGTCTGCTCCCTGGTCCGAACGTCCTGGTGGTGTGCTTGCCTCAGGCACTTTGCCTGGTACCCGCCAGGAGACCTGCAGGCAGCACCCTCCCTCCCTCCACTTCCAAAGTTAACAAGAGACTAAGAGGAGAGGTGAGGACCCAGGGGACCTCAGGAAGCAGGCCCTAGCAAATACAGAAAGTGTCCTCTGAAAATACAGCGAGTTTTCGGAGGTTGCCTATTGGTTGTGGGTCTGTAGTGACATTCCCTTTGTAGTTTATCCTCAGAGATGATTTGTCAGTGGCTTCTTAGTCAGAGGGACCTCCAAAAACCAAGAGACAGGGACTTCCCTGGTGGTCCAATGGTTAAGATTCTGAGCTCCCAATGCAGGGACCTGGGTTTGATTCCTGGTCAGGGAACCAGCTCCCATATGCCACACTAAAGATCCTGAGTGCTACAGATAAGACCTGTTACAGCCTAAATAAGTAAACAAATATTAAAAAGAAAAAAGCCAAGAGACAGGCTTATGTCCAGGAGACCCTCAAGAAGCAGCCAGTTAGTTCCAAAATGCTCATCTAGGGTCCCAGGACTCTCTGAGCCTTCCTTGGGCTGGCTTAGAACCCCTAGGAGAAGCCAACTGCTACTGCTGCTGCTAAGTCGCTTCAGTCGTGTCCGACTCTGTGCGACCCCATAGACGGCAGCCCACCAGGCTCCCCTGTCCCTGGGATTCTCCAGGCAAGAACACTGGAATAGGTTGCCATTTCCTTCTCCAATGCATGAAAGTGAAAAGTGAAAGTGAAGTCGCTCAGTTGTGTCCGACTCTTAGTGACCCCATGGACTGCAGCCTTCCAGGCTCCTCTGTCCATGGGATTTTCCAGGCAAGAGTACTGGAGTGGGGTGCCATTGCCAAAGCCAGGGACAAAAAGCCTCCCTGAGCTTGAGGGTTTCCCAACCAAAATTCCTTCCAGAAGGTGGCTACATGAGCCAACCTCAGGGCAATGAGAACAGCGGTAGGGTAACACCAACTTCAGGTTTGACTAGTCAGCTAGTGAATACTGATTGAGGCCCTGCTGTGTCTGAAACACCTTGACTGGTCCTGGGCTTACAGAAGGTTTCTGCTTGGCTGTGCCACATGGAGCCGCCCACTGAGGGCAGCAAAGCCCCATCCAAGCCAGCCTGGCCTGGCACAGAGACCGACAGTGAGTGATATGTGTGCACTCCTGTCTCCCTAGCTCCCATCCCTGCCTGCAACTCTTAGCTCAGCCCCTGTTGTGAGCAACGTGCTATCTAAGTTGTTTATGTTTTGTCAGTTTATCTAAATGTTGGTCCGTGCCTCCCTGCCTTTGTCCAAAAGCCAGAATCTTTTTGTAATCTCCAAATGCTCCCTTTAGTCCAAATTGAGTTTAATTTCACCTCACTTCCTACCCTGTTTCCAAAGCACCTATGTCCGAACCATGTCCAAACCTATGTGCAAAACCATTTTCACAGAGCTTCTGATGACTGAGTATCTACTGTGCTTTATGAACTTTGCTGCCAAAAAGCAAAAGATGGTGACTTTTCTCTCAGCTACTACCCTGTCTCTCTACTGATCTGTCTCTTTACTCTGTACGACTAATACATAGCACAACCCCAGGTAGCCCGTGTGTAATATATCCAGTTGAATGAGTAAATAAGTGCCTTTTATTATTATTTATTTACTTACTGTTGGCTGTGCTGCATCTTCATTGTTGTGCGCTGGCTTCTCATTGTGGTGGCTTGTCTTGTTGCAAACAACGGGCTCTAGGTACGCCAGCTCTCCGAGGCCTATAGAATCTTCCTAGACCAGGGATTGAACTCATGTCCCCTACATTGCAAGGTGGATTCTTAACCACTGGACCACCAGGGATGTCCATGAGTACCTTTCAGAAGACAGTCATGATCTTTACATCTCTCTCGGACCCGGTCCTAGAAGGCAAAGAATAAAAGCTCAATAAACATTTGCTAAGTGAATGAGTTAGTGGCTGCACACCCCAGACGAGGAGAAAGGAGGAGGGAGGGAGTCTTAGACGCATCTGCGGTGAGTCTGCCCCTTTCCACGCTGGGCTCTGGCCTCCCTGTCCCCCAGAAGATGCACATGCTTTTCCCTCTGTCTCTCCAGATCCCCGACGTTTGCTGGTGGCCTCTTCTCCATCTCCAAGGCCTACTTTGAGCACATCGGTACCTATGATAATCAGATGGAGATCTGGGGAGGGGAGAACGTGGAAATGTCCTTCCGGGTGAGAGCAAAGAGGGCTTTGTGGGGGAAGCACAACGTCCCAGGGCACGGATGGCCTGAGACCCTGTCTCTTAGGCAGCAGCGGGGTCGGCATATCTGGAGCTGAGCTTAGAAGGCTGGCTCTTCCCTGTCATGGCTCCACCTTCCCTCTGTCCCCACACCCTCCATCCATGGCAGTAGGGCCATGGGACTCATTGGACATATGGGGAGAGATGACTGGGCAGAGCCCCTCAGAGGGAAGGGATAGTTGGGTAACAGGGACTGGACATCTGGGGATCAGTGACATCTTTCATGATGTCTGTGGGAACAGAATTAGGGTGAAGGTGGGACAGGTCAGTAAGCAGTCACTATCCTTTTTCTGGAAAAACCAGGCTCCACTTTCCAGGTCAGAGGACACATGCCTTGGTAGCCTTTGGAGTTACCCTCCCCTATGCTCAGCATGCTCTTTATAACTGTAAGAGAAGATGATGGCCCAAATTCTGGTGGACCCCAGAACTCTCAGAGACTCCAGGAATAAAGCAAATCAGGATTAGGTTAGCAAGAAAGGCTTCCTTGTGAAATCGACACAAATCTCTGACCAGGGGAAAGTAATTAACAAGGAAATGAGCTTGCTTATGAAGTCATTTGGATGGCATCGTTGACTCAATGAACATGAGTTTGAGCAAACTATGGGAGACAGTGAAGGACAGGGAAGCCGGGTGTGCTACAGTCCATGGGGTTGCAGAAAGCCGGACACGACTGAGTGACTGAGTAACAACAACAGTGAAGTCACTTATCACAATGCCTGGCATGTATAAGCACTTCATTGACATCATTGTTGTTACTATGGCTATGATTATGCATTTCTGTTGCTGCTGTATGAATAGCACTGAAACATGTATATTATCATATGTGAAACAGATCGCCAGTCCAGGTTCGATGCATGAGACAGGGTGCTCAGGGCTGGTGCACTGGGATGACCCTGAGGGATGGGATGGGGAGGGAGGTGGGAGGAAGGTTCAGGATGGGGAACACATGTACACCCATGGCTGATTCATGTCAATGTACGGCAAAACCACTACAATATTGTAAAGTAATTAGCCTCCAATTAAATAAATAAATAAAAACAAATAAAATTAATAACAACATACCTCCCAATCTAAAACCTAAAAAAAGACAAGACTCAAGTGGAAGGGTTGTCCTAAACCAGCCCTCTGACAGAGAACGGTCACCAGCTTAGCACCATAATTCCCAGGGTTCTGATTCTGGGCTAGTTCATGAGCCTTTGACCTCTGTTCAGTCTTTCTGTAAGGAGGCTACTGTACTAAAGCTCAGGTGGTTGCCATAAACCACCTGATGGTGGCTTTTAAACAGTGCATTGATGCTTTGATTGGGTCACAAGTCCATCTCCATTTGAAGGAGCTTGAGTTCCTGAGTTTCCAGTAACAAATGAGTGAGTGGATAAAATCACCTTTCTGGGTCAAAAAGCCAGGTGGCGCCAGAGCTCAGAGTAGGTAAGATGGATGTAAACTTGGCCATCTGTCTCTTCTCCAAAGTGGGCCCTGGTAACCCTTAGGACCCTGCAAATTTCCACTTGCTTAAATCAAAAGTGAACCACATCAAAGAGCCAGGAATTGTGTAGTTATTGCCTGTGATGAAGCCTGCTACTGCTGCTGCTAAGTCACTTCAGTCGTGTCCAACTCTCTGTGACCCCATAGACGGCAGCCCACCAGGCTCCCCCATCCCTGGGATTCTCCAGGCAAGAACACGAGTGGGTTGCCATTTCCTTCTCCAATGCATGAAAGTGAAAAGTGAAAGTGAAGTCGCTCAGTCGTGTCCGACTCTTAGCGACCCCATGGACCACAGCCCACCAGGCTCCTCCGTCCATGGGATTTTCCAGGCAAGAGTACTGGAGTGGGGTGCCATTGCCTTCTCCAGTGATGAAGCCTAGTCAGTGTCTTTTTTTCCAGGGGGAGAGAGGGACATTTCCCTGATTTCGTGGACCTGGGGTCTGGCACCCTGGGAATGGAACAGAGTTGCTTGGGGTAGGTTGTCCCACCCACCTGCTGAAAACCCCACCCTGTCTCATCTTACGGCAGGTGTGGCAGTGCGGCGGCCAGCTAGAGATTATCCCCTGCTCTGTGGTCGGCCATGTGTTCCGTACCAAGAGCCCCCACACCTTCCCCAAGGGCATCAATGTCATTGCTCGCAACCAAGTGCGCCTGGCTGAGGTCTGGATGGATGGCTACAAGGAGATTTTCTACAGGAGAAACCTGCAGGCAGCACAGATGGCCCGAGAGGTGAGAGGGGAGGATGCTCAGGAGATGTTCAGATGAAGAGAAGGGCATAATCGCAGACCCTGATCCAGGGCTTCATGATGATGGAGGCCCACTCAGCTCCACCACCCGGTGCCTTTTCCCCTCAGGCCTTGGGAGCTAGAGCCCAGGCTCTATTTTGGAGGCTAGAGAATGAGGAAGGGCAGGCTTTGTTGTCCCTGCCTGGAGAGCATCTTCTAGAAGGGGAGGGAGACGAGATTTGGAGGAAGAACCTCTTACAGGAAGAATGGCTTTGCTCTGAGAAACTAGGAATTGAAGACTGGAGGAAACCTGCAAGTTCACAGGAGATGGGGAGTGCTATGGGTGGGGATCCCAAAGCCAAGGCAAGGGGTTTGAGATTAGATGTGGAGCCGCGCCAGGGACCCCAACTGATTGGGAATGAGCATGAGATCCATTCTGGGAGAAAGTGGTCCCAGAAACCCTAGGCTACATCTGCCCAGACAGGAAGGCCAAGACTAGTGAAACTGACCCTTTGGGGGCTGCCTTAATTGACAGAAATCCTTTGGTGACATTTCGGAAAGACTGCAGCTGAGGGAACGATTAAACTGTCGCAACTTTTCCTGGTTCCTGGACAACATTTACCCGGAGATGTTTGTCCCTGACCTGAAGCCCACCTTCTTTGGAGCTGTGAGTCCTGAGAACAAATATGCCTACCCATCATCCCAGTAGCCCCGGGAGAAGTTTCAGGACCACTGAGCCCATAGCTGGATGAGAAACAATTGATTTTTACTCTCCATACTCGTTTATCCAGGAGGGGGACCTGGAAGCCACCCGGGCTTCTAGAGCTTGCTGAAAACTTCATAAGGAGGAAACAACCTGTAAGCAGTGGTTCTCACTCACTCACTTGCATCAGTCACCAGAAAGGCTTGTTAAGACACCGCTGTGTTGATTCAGGAGGAGTGGGATGGGGCCTGACAATTTGCATTTCTAACCAGCCCTCAGGCGATGCTGTGGGTCGGAGGATCACACTTTGAGAACCACTGCTTAGAAGGACATTCCTACAGGCTGAGGGCTTCTCCCAGAGACCTGACTGGTTGCCCACCCTGCTCTTGCCTACCCCCTGGGTTCTGCACCTCATCTGCTGTTCACTCCAGGCATCTAGGTTAATAAGCGGGGGAGGAAGGTCACAGAGGGGGAATGCAGCCACGCAGATTTATTCCAGATGGACCCCACACCACAAACCAAAAGACCGCCTCACTGTGTTCCCCTGGGCTCCCTCTCTGCTCACCATCCTGCAGCTCAAGAACCTCGGAGTGGATCACTGTCTGGACGTGGGAGAGAACAACAACGGGGGAAAGCCCCTCATCCTGTACGCCTGCCACGGCCTCGGTGGCAACCAGGTACACAGCCCAACCCCTGACTGGCCTGTCTCCCGGGGCACCTCCTCTCTGCACACACTCCCTTTCTCCACACAGAGGAGTCCTTTCCTGCGGACTAGGGCAGGAGAGATCCAGAAAGAGGAGGAGATACCAGTCCTGCCCTCAGGAAGCCCCCAGTCTGAGGGGAAACACATGATACACACAGATAAGGTCCTAAGTGTGGATCAAGGGCATCCAGAGAGGAGTGAGCAGCAGTGCTGGTGGATAGAGAGGGGCTGGCGGGGGCAGGATTGTTCATCACAGGAAGCGTGCTGGAGGATGTGAGCTGCTGAGTGATGTTTTAGGGTGACCGTGAAAATTTTTTGAGCCCTTTCCCTCACCTACACTCAACTTTTTTTTTTTGCTACTTCCAGGAAGCCCATTTATTATATTTTTTAAGTGACGAACTTGTGAGTTGACTTTTGAAATGTATTTATTTTTGGCTGTTCTGGGTCTTCATTTTTGCGCACAGTCTTTCTCTAGTTACAGTGCTTGGGCTTCTCATTTCAGTGGCTTCTCTTACTGCAGAGCACACGCTTCAGTAGTTGTGACATATGGGTTCAATAATTGTGACTCACGGGCTCTAGAATGCAGGCTCAGGAGTTGTGGCACAGGGGGTTAGTGCCCCAAGGCATGTGGGATCTTTCCACATCAAAGATCAAACCGGTGTCCCCTGCGTTGCAAACTGTAGGGAGGCCCTTACATTCAACTATCTTCAATGCTTCCCCTGCCCAGAAGCTAGCACTCTGATCCTACCACCCATCGGTGACCCCAAAACAACTCCCTACTGCATCCACTGTAAGGGCCCATTTGCCCCGAGCTACAATATCCAGCTCTTTCCTGAGGAATAACTAGTAACCTCCCCGGCCCCAGTTCCTCAATCTACCCTGAAGGCCCAGTGTTTGATAAGTAAAAGGCAACTGAAGCAGAGCTGAAGGAAGGAAAAAGTGGCAGGGGACACTGAATAGGATGCCAACGTATGCAAGTGAAGACAAAACCATTCTGAAGCCATTTCCTGTACCACTGGCCTGCACAGTGATTTTAGGTGGTGTACTGGTGAGCACTTTTTCTATAAAGAAAGCTGAGCGCTGAAGAATTGATGCTTTTGAACTGTGGTGTTGGAGAAGACTCTTGAGAGTCCCTTGGACTGCAAAGAGATCCAACCAGTCCATCCTAAAGGAGATCAGTCCTGGGTGTTCATTGGAAGGACTGATGTTGAAGCTGAAACTCCAATACTTTGGCCATCTCATGCAAAGAACTGACTCATTTGAAAAAACCCTGATGCTGGGAAAGATTGAGGGCAGGAGGAGAAGGGGACGACAGGGGATGAGATGGTTAGATGGCATCACCAACTCGATGGACATGGGTTTGAGTGGACTCCAGGAGTTGGTGATGGACAGGGAGGCCTGGCATGCTGCAATTCATGGGATTGCAAAGGGTCAGACATGACTGAGTGACTGAACTGAACTGACCCTATTAACAAAAAAAAAGAACCAGCATATCAAACACATGATTTCACAGATAACGCTTTAAATGAGGCGAAGTTAAAATTTTTTTTTTTCGGTTGAGCCTTGCAGCTTGCAAGATCTTAGTTCTCTGACCAGGGATCGAACCCTTACCCTCTGCAGTGGAAGGTCCCTGGACTGCCAGGGAATTCCCTAAGTTAAATTTTTACCTAAAGAAAAAATATCTAGTAACTATTATCTATTATTCCAGTATAACCCAGATACGGTGGCACATGAATTACTGAAATCTTGGCACCCACTCACTTCCTCCCCAAGAGGCCATCTATGATTGATATCTCTGGGCTGTTGGCTTTGGGAAATGGCGGGCAAACTCTCCACCTGTCCCTCAGAACCTTCTCTTGTGTTGTGTTCTAGTACTTTGAGTACACAACCCAGAGAGACCTTCGCCACAACATCGCAAAGCAGCTGTGTCTACATGCCAGTGCTGGCACTCTGGGCCTTAGGAGCTGCCGCTTCACTGGCAAGAATAGCCAAGTGCCCAAGGATGAGGAATGGGAATTCACCCAGGTGAGTCAGCTGTCCCAAAACTCAGAATCAAGAGCCTGAGGCCACAAATGCCCCCTCCCTTCCTCCTGCATCTTCTTCCTGAGATACTATGGGATGGATCCAGACAATGTAGAAGGTATGGAGAATGTGAGCTTGGTCACAGGGGGGGTTCATGGGACTTAAGTACTGTTTGGTGGTGGCTAATTCTGGTTGATACAAAGATGGAGGTGGGGTAATGGTCTAGGGCCAGCTCATAGTTCAGGTATTTTTAGGGTGAACCCCAGTAGATGAAGTCATTCATGGTTCCCACCTGGCCTCTGTGTGCTAAGCACAAGGCTATACACTCACATACTTTGGTCTGGTTAATCTTCCAGAGGCTCTTCCCAAGTAGGTGGTGTCCCCCTGACTAGAGATGGGCCAGCAGCAGCTCAGCAAGTTTGTGTCTGGCCCAAGATCCTTCACTAGTAAATGGCAGACCCGGGGTTTGGACCAGATAAGTCTGACTCAATAGCATGGGTTCTTTCCATTAGACTGCCCTGCCTCTGGATGAATGATGTAACTTCTACAGGATCAGGCTTAAACTAGCAGCCTCCGATGAGCCTCCATACCCACTCCACCCCAATCCCTAGTCCTGGGCTTAGGAAAAGAGGAGCCTAACTTTGGGGCTACAGGGAAGGGAGTAGTCTGAATATGATCAAAGGCAGAAAGTGCGGGTAGACTGCAGTGGCCCAGATCTTTGAGACGGGCCATCTGGAGGCAGTTGTCATTTTCATTTCATCCTGAAAGCATTTTTCAGTTAGCCCATGGTCCTGCCTTCCTGTGTTGCAGTTCTTCATGCTAAAGCTGGAGGTGGGGAATTGGTACCCAGCACAGGAATGCCAATTCCTGTGGAAACTCAGGAATGCATCTCATCAGAGTATCTGGCATCCAAGGAAAGGAATGTGGAAGTATCCCCCTGTGCCTTTCTGGATTTCCCTTCCCTTTGGTTTATTGTCCTCATCTCATTCGCCCTAGCAGTACTATCAGAAGTCTGAGGCCTAAGTTGATCCTTTGTTTTGCTGTGTCATCTTTTAGGATCAACTCATCAGGAACTCAGGATCTGGTACCTGCCTGACATCCAAAGACAAAAAGCCAGTCATGGCCACCTGCAACCCCAGTGATCCCCACCAACACTGGCTCTTCATTTAGGCCCCAAATCACCCCCTGTGGGCGTTCCCACAAGCTTCTCAGGAAACAGAATCTGGGGGAAACCTGATGTTTGAGAACCTGACCAGCAGCTTCCCTGTCAGCCTTAAAGATGGATTTCAAACCCAATGGAAGTCAAGGCACAACCTTCCTACTCCTTGCAACAACATTGGGCCTGTTTTCTTTCATCCACATTGGTGGACAAGACCATTAGAACACATAAGACAGGGCCTAGAGCTTTCCTTCTGTCCTAGAAACAGACCTCCAAAGCAGAGGAGGCAGCTGGGGAAGGACCCAGGGCAGCAGTGACGAATTCAAGGAAAGTGCCTCTGCAGCCACGTCCTGGATCCCTGGTCATCTAGGACACCTGCAGCTTCCAGTGAACTGTAGAATCTATCAGAGGATTTGGAGGTCTAAGTCTCCCTTGCTGTTTTTACCTGAAGCACCTTGACAGTGCTTGACAGGTACACAACAGTCCTGTGAGAGAGACAGGAATCACCGTGCCCATTTCATAGACAAGAAAACTGAGGCAGAGAGAAGTAAAGGAGCTGGTCTGTATTCCACAGCTGGTGCGTGGCTGGAGCTCAAACTGAGGCTCAAATTTGAACCTTGAACCCAAGCTTCTCCCACTACGAGAACACTAAGCAACTAGCCATCAACTCTCCACTCTTTTTTCACTCCAGTCTGATCCTTTCTGGCTGACTGGTCTCCATAAAGCCTAGAACAGTGGACCAGGTAACCATGAGGGAGACCACATTTGGGAATCCTGTGATGTTCATTTTGAAAGAAACCTTGTGGAGCTAGCTAGTGATTTCTCAGGTTTACGTCCCAGAGCCTTTTTCCAGTGCTCCTCATATAATGTAGTTCCAAAGCAAATTAGCCATGGATGAAAATGAAGGCAGGATGAGGGCAGTGCCCACCAGGCCCTGATTTTCCAAAGGTCTGCAAGCACAATTTGAAAATCTTTATTTTAATCCAAGCCCATCATTTTCATATTATGAAACCAAAGCCAGATAAGAGAAGTTACTTTCCCTAGGCCACACAAGGAGGTATTGGCAACCCAGAGGCTAGGACCCAGATAAGGCTAACAGAATCCCTGGGAAGTCTGAGGAAGCAGGGCTCACGAGTAGCCTGGAGCATGACTCTGTGACTGGCCTGGTGTGCTGTTCTTGCATGAACTCCCCACGTGGAGCAGGCCTGCTGTGCACGTCAGATTCTTCTCCAAGCAAGCTGGACCCCAGCACACATGGCCGCTTTGCCTGAAGTAAAGAACCCCAGCTGTCTGAAGGAGGACCCGTTGCTTCCAGGAGGGATTCCTACTTTGAGCAGCGGGCTGTCATCTTGGGCATCACCACATGAGGCTGCCGTGGGACCACAGCTGCCTCTCCTTCCCACTCAGGAAGTCTAGGTCCCACTGGGTAGCCCAGCCAAAGAGAAAGAAGAGTGGCCAGCAGCGGGGAAAGGGAAAGTTCTTTCCCAGCACGAGAAGAGAGTGGCACACAGATCCCAGTGGAAATAAAGGTTTTATGGCATGGGTGGAGGAAGTTGGCATTGGGTTCCTCTTCTTCTGGCTTGTCCCTTAGCTGATCTGTCTGGAGGATCTGCTGCTTCAAGTTGTGAAGAATCACGCACATCTGAAAAGTTCTCTCTCAGCCACTCTCTCATCTCTAGATACCCTCTAGCTTTCAATCTGGCCTACACAACTGTGTCAAGCATGGGCGGACATGAGGAGATATGAGGCTCTTCCCCCTGTGGAATTCCCGCTCGCGCTGGGAAGAAAGCTGAGAACAAGTCATACCAAAACTAGAGATTTTCAGAGCTGGACTAGGTGAGTTAGAACAGTTCCTTTCATTTAGGGAAATCAACGAAGCCTCACAAAGAGGGTAACCTTAGACCTCAAAGGATGAATCCTCAGGTAGGAAGAGCTCAGTAAAGAAAGATCCCATGTGTGAGAAGAGTCGCAGAGGGGCAGCAGTGCAAGTGGACGCGGGAAGCAGGAAGACCTCAGGGGGAGGGCGCAGCAGATGGTAGAAGCCAGAATGTCAGGACCACACTTTGGCTTTTGCGAGCCCTAGGCATTTGAGCCATCATTAAAAAGTATTAAATTATATTTCTTATAACTGCATTGGTATTAAGATGAACATAGTCCAGAGTGATTGTCGAGACTGAGACATGTTTGTGGGCCTAAGAAGTGTTATGGGCCTCAGGCACTGTGCCTGCTAAGTTTACTGGGGAGTCAGCCCTGTAGAACAATGGGTGGGGTCCCCATTGAGAAGACTTTGACCACCATGCTAATAAGTTCGGTAAGCTCTAGGGAGCCTTAGTCCTTAACTCCAATCTTAGCCCTACTCTCGGTTGCATTAAGCATCCTGACATTTATCAGGCACTGATTGTCTGCCGTTTATCTTGATATCTTTCATATTCTCTATAGGGTTAGCCAACAACTCTGCAGCCCAGTCTTATGGTGCACGCCCAACCAAGGTGCCCTGTCATGGTACTCAGTTTCCTCACCCCGACCCCACAGCAGGAGAGCCTCACCCAGGGGCAGTCAGCTAAGGATAACCCGCAGGAGTGAGAGATACAGCAGGTTTGGGGGTGAAGAGAGGACCAAGGAAGAGAGGTGCTCAAGAAGAGAGAAAGAGCACTAATGGGGTGGTAGAGGGGCTCAGAAACCAGCTTCATGGCCTGCCGTTAGCCCAGGCTGGCCTTGACCTATCCCCACACCTGTGCTATTAAAATCCACCCCTCTGATCATTCTCAGTTGAGTTCAGTCACCCAGTCGTGTCCGACTCTTTGCGACCCCATGGACTGCAGCACACCAGACTTCCCTGTCCATCACCAACTCCCAGAGTTTACCCAAACTCTTGTCCATTGAGTCGGTGATGCCATCCAACCATCTCATCCTCTGTCGTCCCCTTCTCCCCATGCCCTCAATCTTTCCCAGCATCAGGGTCTTTTCAAATGAGTCAGCTCTTCACATGAGGTGGCCAAAGTATTGGAGTTTCAGCTTCAACATCAGTCCCTCCGATGAACACCCGGGACTGATCTCCTTTAGGATGGACTGGTTTGATCTTCTTGCAGTCCAAGGGACTCTCAAGAGTCTTCTCCAACACCACAGTTCAAAAGCATCAATTCTTTGGTGCTCAGCTTTCTTTACAGTCCAACTCTCACATCCATACATGACCACAGGAAAAACCATAGCCTTGAGTTGATGGACCTTTGTTGGCAAAAGTGCCATTCTCAGGGCTAAACGAAAACCATGAAACCTGCTTAAAATCTTGATGCTGGTTAGCCCTGTTCTACTGTCCCCTGGCTCCAGAAACCTCTCACCTTATCACTGAGTGGGGGGATCTATTTCCCACTTGAAGAGAATGTGTGCCATTGTCAAAAATGAATAAATGTCCTAGAATATATTTATTAGTTTTAATTACAAAAATAAGGGACTTCCCTGGTAGTCCAGTGGTTAAGATTCCAAGCTTCCAATGCAGGGGACATAGATTTGATCTGTGGTTGGGGAACTAAGATCTGGCAGGCTGCCAGGAGCAGCCAAAAATAATGATAATATTGTAGATAAGTCAAATAATACAGAAAAGTGTGTTTTAAAAGTGAAACTGGGGAGTTCCCTGGTGGTCTACTGGTTAGGATTCCAGGCTTTCACTATCATGGCCGGGGATCAAGCCCTGGTCAGGGAACTGAGATTTTGCAAGCCAAGGTGTACAGCCAAAAAAGTACACACACAAAAACGGGAAATTGATCATCACAGTGCTCCCATACCTATTGATTCATTGTCTAGAAGTAATCCTTTTCTATAAAGGTAATAATTTCTAGGTATAAACCTTCTGTACCCTGTTTCTATATATATATATATATACATAGTTCAGTTCAGTTCAGTCGCTCAGTCGTGTCCGACTCTTTGAGACCCCATGAATCGCAGCACGCCAGGCCTCCCTGTCCATCACCAACTCCCGGAGTTCACTCAGACTCGCGTCCATCGAGTCAGTGATGCCATCCAGCCATCTCATCCTGGGTCGTCCCCTTCTCCTCCTGCCCCCAGTCCCTCCCAGCATCAGAGTCTTTTCCAATGAGTCAAGTCTTTGCATGAGGTGGCCAAAGTATTGGAGTTTCAGCTTTAGCATCATTCTTTCCAAAGAAATCCCAGGGTTGATCTTCAGAATGGACTGGTTGGATCTCCTTGCAGTCCAAGGGACTCTCAATAGTCTTCTCCAACACCACAGTTCAAACGCATCAATTCTTCCGCGCTCAGCCTTCTTCACAGTCCAATTTTCACATCCATACATGACTACTGGAAAAACCATAGCCTTGACTAGACAGACCTTAGTCGGCAAAGTAATGTCTCTGCTTTTGAATATATTATCTAGGTTGCTCATAACCTTTCTTCCAAGGAGTAAGCGTCTTTTAATTTCATGGCTGCAATCACCATCTGCAGTGATTTATAAATATATATTACATATATGTGGGTAGCCATTCCTTTCTCCAGGGGCTCTTCCTAACCCAGGGATTGAACCTGGATCTCCTGCATTGCAGGCAGATTCTTTACCATGAGACACCAAGGAAGCCCACTATATAAAACAAATATATATAAATAATATATGTATATATTTTAAAAAGGAGAAGGGAGCAACAGAGGATGAGATGGTTAGATAGCATCACCAACTCAATGGACATGAATTTGAGCAAACCCTGGGAGACAGTGAAGGACACAGGAGCCTGGTGTGCTACATTCCATGGGGTTGCAAAGAGTAGGATACAACTTAGCAAAAACAACAACAATAAATATATACGCACACAGAGTACCATGTCGTTTGAAACTTGTTATCTTCATTTAATATACCAAGGGCATTTTTTCATATCATGTCATTTAAGTCTAACTCATTCTTTTTATCTCATTTTTTAAAATATTTATTTATTTGGCTGTGCTGGGTCTTAGTTGTAGCACACAGGATCTTCCATCTTCCTTGCAGCAGGCAGGATCTTTAGTTGTGGCATGTGGGATCTAGTTCCCCAACCAGGGATCAAGCCTAGGCCCTTTCCATTGGGAGCATGGAGTCTTAGACACTGGACCACTGGCAAGTCCCTAACTCATTCTTTGTAAAAGCTGGATAGTATTCCTTAATATGATTAAACCCAATTTATCTAAACTTCCTCTATTGGTGAATATTTAGGTTTTCCCCAATTTTGTGACAAATTTTATGACAAACTACACAAAATTTGGTGACAACTGTCCTAGAACCCAAGCTTCCCTGATGGGCTCAGATGGTAAAGAATCTGCCTGCAATGCAGGAGACCTGGGTTCGATCCCTGGGTTGGGAAGATCCCCTGGAGGAGGGCATGGCAATCCACTCTGGTATTCTTATCTGGAGAATCCCTGTGGACAGAGGAACCTGGTGGGCTACAGTCCATGGGGTCACAAAGAGTTGGACACGACTGAGGGACTAAGTACAGCACTTACGAGAACCCACATCTTTATACATGTATTTGTGTGCCTCCGTTTATTTCAAAAGGAACTAGCATTGCTCAGAAAAAATGCAGAGCCTCAGAATGAAAGCCAAGCCTTCCTCCACACATCACCCTCAGAATCAGGATCAAGAGTCTGACCAGCATTAGAGATGAGGCTCAGTGTGAGATTAGGCAACGGCATTGAGGGTATTAAGTGCAATGCTTAACAGTCTAATTTTTAAGCAAATACATATTGGGCTTTCCCAAATAATACAAAGATGGATGTGATATTGACCCTGCCCTCAAAGGCTCACTTTGGAGTTTGTAACCTTCAGGAGGCTCGAGCCTCCTCTTGGGCTCCTCATCCTGAGGCTAGAGCCATCTCCCTACCTTCCAGAAGAGGCAGGGAGGTGGAAGGAGAATGAATGACAAAGGAGGCCAGGGTTCCCCAGCCAGCTCAGCCCTCTTCCCCGGGGCCAGGTCTGGTTTAGGTTAGAATCCTGGGGGATCGGGCTGGAAAGGCAGCCCTTAGTGCAGTCCCCCCTCCCCTTCCTGGCTTCAGTTCAGTTCAGTTCAGTTCAATCTCTCAGTCGTGTCCAATTCTTTGCGACCCCATGGACTGCAGCATACCAGACTTCCCTGTCCATCACCAACTTTTGGAGCTTGCTCAAACTCATGTCCATTGAGTCAGTGATGCCATCCAACCATCTCATCCTCTGTCGTCCCCTTCTCCTCCCGCCTTCAATCTTTCCCAGCATCAGGGTCTTTACAAATGAGTCAGCTCTTTGCATCAGGTGGCCAAAGTATTGGAATTTCAGCTTCAGCATCAGTCCTTCCAATGAATATTCAGGACTGATTTCCTTTAGGATGGACTGGTTGGATCTCCTTGCAGTCCAAGGGACTCTCAATAGTCTTCTCCCAACACCACAGTTCAAAAGCATCAATTCTTCAGCACTCAGCTTTCTTTATGGTCCAACTCTCACATCCATACATGACTCCTGGAAAAACCATAGCCTTGACTAGATGGACCTTTGTTGGCAAAGTAATGTCTCTGCTTTTGAATATGCTGTCTAGGTTTGTCATAGCTTTTCTTCCAAGGAACAAATGTCTTTTAATTTCATGGCTGCAGTAATTTTGGAGCCCCCCCCAAAATAAAGTCTCTCACTGTTTCCATTATTTCCCCATCTATCTGCCATGAAATTATGGGACCAGATGCCATGATCTTAGTTTTCTGAATGTTGAGTTTTAAACCAACTTTTTCACTCTCCTCTTTCACTTTCATCAAGAGGCTCTTTAGTTCTTCAATTTCTGCCATAACGGTGGTGTCATCTGCGTATNTTATTCTGTCTTTGATCATAGATAAATTAGTTTACCTGAAAAGAAATCTTTTCATTTGTGTTTCCATGTCACCTGTGATTTTCCCTGCCTTTAACCCACAGCCCTGCCAGTTGGCAAGAAGAAGGTCAGCAAAGCTGCTGATAAGAGGAGTATAAAGAGGGCTTGGTTCATGGCAAGGGGGCAGTGGTCTACTCGCTGGCAACATGCTGCGCTTGCTGGTGTTTGTCTCTCTCGTCCTTTATGGTAAGTGGGTCATCTGGCCGGAGATCCGTAGGGTGGGAGATAGAGCAGGAGTGTCCGAAAGCTTTCACTAAGCCCAGGTCTTATCCAGGGGCAGGCAGGAGACTCTGCCTGTGTGTCCAGCAAAAACTTTACTCTCCTGGAGCTCGTGATAGAAAAGGTCAGGAACCCTGACAGGTTCCTGAAGCAAAGAGGAGCCTCTTCCAGGCCCCATGCTCCCCCACCATCCCTGAGGACAGGAAGACATCCTCAGCAGGTGCCTCCGGGCGAGTGTACTGCTTTCCCCCCTGGGGACTCCAGCTAAAGCTCTGTGTGTGGGCAGGTGGGGGAGAGGCAGGGGTAGAGACCCTGAGCAAGGCTGAGACCACTGGGTCCTGGCGGCTGTGTGAAATGGGTCAGAGCTCTGGGGACACGTAGAGGAAGCAGAAGGCACTTGGACTTCCCTGCTTTCAAAAGGGACCCAGAGAACTCACAGCTGGGCCCCTCATTTGCTGGGAGGAACTGTGAGTTTGCAGACGAAGCACAACTGCCTCCCGCCCTCCCACCCTGAGCTGACCCCACGCTTAGTCATCACTCACTTTTCTTCTGCGCCACAAAGGACACGGCACCCAGGACTTTCCAGAAACCAACGCCCGGGTAGTTGGAGGGAGTGCGGTCTCCAAGAATTCTTGGCCCTCTCAGGTGGGTGTTCCTTCACAGCCAGACTGCCAGTGAAATAAGAGTTGCTTGTGCCCTGAAATACATTGTTATGTATATGTGTGCATATCCTTATCTACAGGAAGTTCTCCAGCTGCTTGGATTCGAGATGTTGAAGATGAATGGGACCAGGCTTAGGAGTTTTTTTCTAAATGCAAAAGGAGTTTTTCTCTAAATGCAAAAACACCAACCACACTCACTTTCCCAGGCACACATACAAACACAAACCTCATGTACACTCCCAGAGATACCACTTTGACCACACTAGCAAGACTGTATGCCAGACTCACACAGATGCAACACACCTTCACACACACACACACACACACACAGCCCTCTCCATGCAGTGTGTGTCACATTTGAACACACCCTGCCCCCAACTAGAGTACCTTGTTCATGCGGCTATTTAAAGAGTTTCCACTTTCAAAATAGGGCTAGGCTTTGACTTAAGCAATTCTAATTGTGTAAAACTGGCAGATTGACTGGTGAATAGCCATACTTTGAGAGGAATCACTGCAATTAATTCTGAATTAAACCCAATTTACAAAAGTTTGAGCCCCCATTTTCAGGAGTAGAGTTATTGTGTGATAAGAGCCACTGAAGGAGGAGGCGTGAACTGATTAAAACAAAGGCTCCAGTGGCGTTTCTAAGCATCCGCTGAATGAAGGGCCAGGGTGTATCTTGAAAACACTGGAGGGGAGTTCTGGGGACCTCCGCTTGTGAATTAGGTGATAGAGCAATTCCATGGCTACATTTCCTTCCCAAGAGGCAATGGAGGTAGAAGGACCTGGGTTCTTGGCCCTTTGCAACGACCTAGTGTAACGATGCCAAATGCACTGTATGTGTAGCCCAGATAGTTGGCGGATATTTTGAGGGACGGCAGGAATTTAAGATCTTAGTTTGGGACAGTTTTTTTAAAAACACCAGTCTATCCCTCTTCTCCCCCCGTCTAGATTTCCCTCCAGTACAAGTCTGGAAGTTCCTGGTATCACACCTGTGGCGGCACCCTCATCAAAAAGAACTGGGTGATGACAGCTGCTCACTGTGTGGATAGGTGAGAAAAACCAACCAGCTTTTCTGAGCCCCTGGGAGGGGAGGAATCTGGTCCTTCTAGAGGAATATGTCTCCTGGACCACTCAGGACAAGACTTAAGTAGGTGTTTGGGGGCCTGCAGGGAGGTAGTAAGATGAAAAGTACAAACTATGTACTTTTCAAAGCCTGGCATCAGACAAGTTCATGTTCAAATCCAGTCCCACCTTCTTCTAGCTATGTGACCTTGGACGGCTTACTTAGCTCCCTAAGCTCTTACTCTCTTATCTCTAAAATGGGGTAATAATATCTACTTTGTAGAATTATTGTGAGGACTAAGTGGATAAATATTTAAGTACCTAGTCAATGCCTGATTGGTAACCGTTTTTTCATATTTATCTTGAGCAATGGTTCTTAAATTTGAGCATGTATCAGAATCACCTACAAGGCACAGATTGCTGGGCCCCACCCAGTAGAGTTTCTGATAGAGAACTCCAGGCTGAGTCCTGATAATCGGCATTTCTAGCAAGTTTCCAGGTTCTACTGATGCTGCTGGTCCAGGGACCATGTTTCAAGAACTCTTGGTCTAGAAGTTTATATACCTCTCAACATCCCTGTGTGGTCTGAGAGACATTCTTTCATTTATGCCCACCACACTTCTTCCAAGTTATAAGATGTTCAGCCTCTGATGTTTAACTTAGTATATTGGGGAAATGAAGCTGATAGTAGTTTTTGTCACTTCCACAGGTTAGCAAATTGGGGATGAAAGGGCTATTTACTTCTTCATCTCCCAGGGTCTTCCATATTCCCTCTGCCTGGGCCAGAAAATATGAGTTCCTGTCCTAAAAATGAGATGGAAGATGCCTTCCCAACTTTTCTCTGAGAGGAGAAAGAAAAGGCTCACTCAGGGGTTCCCTCTCTCCCTTCAGCCAACTGACCTTCCGTGTGGTGCTGGGAGACCACAACCTGAGCCAGAACGATGGCACCGAGCAGTACATCAGCGTGCAGAAGATCGTGGTGCACCCGTCCTGGAACAGCAATAACGTGGCCGCAGGGTAGGGCAAGGTGGCGCTGGCCTGGGGCTGGGAGGTGGAGGGCTAGCTGCCCAGCCACAGGGTCTGGGCTTCCTTCACATTCATCCAGGAGGACTTTAAGAATTAAGATGTTGGGGGGCTTCTCCAATGCCTCAAGTGGTAAAGAATCTGCCTGCAATACAGGAGACACAGGAGATGTGGGTTCAATCCCTGGGTCAGCAAGATCCCCTGGAAGAGGAAATGGCAACCCACTCCAGTATTCTTGCCTGGAAATACTTGCCAGTATTCTTGCCATGGACAGAGGAGCCTGATGGGCTACAGTCCATGGGGTTGCAAAGAGCTGGACACGACTGACCACACACTAGGGCTTGAGAACATTTGAAGGTCTTTGGGATTTGTTTGATCTGGGCTGGTCTGCATTATTGGATCCCTATAAGCTCCTTCTCTGCAGAGTTCAATGTTCCTGTTTCTATTGTTATTTATTATTCATTTTATGGCACAGATTCCATTAGCAAAGGGCTTTCCTTGTAGCTCAGTTGGTAAAAAATCTGCCTGCAATGCAGGAGACCTGGGTTCCATCCCTGGGTCACGAAGATTCCCTGGAGGAGGAAATGGCAACCCACTCCAGTATTCTTGCCTGGGGAATCCCACGGACAGAGGAGCCTGACAGGCTACAGTCCATGGAGTCATGAGAGTCAGACACAACTTAGCTACTATACCACCACCATTAGCAAAAACGGACTTCCTAAAAATGAATCTTACAGTAAGAAAGCTTCAGCAAGACTGAGCTGTAAACTTTTGGAAAGGAAGTAGTTAAAAGGGTAGCCAGTCTATAGAGTGTGGGAGTGGGATTGGGCTCCAGTAACTGGGGTATATCTGCAAAGCATTTTATGTCTTTCTCATTTGAGAACTCTTCTCCACTACCAAGATCACAGCCCTCCACTCAGAAAAGAGCTTCACTCCCTAGGGCTGCAAATAACTAGTGACCATGCCAAGACCTCACCAGCAGGGGCTGCTGTTACACACAGAATATCCTAGACCCCAACTACGCAATTCCTCAAATTTGAAGCTTGGCGAGTCCCCTCCTTCTTCGAAGTCACTGGTTTCTGATCCTGTGGGGATACAAGGCTTAGGGAGAGCTTGTCCCTATGCTGAGCTGAAGGAAATTCCGGTCCTTCGAGCAAGCAGTCTCCTTTCTACCCGCAGTTACGACATCGCCGTGCTGCGCCTGGCCCAGAGTGCTACCCTCAACAGCTATGTCCAGCTGGGTGTTCTGCCACAGTCAGGAACCATCCTGGCTAACAACACGCCCTGCTACATCACAGGCTGGGGCAGGACTAAGAGTAAGTTGCCTGCACTGGCACCATCCATCCCCCACATGGATACTGATTAGGTAGCTGAGCTTCTGCGGCCCTTGTTTTGTGGTCCTAAATGTTCAGAGCCGGAGGCCAGGAACCAGAGGAACCACCAGAGATAAAATAACTGGTGCGTGAAATCAACCTAAGAACAAGCCATGCAACAGTTAATTCAGAGATTCACAGACTCTAAGCAACAAAAAAAATAAGGCCTTACCCCAGAGAGTATTTTTTACTAACCTCTCATTTTATATATGAGGAAACTGAGGCCCAAAGAAAGTAAAGACTTTGTTCAAGATCACATGACTAGATAGTGACTAGTTAGTACCTGGTTAGCCGCGGGTAGAATGCCGGTATCTTGCCTCCCACTTTGGTGGTCACTACAGCATCATGCTACCTCCACAGACAAATCACCGGATTGTGGGTTGGAGTGAGAGAGCCAGGGGTGGTTGCAGGTCCAAAGAATTCAAGGCAGAGGAGGCCTCAGCCTTCTTCTGGTCAATCATGGGAGGATTACTGGAAGGGAAAGTCACTGGATGACACGGAAAGGTGGGAGAGGCTATGAGCAGAGATGGTTAACAAGGGTAGAGACAGCAGGCCTGGTGCAGAAAGCTGAAAGCCACCGGGCAGGATCTGAGCTCTGCAGGAGAGGCGAGGTCTTGCTGTGAGCAACAGTCTACTGGGAAAACCTGGGACTGAGACAGACATGCTTCTAATCCAGCTTTGCTCTCGGTTCACTTAATGTCATTGTGGTTCAATTTCCTGATCTGTATATAACATGAAAGTGTTGTTGTAAGGATCCACACACACAAAAAAAAAATCAGATAAAGGAAAACTGCACTAAGTTCTTAAGAAATGGAAAGAAGGCTGCACGGTTCCAGTTCTACTCCATGGGGTTTATGGTATAAGGAAGCAGGACAGACAGATGAGTTATTAACAATAAAACCATTCTAGTTACTTAACTAAAGTAGTCATGAGTTAGTGGTTTGGAATCTGGGAATACTAGTCAAGGAAGGTGCCTGTACCTTTCACCTAAAGAGAAACAAGAGGACATCTATGACATGGCAGAGAAAAGGAGTTTACCTTGACTTCAGCTTTCATCAGACATTGGGAAAGTTTGGCCAGGTGTGGAAGGTTTTCCCTGCACAGCATCTGGGGCTGACCTCTAAAGTTGTGTGTGCTGTTCAGCCAATGGGCAGCTGGCCCAGACCCTGCAGCAGGCTTACCTGCCCTCCGTGGACTACGCCACCTGCTCCAGCTCCTCCTACTGGGGCTCCACCGTGAAGACCACCATGGTGTGCGCTGGAGGAGACGGAGTTCGTGCTGGATGCCAGGTGAACACAGGTTCAGAGTGTCAGAAGTCTCACCCCAGCTCCCTCTCTTCTCTGCCTCTCACTCCCTACCTTTTCCCCACCTCCTATTCCACACCTACTCCCACGCGTATATACAGACTCAACTTTCTGGTCTAGTGTCTGGATGAGAATTATTCTGTGCTGATAAGTCTATATTCAAGGAATCTCAAAGTTGAAAGGAAACTTAAAATTCATCTTGCCTGCCTGATGCCCTCACCTCAAAAGTTTGTACGTGGCCTAACACTTGTGTTGGTATATGTGAGTGTTCTTTAGAAGTTATTTGTGCCTTAGATTTTTAATGGCTGCAGGAATGGCAACCCACTCCAGTGTTCTTCCCTCGAGAATCCCAGGGATGGGGGAGCCTGGTGGGCTGCCGTCTATGGGGTTGCACAGAGTTGGACACGACTGAAGCAACTTAGCAGCAGCAGCAACAGCAGGGCTAGGCCTGGATTAGTGGTTGTGACTGTGTATAAGGTAGCTTCCCTCCCATCAACTCCAATTTTTCTTTCTTTTTTTTTTTTAATATTCTGTTTATTTATTTGACTGAGCCAGGTCTTAGTTGTAACACGTGAGATCTTCTGTCTGGGATCTTTAGTTGTGGCATGTCAACTCCCAGTTGCAGTATGTGGGATCTAGTTCCCTGACCAGGGATCAAACCCAGGCCCCCTACATTGGAAGCGCAGAGTCTTAGCCACTGGACCACCAGGGAAGTCCTGACCCTAATTTTTCTTATAGCTCCTCTACCACCACCCTTTTGACCCAGTAGTATTGATAGCAATATATATACAGGTGAATACGGTAGGAGAAAGTACACTAAATAGCTTTATAATAGTATATATAAACTATTATAAAATTATATATATGTATAAATCATCTTCTATTTACACAAGATCAATCAGCAATTCACCATCTTACAGATCTGGTACTGCAGTCCAATAAAAGTTCTTGATTATCTGCTAAATGCTAGTCACTGTGTTTGATTCATCTTTGTATCAAAAACACAAAAGATACAAAGATGAATATAAACACAGTCTAGTGGAGGAATGGAAAGAGCAGACATAGGACAGAACGTCTACAGTGTGGCTGAGTGTTATCATAAAGACATGCCTAAAGGTGATACAGGAATCCAAAAAACAGATACTCCCGTCTCTACCTGTTGGTGTCAGAAAAGACTTTCCTTCCCTGAGAAACTAGAGTTCGTAGTGAGTCATGAAGTTTAAACAGAAAGCCAGGCAAGAAAAAAGAGGAAAAAATATTCAGAGAGAGAAGATGAAGAAAGACATGGGCTAAGAACCTAGAACACACAGAGAATTATAAGGCATTTCCTTCAGCTACAGCAGTGGTCAGGGCTCACAGCCTCCAGCACCCAACTTGCTGCCTCTGTTTTTTGTGTGGCCCGTGAGCTAAGAATGTTTTTTATATTTTTTTTAATGGTTGGGAAAAAATTTAAAAAGGAAAAATATGTTATGAATATAAAATTTCAATGTTTGTTTTAAAAAGAAGGTTTCCCTGGAATGCAGTTAGACTTGTTTATGACATTGTTTATGGCTGCATTCATGGGGTTGAACAGTTGCAAGAGAGACGGTATGACCTGCAAAGCCTGAGATACTTACTCTTTGGCTCCTTACCAAAAAAAAAAATGTGCAGACCTCTGGGCTACAACATAAACTATTACCATTCTAGGGAATGTCAGGAGATGACACTAGAGACGGGTAGGAGCCACAGGACTTGGGCCTTCATTCAAATAGCATGCTTGGGACATACACTTTATCTTAGGCACTGGGAAACCCCTCAAGAGTTTTAAACAGGAGAACAGCGTGAGCAGATTTGCCTTTTAAAATCACTCTCTGATGATAAGGTAAGCATGTATTTGAAGAGGGCAAAATTAGCCGGGAGACTGCTTAGGAGACTGTTTCAATTATCTAGACAAGAAATCTGAGGGTCTGAGTTAGGGCAGTGGAAAGGAGGGAGGCGGAGGAGCAGGAGTGACTTCCAGGCATCTCAGTTAAGTGATTTGGGGGAGGGGTTTGCAGCCTCCAATGAGACAAGATTTCTAGGATTTGGGAGGGAAAATGATGAATATGGGTTCTGGACAAATTGAGTCTGAGATCTCAGTGGGACATTCAGCTATAGTTTAACTGGTAAGAAACCAGATATAAAGAGAGTAGAGCCTGGAGGAGAAAACTAGGCTAGAGATAAGTTCAACAGGAAATGAGATCCCTCAAACTCTTCCACCCTCTACTCCCCACTTCCTCAGGGGAAAGTGGTAGAATGAGGAAAAAACAAAATAAAACAGTGATTTGGGGAAAAACTGTGATAACAGAAATAGTTGAGTGCTTCAGGGATAGGTGGAGGACAAAGGATCCATAAGGATCTAAGAAGTAAGAGGAAACCATAGTAATAAGGGTTTTACAAACTCTCAGGAAATACTGACAGGTCATCACATAGCATACAGTGAAGCCAGGAGCCACAGTGCATAACTGAAAGTAGCTTCTTCGGCAGTTGACAGATCATTGGTAACTACGGCCAGAACAGTTTCAGTGGAGTGATGAAGACAGAAGCTTGATTGAAAGGTAAGGCATGAATAGGCAAAAAGAAATAGCAAGAAACATAGAATACTCTTTCAAGAATCTTGGATGAAAGAGGAGTTTAAAAGTCTGGCGGCTTTCAGGAGGATGAAAGTCATGGAGCGGGTTCATCTTTTAAGATCAAAGAAAACTGAGTGTATTTCTGGGCAGAGTGGAAAGGATCCTGTGGAGTCAGAGAGAGGGAAAAAATGGATGATGCAAGACCCCAGGGGCTACCCCAGGGGTAGCTCAGCTGGTAAAGAATCTGCCTACAATGCAGGAGACATGGGTTCAATCCCTGGGTTGGGAAGATACCCTGGAGGAGGGCATGGCAACCCACTCTAGTATCCTTGCCTAGAGAATCCCCATGGACAGAGGAGCCTGGCGGGCTACAGTCCATGGAGTTGCAAAGAGTCGGACACTGAGCCACTAAGCACAGTGTCACACACAGCACAGCACAGCAAGATCCCAGAGGGGAGGGAAGAGATGAACCAAGAACACAGGTGGAGCTGGCTTTGAATAGAAGAGGGACACAGAAACATGCGTGGATATGAAAGAATGTGCAGGCTGAGTAGCTCAAATTTGGTGGGTGTTCTGTAATTGCTTCTATTTACTCATGAACTAGGAGTCGAATTAAATGGGGAAAATGAAGGGGTAAAAGGGTTGGATGGATTTGGATTAATTAAGATGAATGGAGAAAAGACTGGCCTCCATGATGTTGCTGATAGGCTGAGGTTAGAGACCATGCAATAATCATATGGGTAAATTATTCACTCCATTCAAAGATCTAGTTATAGGGAATGGATTAGTTCAGGGCTGGGTTTTCATGCATTATTGAAACATAAAGACAGTATTGCAGATCAAATGCAAGCTCTAAGCTAGGTGGAGGAGGAAGAGAAGCCAGAAGGAGACTGGTAGGCTGGCTGAAATAGTAGAATCAAAAATTAAAGGTTTTTTGGTGAGCACTTAGTACTATGAAAGTAAGGTGACCAACTCATCCCAGTTTTCCCAGGACTTCCCCAGGGTCAGCTGAAAAAAAAACCCGAAATCACACAACTTACAAGTTAAGAGTTTTGTTCTATTCGATGAACTTACTGAGGACTATAGCCTGGAAGACACCCTCTCAGACAGCTCAGAGGAACAGTTTCAAAGAGGTAAGGAAGAAGCCAGGGGATGTTAGAATTTTTGCTGGGGTGTTGGGGGGAACAGCCAACAAAGATTACTGCTAATAATAAGAAACAGACATCACAAGTGAATGGTTTCAGTGCTTTTCTCTGTATGGGAAGATGCAAGAGTCTGGGCTCACAGAAACCAGCCCTTTGATATTCATTGTAACTATCTAGGGTCAGTATCATTTTTCTCCATCCTGAAATCCCTTCAGGATGTGGAGAGCAGCTGCAGGGGCAGGTGGCTTGATAGTGGGCAACATTCATTGTTTCCCAGAATAGCAGGCAACACTTTGTTTACTGACACAGCAGGCAACATTTTTTTGTCCACATTAAAAGTCCTGTATCCTGGGAACCCTACCTGCAAGTTAGGGAAAAAAAAAAAAAAAGATGCGGGACTTCCCTGGTGGTTTAGTGGCTAAGGCTCAGTGCTCTGAATACAAGGGGCTCTGGGTTCGATCCTTGGTCAGAGAACTAGATTCCACATGTCACGACTAAGACCCAGTGCAGCCAAATGAATAAATAATGAAAACAAATACATAAGTTAAATTCTTCCAGTTCCTCACCAGCCAGCCTCACCCATAACCTCTTAAGGTTTAACCTTTCTGAGTTTAATTCACTTTCCCCTGCCCTCTCTCAAAGTCTTGAACTCTGCTGGCTGACACTGCAAATCAGATATTCTCTGAGGCCATTGTGTCTCCACATTCCCTTCCCACTGGAATTTCCCAAATATTGTGTCTTGGTTTTGGGTCTTTCAGATTTCTGTGTCCCCCGCCAATCTCCTCAGAGGGGATTCACTAAACGCCTCTCACCTCAATCCACCCACTCCCACTGAGCTCTCTCCCAGCTCTTCCTTCTGCCCTAAAATCCTCAGCCATATCCTCCTTCACTACAGAGCTTTTGTTTCTTTTCAGGTCAATTATCATAAGACAGTAATACGGTACACAATTACCTTCCATTCCTCTAGTTTAGAAATACTCTCAAATCCCTATTAGAATTTAGGTGGAAGATATTTAAACTGTTTTGTATTGAGTGCAATAACTTAAAGGAATGTATATCTTTCTTTTTATAAAAATAACCATCTTCTTTTCCCAAACATAGTTAGAGTGAGGTACAGCTACTTCCTTTAAAAAAAAAATTAGCCCCAATTTGAACTTTTGGTCTCTTTCCCTAGTTCCTTTTTTTTTTTTTTAATTGAATGATTACTTTGTTTAAGGTGGCAAATAAAACTCTGAGGCTTGATAGTGGGAAAGAACAGTCACGTGTTTCTTCTTTGACCTGGAGTCCCCACTAGAGGGGACTACTTTTAACTCTTGAGTTGACTTCTTTTATGTCTACCTCCAGCTCTCTAAAAGCATATACTTACATTGCTACTTAATTTTTCACTTCAGGCATTATGCAAGATATGGAACTTCTCTTCCTTTACACATTTATACTTACCCTTCAAGCATGAATTTTTCTGATCCCCACCCCAACCTCCCTAAATAATTTCTCTTAAACTAACATTTAGTATTTATTATAATTATGTAAAATGCTATTCCCTGAATAATTTTGTTTTCCCTAGAGTTAATCATTGTCTTTTAAAATTTGCATAATATATAATCATGGCAAATAGATGGGGAAAAAATGGAAACTGGCAGATTTTATTTTCTTGTGCTTAAAAATCACTGCAGACAGTGACTGCAGCCATGAAATCAAAAAATGCTTGCTCCTTGGAAGAAAAGCTATGGCAAACCTAGACGGCATATTAAAAAGCAGACGCATTACTTTGCTGACAAAGGTCCATATAGTCAAAGCTGTGACTTTTGCTGTAGTCACACAGATGTGAAAATTGGACAATAAAGAAGGCTGAGCGCCGAAGAAATGGTCCTTTTGAATTGTGGTGCTGGAGAAGACTTGAGAGTCCCTTGGACAGCCAAAAGATCAAACCAGTCAGTCCTAAAGGAAACCAACCCTGAATATTCATTGGAAGGACTGATGCTGAAGCTGAAATTCCCACACTTTGGCCACCTGATGAGAAGAGCTGACTCAATGGAAAAGACCTTGATGCTGGGAAAGATTGAAGGCAGAAAGAGAAGGAGATGACAGAGGATGAGATGGTTGGATGGCATCACTAACTCAACTGACATGAGTTTGAGCAAACTTTGGGAGATAGTGAAGGACAGGGAAGTCTGGCGTGCTGCAGTCCATGGGGTCACAAAGAGTTGGTCAAAACTTATTGACCAAACAACAACCAACAACATACTCATCACCAGTTCAGCCTTAAACTCTCCACTAATTTATAACTGACCTATTTTATCTTCTCTTGACCCTAGTGTTCTGTGTCTTGGTATGGGTCTATTTGCATTCATTTTGAGGGATAGTGAGTTTTTTCATCCTGGAAACTCCAGACCTTTGGTTCTGAAAATGTTTATTTATTGATGATTTCCTCCCCTCCATTTTCATTTTTTGTTTCTAGAATTCCTGTTACTCACAATCCACCTCCTAAACTGGTTCTCCTATTTTCTTATTTTCTCTCTATATAGTTTGTCTATCTCCTAGCCTAATATTTCATTTCTACTATCATATTCATGTTTCCAAAGGCTTTTTGTTTTCTGAATGCTCTAATAGGTTGCTCTTCTTATATCATGGATATAATACTTATATAGTTTTATTGTTTGTAGTCTTCTTCCTGCATAATCTTGGTTGTCTTCATTTTTGATTTCTTTCTTTTTATTTTTTAAATTTTTAAAAAAATTTTTTATTGGAATATAGGTAATTTACAATGTTGTGTGAGTTTTAGGTTTACACAAAGTAGAATCAGCTATACATATATTCACCTTTTTTTTTCATTCTTTTCCCACATGGGCCATTACAGAATATTGAGTAGAAGTTCCCTGTGCTGTACAGTAGGTTCTTATTAGTTACCTATTTTACATATAGTGCTGTATATACGTCAATCCCAATCTCCCTATTTTTCCCTCCCCCCCCCATTTCTCTCTCCCCTCATAATCATAAGTTTGTTTTCTACATCTGTGACTCTACTTCTGTTTTAGATTCCACATATAAGTGATATCATATGATATTTGTCTTTCTGTGTCTGACTTACTTCACTCAGGATCTTTATTTTTATATTGAGGCTTTCTTCCCTGGTGACCCAGATGGTAAAGAGTCTGCCTGCAATGCAGGAGACCCAGGTTCAATGCCTGGGTCGGGAGGATCCCCTGGAGAAGGAAATGGCCACCCACTCCAGTATTCTTGCCTGGAGAATCTCAGAGGAGCCTGGAGGGCTACAGTCCATGGGGTCGCAAAGAGTCAGACACGACTGAGCGACCATCACTTTCTTCAGATGTTTGGTCACCCTTGACCATCTGCTCTTATTTCAGAGTAGGACAGTGGCAAGCTGATAGGTACCTCTGAGCCATAGGTGGGGTTCACCTATAGGGAACTGCTTTGTCAGGTGATCTGGCTAGGCCGTTTCATTGGGGGACTTCTGGTGATAGTACCTCAAAGTCTTACCTCTTGTGCTGGTCAGATTCTTCAACGAAATAGCCTCCAATTTTATGTCTCCAATCACAGAACTGACATCTGGGAACTGAGTAAGGAAAAGAGTATCAAGGTCATAATCTGTAAATTCAGATTCTTCCGATTCTGAGCCCAAGCACGTAACCACTACGCAGTACAGCCCTTTCTCTTCTCTTTACCTCAGTTTAGTTTAACATGTTTTGACTACCTACCCTGTTATCTAAATGCTGTCTAATTAGACCCATTGGTCTGAATGCTGGGGGTAGATAAATCATCAGAACACCCTATTTCCCCCCATGGTAGGTTCAATTTAAGTCAGTAATAAAAAAAAAAAAAAAAGTCAGTAATAGCTATTGAACTTAAGACATTCAAAGTTCTAGGCTAGCACTGTAGAGCGGAAAATATCAGCAAGATGTAGTTCCTGTCTCAAGAAGATCACAGATAAGCGTGGGAGTTAGAAACAAATTATGAAACCAAAACACAAGGCAGAACATGACAAACATGCTGCAAAAGAAAGGAAGAAGTACTATAATTGTTTAGAGAGTAGGGATACGAAGGAAGTAGGGATTTCAACTGGAGCTTTTATATAGTATGGGATTTATAAACAGAGATGTGGGTGGGTAGGGTGTAAGCAGAAACAAAGGCCCAAAGATCCAAAGATCTGGAGTTTTAGGACTCTGCTTCTCTTCCCCACAGGGTGATTCTGGGGGCCCCCTTCACTGCTTAGTGAATGGCCAGTATGCTGTCCATGGTGTGACCAGCTTTGTATCCAGCCTGGGCTGTAATGTCTCCAAGAAGCCCACAGTCTTCACCCGGGTCTCTGCTTACATCTCTTGGATAAATAATGTGAGTCCTCTCAAATGATGGGATGAAATACAGTCACCTGGAGATTCACACATTGACTGGGGTGGGGAGCAAAAGTTGGGCAGGGGAAGCCATCCTCTTCCTTATCACCTTCAAAAGGTTATTTACCCCTTTCCCTTCCCCTCTAGTGAACTTTCCCCTGATAGTGTTGCCATCCTGAGTTCCTCTTCACATACCTANAACTCTTTGGCCTTTTTTCTACAAGGTCCTCTCCCTTTCTAAGCATCTTCATTTCTACTTCTAGCTCATCTGCTCCTTTCTTTCAAGTCCAGATTTCTGGTCCTGTCCTCTACTCAACCTACCCCTCCTACCAGTTTAGGTTTAGAGTCGTGAGTGAAAAAATGTTGCCTGACTTATCAGTAAACAAAGGATGTTGCAGTCATCAAGTCATCACATTACTGCCCCATCCTCCCCATGGTGAGCCCTGAGAGAGCTCAGGAGAGAGAGGATGCTGGCCCTCAGGCCATCAGCCACTACAGCCACCACTCATTGTTGTACCCTGAGGAGACTCGGGATGAGAAAGTGCAGGATACTGGCTCCACATAGTTGAGGTACATATCCAAGGAATAATTTCAGTGAGCCCAGACTCTTGCATCTTCCCCTAAATAGAAAAGTGCCAAATTCCTTAACTTGAAATACCTGGTTTTCTTTAATTAACTATAATCTTTTGGTGATTACCTACTGGCTCACCCCTTACCTCTCAGAGCTGAGAGGCTGCGTCCCAGGCTTAAGTCCTCAGTTTTGTCTGCTAAATAAAACATAATTCTCAATTTTTAGATTGTGCTTTTTTTTTTTCCCAGTTGACAGAGCCAACCTCTCCAGTAGAGGGCTTCCATCTTTAAAAACACCACCCTGAAGCAGAAAGTCCATTTTATTTGGTCATCCAGTTGTTGTTTAGTCACTAAGTCCTGTCTGTCTCTCCATGAACCATATCCCACCAGGCTCCTCTGTCCATGGGATTTCCCAGGCAAGAATACTGGAGTACGCTGCTCCTGCACACATATCCATAAACACCCTATTCAACACTCTCACTGAGTGGAAATCACAAAAATTTTCTACCCTCCTGTTCCGGTTATTTTCCCCTGCTGATCGTTACAGCTGGTTAGCTCTCAGGGAACATTGTCTTGGCCCAGATTTGAAAGCTCTTTACGGCTGGTGTTCTCTACCTCGGGGGTAGAGGGTTTGAAGCTGGCCTGGAAGAAGCGCCGCCTGAAGGCAGACCTGAGTCTCTGGCCTCCTGGGAACAGACCCAACCCCAGCCTGAGCCCCACAAGTGTCCGCGGGCCCCTCGCCCACGCCCTGGGCCATGTCCCGGGCCGAACAGCCGTGGGCCTCCAGCGAGAGCGCAGGAGAGAGGCCAGCTGGGCCTGCCGTGGGCTAGGCCGCCGCCCTGGGCCTGTGTTGCGCAGGTTTCCGGCTGCCTCCGGCCGGGCCCGGGGCCTCAGGCGGTCCACGGTGATTCCCAGGCGGCAACGGGGCGGGGTGACCTGCGCGAGGCCCGCCTGGCCGGATGCGAGGCATGACGGGAACGCACTTCCTCCTCTGGGGGCCTCGAGAAAACCACAGGGCGCCGGGCCAGGGGAGGCCGCCCCCGAGGGAGTTGGCAGGATGGCCGAGGGCCGGGCGGGTGGCGCTGCCGGCCTCTTCGCCAAGCAGGTGCAGAAGAAGTTCAGCAGAGCCCAAGAGAAGGTAGGAGGCTGGGAGCCGAGGCTGAGGCCCGACGCGGCCGCAGGGTGTGCGGGGTGTTCGGGGCGGGAGACCTGGGCTGGACACAGAGGCTGACCTCGGGAAAGGCGAGCAGGGGTTCCCATGAAAACAGCAGATTTGAGAGAAGGCAGAGAGCCTCGCCCAGTCTCGGACAGGGATGGGGGAAGCTGAGAGACAGTTCCCACCGTCTGTCTCTCTTGGAACCTAAACAACGCCCAAGCTGACCCAGAAAAGGGAAAAGAAAGGAACTAAACGTTGGTGACTGCTCTGTAGCAGATTTTGTCCTCGCCACCCAGCGAGAGTGGTATTTTTCACAGATGATGAAACTGGAGGTTCAAAGAGGGTCATTTCCCACAGAAGACAGCACTCACCAGCTGGGCTGGCAGCGAGTACCACCCGTTAAGGTGGGACCTGGAGTCCACCAGGACTAGAGTAATTCTGACGGATTCTTTCCATGCCTGACCCGGCCTGGCCACAGGCTATTGCTTTAGCGGATGTAAGCAGAAACTCATATCTGCTTCCTGTGCCTCCGTTTGGCGTTGGAGAGTACTTGGTTCAGGGTGGGCAAGGAGCACCTCTTTTTGCACTGTGTCCTGAATTAGCTTTGGGTGGCCCTGCTCTGTAGGGCTTCCCTGGTGGCTCAGACGGTAAAGAATCCCCATGCTATGCCGGAGACCTGGGTTGAATCACTGGGTTTGGAAGATCCCCTGGAGGAAGGGCATGGCAACCCAATATTCTTGCCTGGAAAATCCCCATGGACAGAGGAGCCTGGCGGGCTGCAGTCCATGGGGTCGCAAAGAGTCGGACAGGACTGAGACTGAATGACTAAGCACAGCACGGGTCCATCGAGGTAGACTGTCTGTCTTATCTGTACCTTGCCCACTTAACTAGATGGTGTGACCATTTCTCCACACATTTCACTGGGATTTTTGTTTCAGAGTATTTTCTTTGCTTCTGATCTGAATCAGTCCTCTCCACCCATCAGCACCCTGGTAGGTAAGATGGTAAGGAGAAATGAATAGGCTAGAAGGAGAATAGGAGGGAGAGAGATAACTAGGACCTGAGTGAGAATCTTGGTTTTCTAAGACTTCATGGTCTTAGAAGCATTTGAATGAACACCATATGCTTAAGAATTTAAATAAAAGCAGAGCACTAGCTTGGGTGCTGGGAAGGATTAAAGGCAACCAGCTCTCCAAAGTGGGATTATTAACGGAGAATTGATGGAATATAGATTTAGTCTTTATCTTTAAGAGGCTCACAATGGAAGGGTAGGGGGAATGTGTGTGTGTGTGTTTCTCCTGTCTTTGTCTGAGGAAGCTGGGTCATGTGAAAGAGCAGAGGAAAAGGGAAAGATTTTTGTGTGGCTAGATTTTGTTACTTCACCTTAACCTAACTTCACCTTGATCATGGTTTCAATCTCTCCAAAGGTTACAAAGCCTATGGAAAGGTCTAGTTAGAAGTCATTTTGGAGGAAAAGGAGGTGCTAGAGAAGAGAAGGCTGGTCACTCTTATGGGTTGGAAAAACAAAAAGAAATCGCCAAAGGCCAAAAATTTGTGGACAATAGTTATGTTTTACCTCCCTCTTTCACCTTCTATCATCATCCAATCTATCAACACTATGCATGCATGCGTGCTAAGCCACTTTAGTCATATCTTTGCGACCCTATGGACGTAGCCTGCCAGACTCCTCTGGGATTCTCCAGGCAAGAATACTGGAGTGCGTTGCCATGCCCTCCTCCATCATGTCTTCCTGATTCAGGGATTGAACTTGCATCTCTTAACGTCTTCTGCATTGGCAGGTGGATTCTTCACCACTAGTACCACCTAGGAAGCCCCATCACTATGCACTTGCTTTAAGATTTCTCTCCTTTTTTTTTTTTTTAAAGCATGAACTTGAAGCCTCAGGTAAATAACAGCTCTGCTCTAGGCTTCAGATTCTGCATCTGTAAAATGCAGTTGATGTTCAGTGATTTGGAGACTCAATTTGGTAAGGACACTGAAGTGAGAAGGGGAGAGGGATCCTTGAACCTCAGAGTCAAATACTTCCCAACTGCCCAGATACACCCTGTTCTTCTTAGTCTGAGCCCCTAGAAGGCAGAGAGAGAAACAAACTTGAATCTGCCCTGAGAAAGTCCCAGGCTGTTGCAGAAAACAAGGAGATACTCTGAACCCAGATTTAGACACAAAGGCAAGCAGACGTTGAACTTCAAGCAGTACAGCTGGTACCCTAGAGGCAGTGGGTATTGTCTGGATAGGATGGAAATGACCTGGGTTAGGAGAAAGAGTTCAGCTCAGCCTGTCCAAGTTTTTGAGTCTTGGGAAGTTATTGAAGGCAAAATAAAGATGGAGAAATTTACAGTCAAAAGAAAGGATTCCCTGGGACACTGCAATTTTACTATATGTGGTTGACTGTAATATGTAACAACTAATGTGTTAAATGTCAAATGCCTGCTATAGACAAAGCACAGGAATATAAGAAGGACATGATCTCTCCCTTTATGGAGCCCACATTCTCGTGATATGATCTCACTTCATCTTTTCAACGCTTTAAGCTTTGTGTTAGTATCCCAAATTTAGAAATGAGGAAATAAGGCTCAAAAGAGATTGGCAAGTGGCAGAATTATCACTGAAACTCAGGTGTCCTGCCTTAGGATCCCAATCTCAGGCTGCTCTCTATAAAGTTCCTGAAAAACCGCTCTAACATCTGTGTCTCCCCACTTCCTGCTGTGCTGGCCCACTTCTTGCTGATCTTCTTGCAGGAGTAAAGCTGCGAGTGAAGGTCTGGTGACTGTTAAGCCAGTGGAGATGAAGCATCATCCTGTTTTATTTTCCAGTTCCTTCTCAGATTCAAGATGAGTTTGGCTTTATTGTGTTTTTACAGTATGCTACATCTTCACATTTCACGCGAATGCTTTCACCATCTGTTTGTGATTTCTCTGTGGCAAGCCTCTCAGATCTCCCCCCAAGAAGGGGCATTCACTGTTTACCACTCCTCTGTTAGTCTTTTTCTCTGTTGACTTTCAGTCAACTTGTGAGGGTTCTAGTCAGCAATTTTTACAGAAAAATCCCTTTGTCCACGATATGGGCTGGACAACTCATCTCTGGAACTTAGAGATGAGTTGGGTAAGAGGCATTCTTGCCTGCTAGAAGCTTACAATCTAGGTGTTTTGTTTTGTTTTTAAGTAAAATAAGTGACCTGAGAGAGAAATCCATGGGAATTCAGAAGACTTGAGAACAGAGCGGGGTTTTGTAGTGAAGGCTGAATTGAGATAGGAATTATGTCTGATTAATAGTTACTCAGGCAAGTGATGAGAGAGCATTCCAGCTGAGGAATGCCAGCATGAGCAAAGCATAGAATCTGGAAATCCTTTTAGGCAAACTAGGGAGAAATGCTGCTGAGCTGGAGTTCAGGGATTGGTGGGAGAAAAAGCTGGAAAATATATGAGGGGATAAAGGAGAGCCTACTTTAGAATATATCTTGACAATAAGGATTCCATAATATCTAATATCCAAGGCCTCTTCAAATTACTCCAATTGACAGAATTAACTAAAATATAATAAATGATTATAGGGAGGGGTCATAGTGAGGAACTACAGCTACCAAACATGTCTGCAGTGCCTTTTTTTTTTTAAGCTTTATACTTGTAACTCAGCTTACATAAAAGGTAAAATAGGTGAATGAACATTGCAGTATTCTTCACCTATTTCACCAAGTGTTAACATTTTGCCACATTTACTTTTTTTCTTGTCCCTGCTCTTTTCTCTTTAAATATCTGTATTCCAACTTCTCAGCTGCTAGGCCAGGCAAATTGGGGCAGAATTCTTAGTGCAGGACTTTAAGGATTAGCATTATATGGGCTTTCATTAGTAAGTGATCCAAAGGTAAAATAATTAATTCTTTCAACAAACATTTTTGGAGCACCATACATCATCCTTCCTCAAGGAACTCAAGTTGAGGAGGAACATCTACAGCATAGTTTAAGTGCCCTGAGACATGGCCCTATTGCTTAAGACAACAAATACTTTGGCCCCAAGCCACTGGGTTATATTTTCACGGTGATCATGCTCATCTTTACAGTTTCATAATTGAAGGTGGGCGCATTCCGTCAACAAACACGCTCCCACACCCTCCAAGCTTTTTTCCCTGAGCCTTTTGAGGTTTGGGGATGTTGGTCTGCTCCCAAGTGTGTCACATAGACTCTAGACTGAATCGACTCCTCTCTCCTTTCAGCCCCCACCCTCCTCTCCGCACCAAGAACCAAGCCCCAGGCAGAGGAAGGGAGGGCTGGCAGGAAGGAAGTGAGAGCTGTGATTACCACTAAGCCAAGGTGGTTTTGCAACTTTCTGGTAGAGGACAGTGTTTGGTTGAGGGGAGAGGGTGGAGCTTGGGAAGATGAGTGACTCTGCACACCCAGGGCCCTGTGTTAAGTGAGGCAGAATAAAGACACAAACACAGATGGCTGCCCTGAAAAGGAAGTAAAGACAGGTGTTTATAGGGAATAGAGTGGAACTCAGCACGATGATAGTGGATTTGTATTAACTACTCACCATAGGGCACCACTGTGAAAGCAAGTTTTGTGTATAATATAATTTAATTCTCCCAACAGCTCCAGGAGATATTATTATCTTAATGAAGGAAGGGGAGTTCTATAAACTGAGGCTCTAGAGTTTAAGTGATTTGCCCAAAGGCTTATAGCCAGTAAGTAGAAAAACCAAGATAGGGGCATATATCAGTTCGGTTCCAGAGACCTTGGTCTTAACTGCCATAGAGAAAGCTCCAGAACCCCAGGATTAAGAATGGAGACACCTGAGTCAGAGTCTGCATAGAGCTGGCCTCACGCCCAAGACCTGGGCACTCCTTCATGTGATTCAGAGTTCTTCACAATGAGACTCCAATCTCCCTTTCTAGTTTCCTTACACATCATTCCTTGTAACACACTCTAAACCAGTCATGCTGAACCATTTCATGAAAACTGCTGTGAATCTGCACACTTCTCTTACTTTGCTGATGTTGTCTTTGCCTGAAATCCTCTTTCCACCCTCACCCTTTTTACTTTATTCCAGTCTAGCAAAATCTTAAATTCAAGGCGCAACCTTTTGTTCCCCTCCTGTATCAGTCTCACTCTCCTTCCTGTTATAAGTATTAAGTATCTATTTGCTGGATACTGAGAAATATAAATAAGTAAGGCAAGTGTCCAGTCCTCAAGGAGCTCACGGTTTAGAAAGAGACAAAGATAAATGCAAATAATAAAACAGAGAGGAATTCCCTGGTGATCCAGGGAAAACTGGCAACCAAAGATGAACGGTTTGAACAGAGTGCCAATAACTTCTATCAACAACAGGTAATCTGGAAGGTGGGACAGGGAAGCTTGTAGAAAGAAGGAAGGCATGAGGGCTGAGTGGTAGAACTACAGCAGGTTCTGCAAATCAGCAGGCAAGTTAAGCAAGTTAAGTCTCCATGCTTCCACTGAAAGGAGCTTGGGTTCGATCCCTGGTTGGGGAACTAAGATCCCGCAAGCCACACAGTGTGACAAAAAAAGAACAACAGTAATAGAAATGTATACAGGTGCAGAAGTTGTAAGTGCTTAGGAGGGACTGATTTACCTTGATTAATGAGATGCAATAGATATGATTAAGTTTCACAAAGAATATAGAGTATGAATTTGGTCATTTTAGATAGTTGCCTAATGATAAGGTAAGAAAGAACATTCCTGAAAGAGGGAACAGCATCTACAACAAGAAGAGTACGGCTTATTAGAAAACTAAAAACATGAGTGAGAGAGAGACCTGTAGGAAAAAGGAATAGTGAGAGCTGAGGCTTAATGAAGGATCAGATCCTAGAGACCCATATGTATGCTAGAGTTACAACTATAACTTGTAGATATGTAATGGACATTTAACTGAAACATTTGTTGAGCAGATGAATGGAGAATCATTAGAAGGTTTTAACAGCAACAAGATAGGCCTATTGTCACAGGCAAAAAAAAAACAATGAGGCCCTGGACTAAAGCCATGGCAGTGAGACTAGAAAACACGGGATGGTTTCCAGAGCTGGACATGGTGAAGGATTCTGTGAAGGAAGTGAGAGAGAAGTAGTTGAGGGAAACTCCTGATTCTCACTTGGGCCTGGGGGATGGTGGTACCTCTTTCCAAACTGAGGGTTACAAGTAGAAGAGTCAGAGCTTTCTTACTTGTTATAAGTGAGTGTCCTCTAGGAGAAGAGAAACTATCTTTCTCATTTCTGTGTCCTTTGCATCAGCACTGAGACCACTATGATGGCTGGTTCTCTGGGTCCCAGGGGAGAGGAGGTAGCTATCAATAGCATTCACTTCTAGCTAAGTTTCAAATGCATAATATCAGAGCTTCTCAGTTTTCCTACAAGGGCCTTCAGAGAAAAGAGTCTCCTACCCACCTCTCTGACTTTATCTAAAGGAATCTGCTGCTATGGCTGGAAGAGCGTGTCCTATGTGAAAAAATGTCTTCAAAGCTCATGTTTTTAGCCATGCACATTTTGCATTCTTCTAATTAATCCTTATTTTAATATAATACTCTTCCCCCCATCTCCACAGAAAACCACTCTAAATAACAATTTCATACCTTATTTATTCTGGGCTTTATATATACTCTAGCACATTGCTGAATACCCCAAATTGAGAAGAACCATAAAACATAATTGAAAAAAAAAACATAATTGACTTTTCAGCAACATGATGTATTTCTAATTCTGTTGGGCTAATATATGTACTTGCCTTTAGTTGAATCTGAGACTCAGAAGCCAGAGTCAAATGAGGCCAACAGATAAAAGAGACTTGACTATAACAGTGTGGACCTCTCTGATTTATATTCCCAGGTACTGCAGAAGTTGGGGAAAACTGTGGAGACCAAAGATGAACGATTTGAACAAAGTGCCAGTAATTTCCACCAACAACAGGTAATCTGGAGGATAGGAAAGGGATGCTTGGAGGAAGAAAGAAGACGTGAGGGCTGAATGGCAGAACAACAGCAGGTTCTGCAGATCAGCAAGCATCCCTTCTAACCCATCTAGCCCCCAGAGTCAGGGCCACGGGGTGACCTACCTGTTGCTTATCCTTCCCCTGGGAACCACAGAAAACTACCTTTCCTGTTCCTGCTCACCCTGGTTCGTAAGGGACAGAGAGTGTTTTTTTCTCATGGTGATTCCCCCAGGGTATAGTGACATCACCAGGTCCTTGGACAAAGATCAAAACAAGTGCCTTCCACTTCAGTTTCTGGCATATTCTTTTCCTTAGGCTGCCTCTCTTCTATCCTAGCATCTTCTCATCGCAGTGGCCCTGTGTCATACTGCCTCTTTGTCCATTACATCTACCTCACCAAAGCCTTTTATTCTAAAATAATACCTCCATCTTTTATCTGTCATTCTTAGCAGCAAAACTCCTGCTCTCACTGTTGCATCTGTCTTCACTGGATGCTATGGGTAATTTTATGTAGAAAACTTACATTAAAAAAAAAAGAAGAAAACTACGTTAAGAAGTGGAAAAGAAGGCACTGCAACCAACTCTGAAAATTCTATAGTGCATATGTGATTAGAACAAGAAAAAATATAATTCATATATAATAACGTTAAAAAAAAGAAGAGAAAGTGGGTAACACTTGGTGGCCTGTGGATAGGGAGAGGCACCTGGCCAGTCATCGGGCCTTGGGGAGCCATGCTTCCAGAGCTGCTGGATGTGACACCTTCTCCAGACCCAGCATGTGAGTGCCAGGTGACTGCCATGAACTACAGAGCCATGAAGATCCATAGCGATTCACATTTCCAGGGTGGAGTCCAGGCCAAAAACGAAAAAAAGAACAACCGTCTTTGAGTTCTCTGAGAACTGATAACAAACCAGAAAAGTGGAAAAAAGCATTTTACACTGACTTACCTTCTGTCACTATATCTGAAAAATTGCAAAAGGACAAGATCTGGGAGAGTGAGTTGAAGAATTTCTCAGTAAAGATTTCAGCTACCTAACTTCAAAGAAAAAGTACAGGTTTCTCCTTTCAGTATTTGAAAAAACTAGTAATGACTGATTTTATTCCTTCAAATAGATTACCAAATATCATGGGGAGTAAAAATTCTTCATACTGATGACATAAGATACTACATGGAACAAAAGAAAAAAAGTATTTACTCAAGAAATCAAGAACTTCTGTAAGAGATGTAGGGAAAAGAGTAGGAACTGGCCCACAAAAAGCAAGAACAAGTAGACTCAAAAAGCCTTTTTTATAAAGGTAAATGACATGAGGCACATCTTGTAAGTGAACAACACAGAAACTTTGCACAGAGTAATCACTATCAAGTTGTTGATGATATTGTATCTAAGTTAGTTTTTGACTATAAAAACTGCAAATGAACAAAAATTAAAAAAAAAAAAACTGCAAATGTCCTGGAAAAGTCTGAATATAAAGAAAAGCTGGAACTTCAACGTACACCTCAGAAGGACATCAGGGAAAATAATGTACAGGTACTTGACCAGAGTTTCCTATGTAAAGAAACCCAATAACGGAACAAAACTTTGGGTTTTTTTCAGAACGTGTTTCTCTACCCTTCTATTGAATTGAAAGGACTTGATGAGAAAACATATAATAAAGGTTCCATTTATGAAAATGACATAAAATTTTACATATCTACTGTTACATAAAAATGAACAAAAATGCACTCTGGCATTTCTGAATGGAAATGAATTATACATGAAAATGAAGAACTAAGGGTAGATCACTGTATAGGATACACACATGTATACAAGTTTCTAATTTCAACATGGAAAAAACTGCATCTCAACCAAAACAAAAGTTAGATGCTATACACTTCCCAGCATAGGATCTGAAGGAAAAGGACCTTCATTCTGTATTTGGTCAAGATTCTTATTTGTTATCAGTAAGTAGTTCAGGGATGTGTGCTCAGTTGCTCAGTTGTGTCCGACTCTTTGCGACCCTATGGACATAGCCCACCAGGCTCCTTTGTCCATGGGATTCTCCAGACAAGAATACTGTAGTGGGTTGCCATTTACTTCTCTAGGAGAGCTTCTTGACCCAGGGACTGAACCTACATCTCTTAGGTCTCCTGCATTATCAGGTAGGTTCAGGTTAGATCCCTGAGTCAGGAAGATCCCCTGGAGAAGGAAATGGCAACCCACTCCAGTACTACTCTTGCCTGGAAAATTTCATGGATGGAGGAGCCTGGTAGGCTACAGTCCATGGGATTTCAAAGAGTCAGACAAAACTGAGTGACTTCACATTCTCTCTTTCTTTCTTTTCTTTACCACTAGCGCCACCTTAGTTCAGAGGAGCACCTAACAATTCAGGCAGAGGCTCCATCCCACAGTTCCAGGAATCCAATGAATGCGATGTCAAGAATTCAGAGAGCTTACCATCTGGTAAAATCCACTGGAGAATGAAAATATTATAAGGAAGGAATTTTTTTAAAAATCTGGAACCAAATACAGAGTTTTATAAGAATACTAAACTTCTTACTATGCAAGAAGAAAACAGAATTTGTAGTTCACAAATACAATCTCATGAATTTGAGCAAGCTCTGGGAGATAGTGGAGGACAGAGGAGCCTGGCTTGCTGCAGTCCATGGGGTCACAACGAATCAGACACGATTTAGAGACTGAATGACAACAGTACAGTTTCTACTGAACTTTTTTCAGACTAGTGAAGAGAAGTCAGAATTTTTAGGTTATACAGGTTACACTGAAAACAATGATATATGTGATGTTTTAGATATTTGGGAAGAGGGAAATTCAAATAATCTGTTGTCAGTGTTTTCTCTTTTGACCTCTATATTTAGTGGCTTTTAGACTTAAAAAAATAAATAACTTTCAGAAATGATGAAAACCAAATTCTTGAAATTTTTATAAATTTATATAAAAATTCTTAAGATTTTCTTTCTCCCCCCAAGTTTGTTTATAGAACCAAATAAATAGTAACAATATTTTGTTTGCATTTTTCTGCAGAATTGAATACCTATTATAGAAAATTGTAGAATAAATTTGTGATTCATCTTATTAAAAAGAAAAAGAGAGAAGTGTGTACAGAGATTTATTCTTCTATGGGATATAGACTTTTTATCTCTGTGTACCAGGTCTCACATTTATCTGATTTAATTCTGACATCAGTCCTGGAGTGTGTGATCTTCTCTTTATAATAGAAGGGAACTATTAACTTAAAAAATGAATATCCAATTGCAATGCAATTCTGACACTAAATACCCAGAATAAGTCCAAACATTACAGGCTGAGGGCATAGTTCCCCACCAAACTACCTCATTTCAGACACCAGCCACAAAGCTCGAGAGTTCCCAGGCCACTTGCATTTTTGACCAACTGGTTACAAATTTGGGGGTTCTTACCAGCCACTCTCTGTTCATTTCCAAGGCAAACCACTCATTATTACAGTAATCCAAATCTATGCCCCAACCAGTGATGCTGAAGAAGCTGAAGTTGAATGGTTCTGTGAAGACCATCTAGAACTAATACTGAAGAAAGATATCCTTTTCGTTATAGGGGACTGGAATGCAAAAATAGGAAGTCAAGAGATACCTGGAGTAACAGGCAAATTTGGCCTTGGAGTTCAAAATGAAGTAGGTCAAAGGCTAACAGAGTTTTGCCAGGAGAACACACTGGTCATAGCAAACACCTTCTTCCAACAACAGAAGAGAAGACTCTACACATGTACATTACCAGATGGTCAATACCAAAATTAGACTGATTATATTCTTTGCAGCCAAAGATGGAGAAGCTCTATACAGTCAGCAAAAACAAGTCTGGGAGCTGACTGTAGCTCAGATCATGAACTCCTTATTGCCAAATGCAGACTGAAATGGAAGAAAGTAGGGAAAATCACTAGACCATTCATGTATGACCTAAATCAAATCCCTTACTATTATACAGTAGAAGTGACAAATAGATTCAAGGGATTAGATCTGATAGAGTGCCTGAAGAATTATGGATTGTGATTGTGACACTGTATAGGAGGCAGTGATCAAGACCATCCCCAAGAAAAAGAAATGCAAAAAGGCAAAATGGTTGTCTGAGGAGGCCTTAAAAATAGCTGAGAAAAGAGAAGCTCAAGGCAATGAAGAAAAGGAAAGATATACCCATTTGAATGCAAAATTCCAAAGAATAGCAAGGAGAGATAAGAAAGCCTTCCTCAGTGATCAATGCAAAGAAACAGAGGAAAGCAATAGAATGGGAAAGACTAGAGATCTCTTCAGGAAAATTAGAGATACCAAAGGAACATTTCATGCAAGTGAAAAGTGAAGTCGCTTAGTCGTGTCCGACTCTTTGTGACCCCATGGACTGTAGCCCACCAGGCTTCTCCATCCATGGAATTTTCCAGGCATGAGTGCTGGAATGGGTTGCCATTTTCTTCTCCAGAGGATCTTCCCGACCCAGGGATTAAACCCAGGTCTCCCGCATTGCAAGCAGATGCTTTACCATCTGAGCCACCAGGGAAAAGATGGGCACAATTAAGGACAGAAATGGTATGGACCTAACAGAAGCAGAAGATATTAGGAAGAGGTGGCAAGAATACACAGACCTATACAAAAAAGATCTTCATGACCCAGATAACCATGAGGGTGTGATCACTCACCTAGAGCCAAACATCCTGGAATGTGAAGTCAAGTGGGCCTTAGGAAGCATCACTACAAACAAAGCTAGTGGAGGTGATGGAATTCCAGTTGAGCTATTTCAAACCCTAAAAGATGATGCTGTGAAAGTGCTGCACTCAATATGCCAGCAAATCTGGAAAACTCAGCAATGTCCACAAGACTGGAAAACGTCAGTTTTCATTCCAACCCCAAAGAAAGGCAATGCCAAAGAATGTTCAAACTACCATACAATTGCACTCATCTCAGAGGCTAGCAAAGTAAAGCTCAGAATTCTCCAATCCAGGCTTCAACAGTACATGAACCGTGAACTTCCAGATGTTCAAGCTGGTTTTAGAAAAGGCAGAGGAATCGGAGATCAAATTGCCAACATCCGTTGGTTCATTGAAAAAAGCAAGAGAGTTCCAGAAAAACATCTACTTCTGCTTTATTGACTATGCCAAAGCCTTTGACTGTGTGGATCACAACAAACTATGGAAAATTCTTGAAGAGATGGGAATTCCAGACCACTTGACCTGCCTCCTGAGGAATCTGTATGCAGCTCAAGATGCAACAGTTAGAACTGGACATGAAACAACAGACTGGTTCCAAATCGGGAAAGGAGTAGGTCAAGGCTATATATTGTCACCCTGCTTATTTAATTTATATGCAGAGTATATTTTGCAAAATGCCATGCTGGATGAAGCACACGCTGGAATCAAGATTGCCAGGAGAAATATCAATAACCTCTATATGCAGATGACACCACCCTTTTGGCAGAAAGTGAAGAACTAAAGAGCCTCTTGATGAAAGTGAAAGAGGAGAGGGAAAAACTTGGCTTAAAACTCAACATTCAGTAAACTATGATCATGGCATTCAGTCCCATCACTTCATGGCAGATGGATGGGGAAATAATGGAAACAGTGGCTGACTTTATTTTTGGGGGCTCCAAAATCACTGCTGATGGTGACTGCAGCAATGAAATTAAAAGACCTTTGCTCCTTGGAAGAAAAGCTATGACCAACCTAGACAGCATATTCAAAAGCAGAGACATTACTTTGCCAACAAAGGTCCATCTAGCCAAAGCTGTGGTTTTTCCAGTAGTCATGTATGGTTATGAGAGTTGGACTGTGAAGAAGGCTGAGCACCAAAGAATTGATGCTTTTGAACTGTGGTGTTGGAGAAGACTCTTGAGAGTCCCTTGGACTGCAAGGAGATCCAACAAGTTTATCCTAAAGGAAATCAGTCCTGAATATTCATTGGAAGGACTGATGCTGAAGCTGAAACGCCAATATTTTGGCCACCTGATGGGAAGAGCTAATTTATTTGAAAAGACCCTGATGCTGGGAAAGATTGAAGGCTGGAGGAGAAGGGGATGACAGAGGATGAGATGGTTGGATGGCATCACCGACTCAATGGACCTGAGTTGGAGTAAGCTCCAGGAGTTGGCAATGGACAGGGAAGCCTGGCGTGCTACAATCCATGGGGTCAAAGAATTGGACATGACTGAGAGACTAAACTGACTGGCCACTCAGGTTCCATAATTCACTAGAATGACTCACAGAACTCAGGAAAGTGCTCTAGTTACAATTACAGTTTTATTATAAAGGGTACAAACCAGGACCAGCCAAATGAAGAGATACACAAGGGGAGGTCTGGGATGATCCCAAGCATGAAGCTTCTATGTTCTGAAGACATGTTACTTTCCCAGCATGTTGATATAGGATTACCAACCAGGGAAGCTTACCTAAACTTCAGATGTCTAGAGTTTTTATTGTGATTTCATTACATAGTGAATCATAGGCCATGTGATTGAACTTGGTCTCTAACTTTCTTCCTCTCCTTTCCCCTGGAGGTCATGCTGATATCACCTATCTGAAAGCCCCAACCCCCTAATCACATGGTTCACATTTCTGGTCTGACCAGCCACCATCCTGAGTCATTTATTTAGCATAAACTTAGGTATGATCTGAGAGATCCACCATGAATATCTTGGAAGTAACTTGGAAAATCCAAAGAATTTAGAAGTTACTTCTCAGAAACCAGGGCTAAAGACCAAATTCTTTATTGTCCTATATCAGTTAACTGAATTATATAGAAAATAATTCTTTAAAATTAATTTAAAAGCATATTAGCTATAATCTAATTCAGTAGTTGACTGTGTCAGAATCATTTGAGAAATGTTTTTAAATACAACATCTCCAGTAGTAGAGCTTGGGAATCTGTATTTTTAAACTTGTTTTAATGGAAGATTTCAGATATATACTAAGAAAAACCTGTTTTTTGTTTCATCTTGATACAGATGAAATCTTGATAACAGATGAAGTCTTGTTTCATCTGTATCTCCACCCACTTTCCCCATCCTTGATCATTATGAAGCAAATTCTAGATATTTTATCTATAAAAATTTAATTATCAGTCTCTAAAGATAAGGACTCTTAAAATTTCACCACAAAATCATTATCACACCTAAAAATATTTTTTATAAAACATTCACTCATTACAGCAATGAGTTTTTAAAATTTTTTTGAGATATTTAAATTATAAATATCAAGAGGAAATCCCTGATGGTCCAGTGTTCTCAGAGCCAAAGGCCCAGGTTTAAGCCCTAGTTGGGGAACTAAAATCCCACAAACCACATAGCCAAAAAAAATAGTATATTAAGAAAAAAAAAGAAGTAAAAAATAATGGGTTCACACTGTCCCATGCTACAACTACTGTTTTTTTATACTTACAATTACTTTCTGTTTA
>SJYQ01002518.1:129942-184780 GCA_006410935.1 Redunca redunca | reverse complement strand
TTACTTTCTGTGTATGTGTATAATCTCTAAATATATCCACAACAAATAATCGGTTTACAAAAGTGTTATTATTCCATTCATTGGTTTTATAACTTACTTTTTTCACTTTACAAATATCTTTCAAGATAGTTCAGGTTAAGTATCTGGCTTAAAACATATTTTAGCAGTATCTTAAAAACATCTAAAAAATAGCAGTAATTTCTTAATATCATAAAATATGCAGTGTTCACACTCTTCGATTTGTGTCACTTTTTAAAAATAATTTGTTTAAATCAGCAATTTGTTGACATATTTAATAAATCTCTTAATCTGTAGGTTTCTTATCTCTCCTTTTTGCAGTTTATTTATGGATGATAGCTTCCCTAGTGGCTCAGATGGTAAAGCGTCTGCCTGCAATGTGAGAGACCCGGGTTTGATCCCTGGGTCAGGAAGATCCCTGGAGAAGGAAATGGCAACCCACTCCAGTATCCTTGCCTGGAGTATCCCATGGACGGAGGAGCCTGGTAGGCTACAGCCCACAGGGTCACAGAAAGTCAGACACGACTGAGCGACTTCACTTCATGGGTAATACTAGGTTGTTTTTCCTGCAGTTTCTAAATTTTGCTGATTAAATCTCCCTGGTACTGTTGAAAAGGTTACTCTCTCTCTTGTATTTTCTGTAAATTAATAGTTAGATTTAGAGAGTTGATGAAATTCAGATTTTTGTTTTTGTTTGTTTTGGAAGCAAGAATACTTGATACTATAGGTGTTACATTCTTCCATTGGAGACACATAGTGTGTGATTATCTCCTTTTTTTGTGTGATATTAACAGCCATAGGTGATCATTAACTAGAGTTATCTGTTTTACATTAAGCTTCCTAAGTGATTATGAAGTAGCAGTGGGAGAACAGCTTTTGGCCACCACCAATCTAGTTTAAAAAGCTTCCCTGGTGGCTCAGACGGTAAAGCCTCTGCCTGCAATTCGAGAGACCCGGGTTCAATCCCTGGGTCAGGAAAATCCCTGGAGAAGGAAATGGCAACCCACTCCAGTACCCTTGCCTGGAGAATCCATGGACAGAGGAGCCTGATAGGCTACAGCCCACGGGGTCGAAGAGAGTCGGACACGACTGAGCGACTTCACTTTCACTTTCAATCTAGTCTAACTCCATCAAGGGGAAATAGGATCTGATTGAGAAGGAAGTAATTTAATCAAAGTAACATAACTTACGAGCTGCAGAGCTAGGATTCAGACTTAAAGCCTTTACTTTTTTCCCCCCGTACCTCACATGGAGGCCTCCCTGGGCCTCTTCTCAACTCCAGCTGCTGCTCTGCTTCCAGCTCCAAGATAGGAAGCATACTTTGAAAGGTTTCTGACTCTTGGCCCATCTGGCCCTCCGTTCTTTCTCTGCCTTATAGGGTGGACCTGGAATGGTAGATGTGTGGGTAGTAAAGGTAGGAGATGAAGGAAGAGCCATCAAGAAGAATAAGAGGATCAGATGGGACAGTCCCTCAGTATTCCCTGTGTGAGCCCACCAACTAACTGTCACTTGAGCGAGGAAATACATTTGAGAGATGAAATGGAGTTAGACTAGGAATAAGGGAAAACATTTCTCCTGAGAGAATGTTGCACCTAGGTAACTGGTGTTTGAATATGCTTGGAAAGTTTAATTAACAACCATTTCATAAGTACTTGCTACATACAAACAATACAGCACCCCTGTTCTCAAGGCTTTCACAGTTTAGGGAGAAAAGCAGTGAATATACAGTTGGGTCTGAAGCTGGACTTGGGTGTCTAAAATGAACAGGAGGAAAAAGGTCAAGGTTAAGGTAGCTGGGCTTCCCTGATAGCATAGTTGGTAAAGAATCTGCCTGCAATGCGGGAGACCTGGGTTCAATCCCTGAGTTGGGAAGATCCCCTGCAGAAGGGAAAGGCTACCTACTCCAGTATTCTGGCCTGGAGAATGCCATGGACTGTATAGTCCATGGGATTGCAAAGAGTTGGACACTACTGAGCAACTTTCACTTTCACTTTCAAGGAAATTGAAAGTGAGTGAAGTTTTCCAGAAGTTGGACCAACTAGTCATGTGCCCTACCTTTTACCTGCAACCAGTTTATAGGTGGACTTTTTATTAATAAATAAATATTACTCCCAAACTACCCAGCCAGATTTCAAGGCTTTGACACTTGCCTAGGTGCTTCATCAAATTTTCATAAGTAATTTTTCTTTGAGGACTCTGCTTATTTCCCCCTTTCCGTTTCCTTAACATGTATTATATAGGAAGAATTATTTTCCTCAAGCAGCATTTTCATCTCTTATTTCTGGTAGTGACAGCTGCTTCCAATTCATTGCCTTTAAAATCACATCTAGGGACTTCCCTGGTGGTCCAATAGTTAAGAATCCACCTGCCAATGCAGGGGACACAGGTTTGATTCCTGATCCGGGAAGATCCCACATGCTGCCGGGCAACTAAGCCTGTGCACCACAGCTACTGAGCCCACATGCCTAGAGCCCATGTTCCACAAGAAGAGAAGCCACTGCATTGAGAAGCCTGAGCAACGAAGCCAGAGAGTAGTCCCTGCTCATTACAACTAGAGGAAGCCTGCACACAGCAGCGAAGACCCAGCCAAAAATAAATAAATCTAAAATCACATCTAACAATCTAGCTTCATCTTTCCCTCCTGGGCCTCTATTAGATCAAGAACTGTCAACACTTGCTTAGGATTGGTCATGCTCTTATTTTGCTGAGTGTTTGTGTTTCTCTGAGTCCGTTTTTTTCTCTAGCAAGTTGGGAACCGCAGGACGGACTTCTCCATCCTCAGAACCCCAGTCTATTAGGGCACAGCTCTGTCTACCTGAGTGCTTACACAAGCTTCCAGAGTGAGTGAGGGCTGGGACTGTTTGTTTAAGGGATGGGAAGGATGAACTCAGACTCTTTATGATGCCATCAAGAATTTTGCAAGGATTTAGAGGCTGGGAAAGATTGAAGGCTGGAGGAGAAGGGGACGACAGAGGATGAGATGGTTGGATGGCATCACCGACTCAATGGACATGAGTTTGAGTAAACTCCAGGAGTTGGTGATGGGCAGGGAGGCCTGGCATGCTGCAGTCCATGGGGTCGCAAAGAGTTGGACATGACTGAGCAATTGAACTGAACTGAGACAGCAGAAGTGATAAAATTATAATATTTAGAGCCAGAATTAACATTTAGAGCTGGGCTTAGTTGATATTTATAGATGAGGAAATTAAAGCCAGAGAAGTAGAATAACTAACTTGCTAGTTGATGGCAGAAACAAGTTTTTGACTTCCAGACAAGTGGGAGGCTAAGACTGTCAGAGCCCCATCTGTCCGGAGAGAAAAAAGATGCTGGGATTATTCAGCCTGCAGATATTATTTCAGGTCAAAGAAATAAAATGACGCTGGTCCTGTCCCACATATCTAGCACCCACTACCACCACCACACACCCTCTCTGTCTATCTGTCTCTCTCTCTCTTCATCTCCCCAAAGGAAAGAGCAGGAGCATACAGGAAGAACTTTGACTAAGACACTTGATCTAAAACACAGAAATGGAGTTGGGCTTTTGTGAGGTGCAGTGGGGGATAGAAACATTCTGGTCTTAAGGACAATGGTATAAATAGTACCCTTAATTTTGAATAGTGTACATATAACCTGCATCATCATACATGGTAGCCTTGATTACTGATCTGGTTTTCCAGGCCATATAATATCTAATGGGATAAAAAATTAAGAACTTCATTTGTAGAAATTATGCAAGATAGTTTAATAGTTTTTATTACTCACATTTGTATTCTGAAGACTAAATCTTCATGATGAAGTAAAAAGTTGAGTCCATGTTGTTTCCTTTCAAAAAAGAAATTAAAATCCTTGTTAACTTATATAATCCCCCAAACTCTTTCAAAGCATGGTTATCACATTTTCAAAACTCTCAAAGTTATACCCACCTACCATATCCATGTTTAAAACATATTATGTACATCTTAGACTGTTTAAACTTTTTTCTGTGAATGACAAAGCAAAGAGGAAGTGAGACATCTTTCTTGGTGAATGCTGTTTCTGAATTTTGTTAACTGAATCTGTCTCTATCATGCTATTAAAATCTGTCTCTTATCACTTTCTCAAGGTCACCCGTGACCTCCAATTACCAGGTTCAATGATTTACTGATTCTTCATGCATTCTAACCTCTCTGTTGCATCTTACCCTTCTTCTGTCAGGATGTTCCTTTGATCCTTGTTTGCTGTGCCACACATATGATCCCAATTCTCCCACCCATCTGATGGTACCTCAGATTCCCTTGAGACTATCTGTCTTTGTGTCCCTTGAACCCTGGCATGCAGCCCCTTGAAAAAAGACTTTTAGCCTGAGGTATGGTCAAGAGTTTGAACTGGCTTAGAGGTGAGCTCTGGAGGCAAGAAGATGGATACTAATCATCTAGCTTCCTTTGTTTACTTGACCAAGTAGACCTAGTTTTTCTGCTGCTGAAATTAAGTAATAATGATTTTTCTCACAAACAGTTCCACAGTTTAAACTTTTAAATTATGAGATAGAATTTTGTGAGTTTTCAGCTTTTTTCTCATAAATTTTTTATACTCTTGGTATACTCAACAGCCTACCTATAATGAACATAAGCGAATAAAACAAGGAAACATATTCACAAGTATTTTTATGATGTATGGCAAAATGCCTCTTAGCTCAGATCATCTGAACGGAGGATCACTGTGTGGGTCTGCAGGCCTGGCCCTGTTGGATACCCTTGACATGGGCTGTCTGTCCAGTCCCACACTCCAAACGTTGGGACTGTCAGTCTCCAAAAGGCTGATATCCTGGGGTCAAAACTCCTCCTCACTCGATTCCTAGAAACTAGAATTCACACAGAGGAAGGAGTCCAGATGTAATGGGTCTTAGACAACACCATGAGGAACAATTGAGGAGGCCTATGAAAAAGAAGACCTTGTGAAATATGTCTTCAAAGCTGTGTGCAAAAGAGACTAGTCTGCTCTGAATACAGAAGGCCAGCCTAGGACCAGTGGGCAGAAGTTCTAAGAGAGCTATTTAAAAATGAAGTGCAGGGGCGGTGGGGGGTAGGGGATGAGGGTGGGGGAGCAAAAAAAAAAATTGAAGTGCAAACACAACCTTGTAAATCAACCTTACTCCAATAAAAATTAATTAAAAAAAAACAACTATACATTGGTCAGTGGTAAACAGTCCACCTGCCAGTGCAGGAGATGTACAAGATGCAGGTTTGCTCTCTGGTCGGGAAGATCCCCCAAAGAAGGCAATGGCAACCCACTCCAATATTCTTGCCCGGGAAATCCCATGGACAGAGGAGCCTGCTGGGCTACAGTCCACAGGGTCGCAAAGGGTCGGACACGACTGAGCGACTGAGCACACACACACGCACACACTGGTCAAAATCTTCCTGGAGGTGACACAGTTTAGTCTTATGACAGTGAACCTAAATTTTCATAAGACCTACATATAATTACGTCTGGTAAAGAGTGTTGTTGATTAAAACATAAATACCAAAAGAAAAAAGGAAGTGCAGGGAAGGACAGGAATGGCCTGTGTCTGAGTACAAAGAAAGAAGGGAGCCTGGTGTCTGCAGAAAATGGTAGCAGTTTATCTATTCAGAGGACAGAGTCAGCCAGAGCGTCACATAGATAGCTTCACATAGGACCCTTAAATTCCAAGGGTCTATTGGGTGGGGGTTCTCGTTCACTGGGGAGAACAAACCGAGGAAGAAAGACACCAGTGCAGTGGGAGCAGTTTCGCAACTTAAAATTTGTCCCAAAGGAGACAACCTACAACTTCTTGATAAAGAGAATAGAGGCTGATGTATAACATTTGCAAATGTTTGAAGAAATTCCAGGACTGATTTCTGCTTTTAACCTACTTTTCAACCTTGACGCCTAGAGCATCTTTCCAGATGTATCTCTTTAGTCATCAGAGGCACTTCTCCCTTTCAGGCAGAAGGTCATAAGCTATACAAGGACCTGAAGAACTTCCTCAGTGCAGTCAAAGGTGAGTATCAGGGAGCACAGGGGCATCCAGATGGTGTTTATGCAGCTACTAAGAAGTCTGGGGGATAGAAAAAAAACCAACCATACTCAGGCTTTTCATCACTTGCCTGTGCCTGACCCCTGGAACTTTGTGGACCAAGGAAGAGTAACTTTTCCTATCCAACCCCACCCAGCTTCCCTCAGTGATAGCCCAAACAGAGAATTTGCCCTTTGGATTAGCCCCATTGATTCGCCTGTCACCTATATGATTATGTCAGACTACTTTATGGTAGCACTGAGTCCTCTCCTTTCAGTGATGCATGAAAGTTCAAAGAGAGTGTCAGAAACCCTGCAGGAGATCTACAGCAGCAAGTGGGATGGTCATGAGGAGCTGAAGGCCATCGTGGCGGTAAGAGTATGCTGGGCTTTACAGCTCTTCCACAGCCACCCTACCCTCATCTCAGCCGCACCCCAGCTTCTCTGTCCAAGCAAACAGGAGAACAAAGGAGCCAATTCACACTGTTCATTTGTATAGCCCTGGTCACAGGTGATAGGAAGGAGCTGTAACTATGAAGGTAAAAGCAAGTTTTCCCTAATCCATGGATTCTTCTCTTTTTTATCCTCTTCCTCTCTTGAAAACCTTAGGAAGTTTTACCTACACAAAACCCAGTTTGTTGGTTTTGAAAACTAACTTTATGCAGTCATTTGCTCCCATACTTCCCTATCCTTCAAACTCTAGAGTCCAAGACTGTTCTTAATCCCTAGAATGTATGTCCAGTCTCTTACAGGGCAGTTCCTGAGGAAGAGCTGTTTCTTCATCTGACTTTTCCCCAGAGTTCGAAATGCTCTTTTAAAAATATTGGTGCTCTCAAAGGAAGTTTGTTGCAGGAAGAATTGGGATATTTCCCTGGAATGAAGTTGTTGAGAAGCGGGGCCCTTACCACTGCCTTCTCCCTCTATCCTACAGAATAATGATCTCCTTTGGGAAGACTATGAAGAGAAACTAGCTGACCAGGCTTTGAGGACCATGGAAAACTATGTGGCCCAGTTCAGTGAGATTAAGGTAATCAATCAGTTTACAGCATCAAGGATGGATTATGGGTGGCCCATGTAACCCAGGTTCGACCCCTGGGTCGGGAAGATCCCCTGGAGAAGGAAATGGCAACCCACTCCAGTACTCTTGCCTGGAGAATCCCATGGAGGGAGGAGCCTGGTAGGCTACAGTCCATGGGGTCGCAAACAGTCGGACACGACTGAGCGACTTCACTTTCACTTTCATGTAAGTTAGAAGACACAATCTCCAAGGAAAATCCCCTGAGAAGAGAATGGCAATCCACTCCAGTATTCTTGCCTAGAGAATTTCATGGACAGAGGAGCCTGGTAGGCTCCGGTCCAGGGAGTCACAAAGAGCTGGACATGACTGAGTGACTATCTCACTTTCACTTGGGTAAAAGTACAAAGTAGAGTTAGAGCCCATGGTTAGGAATGAAGTTGGGTAGGTTAGGAAAAAGATCGAAAGTTGAGGGTTTACACAAGAGGTTAGTGTGAGGGGTTAGAGACAGTGTAAAGGTTACATTTAGATTTAGATTTCAGTGAACTAGATTTGGGCTGGTTTTGAATTAGATCCAGGTCAGAGCATCCCTTTTTGTTGTGAGAAACAGCTGGTGGGACTAAAGATATTTATTGTTGTAGAGAAGAGAAAACTTAGAGGAATCATAATAATTATCTTGAAATATTTGAAAGCCTGTTAGGTAAAAGAGGACTTCAGCCTATTCTAAACTGTTCCAGAAAGTAGAATTAGAATTCATTAATTCATTCAACTCATATTTATTAAACATCAACTCTGTTGAGCACTGTGCTGGTTTTAGATTAATATAGGAAGAAATTAAAGGAAGCCTCACTTAAATTTCTAATAGCTAAAGCTTTCCCAAAAAAATGAAATCTACTGAGAGAGAGTGAGTTGTCTATTCTCTGTTAAAGCAGAAGTCTAACTACTTCTTATCTTGGATATTGTAGATAAGCCTTGTGAACTGAATAGGAAGTTGGGTCAGATAATTAACAAGATCCTTTCAAGTTCTGTGGTTGAGAGAACAAGACAGAGCCTTTTCCATGGTTTGCCTCTCCCTGGTGTAATTTGTAGTTGGTATGAGATTGAGTAGATGTTCTCTCAGAGCTCATAATAGTTTGCCATTTTTATTATTATGCTGTAGAATTTTCAAACTACTTTATATTCATGTTTGATCTTTAAAATAACACTATGGGGCAACTGGGCTTCCCTGGTGTCTAAGTTCAGTTCAGTCGCTCAGTCATGTCTGACTCTGCAACCCCATGGACTGCAGCATGCCAGGCCTCCCTGTCCATCACCAACTCCTGGAGTTTACCCAAACTCATGTCCATTGAATTGATGATGCCATCCAACCATCTCATCCTCTGTTGTTGCCTTTTCCACCCGCCTTCAATCTTTCCCAGAATCAGGGTCTTTTCAAATGAGTCAGTTCTTCCCATCAGGTGGCCAAAATATTGGAGTTTCAGCTTCAGCATCAGTCCTTCCAATGAATATTCCGGACGGATATCCTTTAGGATTCTTAAAGAAATGGGAATACCAGACCACCTGACCTGCCTGCTGAGAAATCTGTATGCAGGTCAGGAAGTAACAGTTAGAACCAGACGTGGAACAGCAGACTGGTTCCAAATTAGGAAAGGAGTACGTCAAGGCTGTATATTGTCACCCTGCTTATTTAACTTATATGCAGAGCACATCATGAGAAACGACTAGAAGAAGCACAAGCTAGAATCAAGATTGCTAGGAGATATATCAATAACCTCAGATATGCAGATGACACCACCCTTATGGTAGAAAGTGAAGAAGAACTAAAGAGCCTGTTGATGAAAGTGAAAGAGGAGAGTGGAAAAGTAGGCTTAAAGCTCAACATTCAGAAAACAAAGATCATGGCACCTGGTCCCATCACTTCATGGCAAGTAGATGGGGAAACAGTGGAAACAGTGACAGACTTTATTTTGGGGGGCTCCAAAATCACTGCAGATGGTGACTGTAGCCATGAAATTAAAAGACACTTGCTCCTTGGAAGAAAAGTTATGACCAACCTAGACAGCATATTAAAAAGCAGAGACATTGCTTTGTGAACAAAGGGCCATCTAGTCAAAGCTATGGTTTTTCTGGTAGTCATGTATGGATGTTAGAGTTGGACTATAAAGAAAGCTGAGCACTGAAGAATTGATGCTTTTGAACTGTGGTGTTGGAAGAGGCTCTTGAGAATGAATCCCTTGGACTGCAAGGAGATCCAACCAGTCCATCCTAAAGGAAATCAGTCCTTGGTGGCTCAGTGGTAAAGAATTCACCTGCCAGTGCAGGAGCCATGAGTTCAGTCCCTGGGTCTGGAGGATCCCCTGGAAGAGGAAAGAGCAACCTAAATTCTTGCCTGAGAAGTCCTATGGACAGAGGAGCCTGGTAGGCTACAGCCCATGGGGTCACAAAAGTCAGACACAATTGAGCAACTAAACAACAACACAGGGCAGATGAGGCCCCAAAAGCGGCGTGCCTTGCCCTGGGTGACAGGCTAATAAATGGTAGTGCTGGGAGTAAACCCCAAAACTCCTGACTTTCAGTTTAGTAGGTTTCTCAAGGCCATTTCTTTTGGGCACTGAACCAGTTTCTAGGGTCATAGGATATGTTGTAGTTGAGTGCAGACTTCCAGGTGCTCTGGGGGGTTGCCCTCTACTCTCTCCCCCTGAGAATTCTCCATTCTTTCCAGATAATGAGGGAAATCCCTGAGTACAAAACCCTGTTAGAAAGTACAATAAAATTTGATAATAGGACAGGAATCCTGCCTCTCTGATACTCTGTTACCAACATTCTGGACACTTAAAAGTGAGTATCAAGGTCCTCTCTCTTGACTCTGGGTTAGGAAAGAATCGCCAAGCGGGGCCGGAAGCTCGTGGACTACGACAGTGCCCGACATCACCTGGAGGCGGTACAGAATGCGAAGAAGAAAGATGAGGCCAAGACAGCCAAGGTAAAAAACAAACAAACCCTGGTAAAACCCTCCTGCCCTCCCTTTCCCCACAGTGGTGGCAGGTGGTTGAGCCAAGTTCGGTTTAGGAAATGATAAATTCAGCCTCCACTGTCTTGAAGGAAATCCTGTTTCCTCTGACACCAATGCTCTCAGGATAGTCAGACTCAAGGCTAGGGAGGACACAGGTCTGGGGAAGGAGAGGCATGTTTCCTAGTAAGCCTAGTCCCTGAAAAAAAGCAGAAGAGAGAGGAAGCAATCTCTAGCTTTGGGTTCAGGAATAAGGGGAATTGGTTTGTCTCTCTTACTACCTAGGCAGAGGAAGAGTTCAACAAAGCCCAGGTTGTGTTTGAAGATCTGAACCAGGAACTACTAGAGGAGCTGCCTGTCCTTTATAACAGGTAATGACTGAGTTTCAGAAAAGGGCTGGATCCCAGGCCCTGGGCAGCCCAAACATGTTGCCTCCTGAAAAGAGCCCTGGTCCAAAAATGGAATGTAGCCTTAGCCCTGCTCCTAACTTGCTGGGGGTTATTAGGCTCACCACCTTATCCCTGGACCTTGATTTCTTCATCTGAAATTCAGAGATTCTTTGCCCTACCAGCTTTTCTGGGTTTAAAGACAAGATGTCTCTTAGGTAGGAGAGACCTTGGCAAGTAAAGTGCTGTCATCATGCCTGCTAGGAGTATCTGGTTTTATGCTTGAGTGTGTATTGTTTTAAACAAGCTTGGTTCATGAACATCTAGATTCATATACAAGATAAACCATGGGATGAGTGTTTTGATTAAAGAAGATGTTTTTGCTTCACAGTAGGTAAAAATGTTTTAGATATAAATTTCCCACATTGGAAGAGGAATCTGATCAGAAGTTCTATTTGTATCGTATTTTTCTTTTCATTGTACAAGATATGCTTTAATGCAGTTGTAGTCAGAGTATTTTATATGTCACTTTATATTAGTCTATGAATGAGGGATCCTTTATAATGACTGCATGTATTCTAAAATATTAATTATGTGATTCCTAATTTAAACAGAATTGAAATTTAATAGTTTCTTTAAATGTAAACTTCCACAGTTCATTTACAGTAGAATTTCATTAATGTACATACAGCTGCATAGACGTCCAAGTACCACATACTGAGAAAGAATACTTATTCTAATTATAGCTGTATGGCCTTATACATCACTTCTGAAATTCTTCAAAGCACTTGCACATCTACTTCAGTATCTGAAGAGCCTGAATCAGATAACTTCATTCACGCATGCTAAGTCACTTTAGTCATGTCCAACTCTTTGCAACCCTGTGGATTGTAACCCTCCAGGCTCCTCTGTCCATGGGATTCTCCAGGCAAGGATACTGGAATGGATTGCCATCCCCTTCCCAAGGGCTCTTCCCAACCCAGGGACTGAACCCATGTCTCCTGTGGCTTCTGCGTTCCAGGCAGATTCTTTAGTTCTGAGCCAGGAAACTTCACTCATAGAGATCTGTTATACTTTGGTGTCATGTCTCCCCTGCCTTCCCACTCCTGAGAGTCTAATGTACTCCTGTGCTGGCTCTGATGAATCCAGATCCCAACATCCTGAGTCTAGGCCATGGAGTGCTTTTCTGTGAGGAGCCCGGCAGTGGCTGGCCTTGGCTTATGCATCTACCTTATACTTCCAACAGAGACTTTCTTTACCAGCACTTACCTGTACGTGTTTGTTCTTTTGCTTCCTGATAGTCGTATTGGCTGTTATGTGACCATCTTCCAAAACATTTCCAACCTGAGGGATGTCTTCTACAGGGAAATGAGCAAGGTGAGAAACATCTGGCCAATTTAGACACCTGAAAGTGTTAGTCGCTCAGTCATGTCCAACTCTTGGCAACTCCATGGGCTGTAGCCTGCCAGGCTCTTCTGTCCATGGAATTCTCCAGGCAAGAATACTGGAGTGGGTTGCCATTCTCTTCTCCCAAGGATCTTCCTGACCCAGAGACTAAACTCGGGTCTCCTGCATTGCAGCCAGATTCTTTACCATCTGAGCCACCAGAGAAGCCCATTTAGACACCTAGGAGGGTTTTTCTAACAAATATGAAGGTCGCTTTAAATTTACATAACCTCAATAAATATCCATATTGGCATCACAGATGTTTACTTTTTTCTCATGGTGAAATAACAGCACTTGATGGACTGTGCTGCTTCATTAACAACTGAATGGTCTCCAAATGAGTTTCAAGTGCACCAAGGAGATTAGGACTATAGAAGAAACAGCTGAAATAGGGAACTAAGTTGTGCGATCTTGTCTTCTGTTGCTGGGGGGTGGAGGCGGTGTTTAAACATAGCTCAGTTTCTCAGGTCATTGGTCTTGGAAAGGGCCAGCCCTATTTAGTGATGGGCAGCCATGGAACATGACCCCATGGGGGCTTTTCTAGTCCTGCAATTCCAAGACACCTTGCTGTTACAGTATTAATTATATTCACATCCATATCCACACATGTTCCTCTCCACAGTTTCTTGGCTAAATTATGGTTTGTCTAGTTGATATTACAATGACTTTTTGTTCCCTGGGTCACCTGAGAGAAGCTAGAACCTCAAATCAATATCAGATATCAAGGACCTAGCCTTGGGAGAACTGCTAGTCTGATGGAAAAGACAGAAATTAAGACACTAATGCAAAAGAGATGAGGAATTTTATCATTTAGGGTAGGAAGGTTTTATTCTGGGGAGAGAAGGAATTTGTTGGTCCCAGGTTCCCACGTGGCTAATATCTCTTCTCTTGCTTGCTCCAGCTGAACCACAATCTCTACGAGGTGATGAGCAAACTGGAAAAGCAACATTCTGACAAAGTCTTTGTGGTGAAGGGACTCTCAAGGTGAGCTGCTTCTGAGACTCATTTCTGTTTGGTTTATTCTGTGTGTGAACACATTCAGCACTCTCATCTCTGACCCCAAATCCTGACCTTTCCTTTGTGTCCAAGTACATAATATTGTTTTTTGTTTGTGCTACACCCCTAAATATATGATTTTTCTTTTATGAAATACTTCAATAACTAAAGATAAAAAAGAATAGTACAACAAATAGCCATATACCCATCACCAAATTTAAGAAATCACTTAATGAATTCCCTGGTGGCTCAGTGGATAGGAATCCACCTGCCAGTGAAGGGGACACAGGTTCAATCCCTGGTCCGGGAAGATCCCACATGCTGCAGAGCAAGTAAAGCCCACGTGCCATAGCTACCGAAGCCCGCAAACCACAACGAAGAGCAGACCCCACTTCTCCACAACAGAGAAAGCCTGTGTGCAGCAGCAAAGACTGAGTGCAGCCAAAACTAAATAGATAAATACATGAAAACCTTTTAGAGGAGAAAAAGAATATGTATAATTAAATCTCCCAGTGTCCCTTCCCCACTCACTTTCTCTTCCTGTCCCCCACCGAGGGTAACCACTGTCTTAAATTTTAGTATTTATTATCCACGTTTTTTTACTTTAATTATACACATATATGAATACACAAAAATACTATTTTACATGTTTTAAAATTTTATTTAAATATAATTATACTGTATATATTCTTTTGTTCTCTTAGTATTGTTTTTGAGATTTACTTATCCTTGTTGCTACATGTTGTTAGCTCTGATCTTTCCTTTTCATAACTATTATGGATATTACTATATGGCTAGTTCACAATCTATTTGAACTGCTAGTGGACATTGACATTGCCTTCCAGTTTTATGCTATTACAAATAATGGTACAATGAATGTGTTTTACATTTCTCCTTGCGTGAATATTATTAAGAGTTTCTTTAGGATGTACTGGGAGTGGAATTGCTGACTCATAGAATCTGTACCGGAGAAGGCAATGGCACCCCACTCCAGTACTCTTGCCTGGAAAATCCCATGGACAGAGGAGCCTGGTGGGCTGCAGTCCATGGGGTCGCTAAGAGTCGGACACGACTGAGCGACTTCCCTTTCACTTTTCACTTTCATGCATTGGAGAAGGAAATGGCAACCCCCTCCCGTGTTCTTGCCTGGAGAATCCCAGGGCTGGCAGAGCCTGGTGGGCTGCCGTCTGGGGGGTCGTACAGAGTCGGACACGATTGAAGCGACTTAGCAGCAGCAGAATCTGTACATTTGGGTTCCTTCAGCCTTACGAGACATTACCATTGCCAAACTGCTCTCCAAAGTCATTGTCCCAGTTTACAGCCCACCAGCAGTGAATTGAAGCCCCCATTGCTCCATATTCTTGCTACATGTGACATTGTCAGACTTCTTAATTTTTCCAAGGAAATGAGTATGAAATTGAATTTTTTGCAGTTTTAATTACGTCTCCACAATGGCTGGTTAGCTTGAATATCTGTTCATGTTATTGACCTTTTAAGGTTCCTGTTCTGTGACTTTCATGTTTATCCTCTATTCACATTTTTAATGTAGATAGTTTACTTTTTTTAAAAAATTGATTTATATGACGTGGGTTTTTTTGTATATTCTGGATATTAATCCTTTAGTGATATGCATTACAAATACCTTTTCTTAACCTGTCATGACTTGCTTTCCTGTGTGTGTCAATGTGGTATGTCTGTTACCTTCATAATGTGATCACTTTCTTATTCTAAAGCCTTTTAAGTTTTAGTAAGTTCTTTCTATGCACAAGGTTTTATGCTGAGAGTTAGGGACCCAGAGATATAGGTGACTTGTCTTTTCCCTGAAGTGACTTACAAAAGTTGGAAGGACACAAAATGTGCCTAAGAAAACAAGGAACAATATAAAATTGCACATACTAAGCACCTAAGGAGAAACAGTTAGGAATTCCAAGAGTTAAGTGATTGCAGTATGCAGATAGATGGTCAGGGAAGACTTTGAGGAGGTGCTGAGTTTGAGATTTGAAGAAAGAATGGGGCTCAGTATGTTGTTTGTATTTGATATTTGTACTACTCATTTAGCAGTCAGTTACAGACTATTAAAAGGAATCACTAACAGGCCAGTATAGACTTCCCTTTTCCAAAAACTCTATTTCTTCTCTTCCCAGCATTGAAAACCAGAGTTCTCTCTGTGTCCATTCATCTGAAATTAACCTCACTTACACCAAGATGTCCTAGAACCTTGCAGAGAAATCTGATCTTTTCTTGGTATATCCTGGGCCTTCTAAACCTGCTGACCCATAAGATGCTGGTGCTAGAAAGAACCTTATGTCACTTAGCTTATCTTACATCAGAAACTCCCACAGGGCTGGAACTAAATTATTACCTTTCTCTTCCTGTCACTCTTCCTATCATTCTCTCCCATCCTTGAACCCAGGATACAGCACGTACTTGCTATATGTCAAGCAAAAATTTGTGAGTTGCTTAATCAGGTAGTAGCTGGTACCCAGGAGGCACTTAAGGAGGTGAGTAGGAATTAAGCTGATCTTGCCTGCAGACGCACTCAACACAGTATCCAGAATACTCAATAAATGTTGTAGTCAGTTTTCATTGTTCATGGTAGTTTTGTTCTAGAAATCACCACAAGCACTGAATTAGTGAATACTGAACAACTGCTCCTAGGGGAAACATGGGGTAAGGTTCCTAGGAGCCCCTGGTTCCAATATTTTCATCAAGTGATCCATACAGAACCTTTCTTGTATATTTGTTTAAAGACATTTAATATATATTGTTGATTCATTCATATTGGGAGAAGGCAATGGCAACCCACTCCAGTACTCTTGCCTGGAAGATCACATGGATGGAGGAGCCTGGTGGGCTGCAGTCCGTGGGGTCACAAGGAGTCAGACACGACTGAGCGACTTCACTTTCACTTTTCAGTTTCACGCATTGGAGAAGGAAATGGCAACCCACTCCAGTATTCTTGCCTGGAGAATCCGAGGGACGGGGGAGCCTGGTGGGCTGCCATCTATGAGGTCGCAGAGAGTCGGATACCACTAAAGTGACTTAGCAGTAGCAGCAGCATTCATATTGAACCCACAGCCACCAGTACTATAACTCATGCCTGAGTGAAGCTTAACTAACATATGTATTTTCTCTGGAAGGCACATCACAGACTTTCTGCTTTCAAACAGCACTTTGGTACTGCACTTAGAGGCCATTTTAAGCAGCAAAATCACCAAAGAAAATCACAACAATGTGTAAAAACTTGGCAAACAGGACACATTTACACTAAGAGCTAAAACAGGAAGGCAGAGGCTTGCCTTGTTAGGCCTCATTTGGGAGAGTACTGGTCAGGCAATCATTCTTCATAGCTGGCATGTGTCTGAGAGTGATTCTGAAAGTATCACAAGTGTTGATCTTGAGGTTTAAATAAATTTCAGAGGGTAGATGAATTTGCAAACACAGAATCCATGAGGATCGACTGTATTTCACTCATGAACTGTTTTTCCCCGAGGAAAATACTTTGTTAATATATTGCTGAGTTTTTTTCCAGTCATTTTTCTTTATATATTTTTAGATAATCAAGATTGTGATATGGATAAAAATTCTATAGCCTTTTTCCACTTTATAATTTAAGCACTATTGTAAATTATACAAACTTTCTGATGCCATTTAAAATTGCTTTTTCTGTTTTATTATTATATGAATGTATCATTATATATTTGGGATATTGGGGTTACTTCCAGTTTTTCGCTCTTCTGAATCTAAATGCCCTTCCTGTTTTTAGCAGCAACAGACGCTCTTTAGTCATCTCTCCCCCTGTTCGAACATCTACAGTCTCCAGCCCTCTAACCTCACCTACCAGTCCTTCTGCGCTTTCCTTGAAAAGCGAGAAGGACTCCAGCTCAGCAAGTGAAGAAGAGCTGGCATCTGATTCAGCCCAGGGAGAAGACAACTCCGAGATTAAAGAAGAGCCCTTAAAAGACAAGGAAACAGAGGAGGAGGCCGAGATGAGCTCCTCTGAGGAAGAAGAGCCTCTGCTAGCCTGCAATGGCCCCACCCAGTCCCAGCCCTCACCCCTCACTGAGGATAGAGAGTCCCGGGAGGAAGTTTTCCCTTGCTCCCCAGCTCCATCACCAGCCAGAGCTCTGACCCCTTCAGAGCAGGCTTCATCCTCCTCAGTAGTAGTCCTCCGAACTCGTACCTCAAGCGAGGGATCTGAAGAGCTAAAGAAGAGAGTCTCTGTGCAGAGGTCTTCAGCACCACCTAGTAGGCCTCCGCCACCCAGAGCCACTCCCAGTCCTAGGAGCTCCTTAGGGAACACGCCCTCCAGCCCTCCAGCCTCACCCACCAGCCCTCGGGCCTCCTCAGAGGCCTCTCCTGACCCGCAGCCACCAGAGAAGCCAGTAAGAGAAAAGGAAGACACCAGCAATCTGAACCCAGAAGAACTTTGTACTTCCCCTACTTTGATGATCTCTCAGGTGAGAATAGATCTGGCTGAGTCTTTATTCCCTTTTATAATCTCCATGTGGATCATTTTTGCTATGCTTAGGTTGCCCCACAGTAGATAGGATTTTATGTCATTATATTACAGTTTCAAGGATAGTCTTGGACACCTTTTTTGGTTCTGGGATTTCTTGCACATCATCATAGCAACTAATTTAGTGATTTGTACTGCTAGGGTAATTGACTTTTTTTTTTTTATGAAGGGTAATTGACTTTTGCAAAGGGCTTATCTCTTAATATAACCAGATTATTACTAATTCTTTCTTTCTTTTGCTCCAAGTTCTGGGAGTTCCCAATATAAAGTACCTACAACTGACATCCTGATCATTACCTTTTTTAATGTGGGGTAGGGAGGAAGGTCTCATTTCACTTTGTCATACTTGTAACTATGGTAATTAGACCCCAAGCAAAATGGCATCAGCAAATTTCCAAGACATTGTCTTTGATGAGAGAGGCCTAGAAGGAACTCACAGAGGACAGTAAAGCAAAAGGATGGTCTTTTGAAAAGTGAAAATTTTGATGAGAAAAAGATTGTGTTAAAACAGAAATGCAGACCCTCTGTGAAAGATCTGGAAATCAAGTCATATTCTATTCAAATTACATGGACAGTCTATCATGTAGAAGAGACATTTGACTTGTTCTTTAAGACTCCTGAGGACAGAAAAAGGCCCTATGTGCGAAGGTTTTATTTTTAAGGTACACTTTGATTCAGTGTAGAGGAACTTTCAGCGATTAGCTCTGTTAAAAAATGGCATGGGAAAAATATTTTTTTAATACAGGGAAAGGGGGCCCCAGGGGCATCCAAAAACCAAGGATGAGCCACCTTGAAAAATAGCTCCCCTTCCTTGATGTTAGAAGCTCAGGCTATGTGGTCACCTACCTGTCAGGTGCACTGTGCAGAGTATTATGGTGCAGCATCTGACTGGATGGCATCCAGATTCATTCATTCAATCCACAATCATTCATTAAACCCCTTCTATGTGCCAAACACTTTTCTAAGAAGTGGGGTTATTAGAGTGAAGCCAAACAAAATTCTCTGCCTTCCTGCATCTTATCTTTTAGTGGAGGGGAAAGAGACAAGAAACAGAATAAGTAAGTAAAATTATAGTTTAGTGTTAATAAGAGTTACAGAGAAAAACTTAAGTAGGGGAAGGCACCAGAAGGGAGTGCTGAATTGCAGTTTTAAACAGTGGTCGGAAAAGGTGACACTTGGGCAGTGGAGGAGGCCAAGGCATGAACCATGTGGATATCTAGGAGTGTGAGATGTCTGGTACACCTCAGATCATAGCACCCTACTACTGAGTATGCCTACCTGAAGGTTGACCCCGATATCTTGGGAGCTCCCTGCTGTCTGAGAGGAGCTAGCATGGACAAAGGGCACAAGGCTGTGATGCCTGGCAAGACAAGGAAGATGGAAAACATGAGGACAATAAGCTTATCTCAGCTGACTCCCCTGAGGTACTAAAATCTGAGTCATCAAGGGTGTTATATCCTTGCCTGGGAAGGATATTCACGTGACTCACGTGAGATATTGAGATATTGAAAATCCTAATACATAGGACATAAAACTTGCCTTTGGCTGGTTTCCGGTCTGAGGTTGCCATTCTGTGTGAGAGAGATATGCAGGACATGTGGATAGTGAATAAGCACAAGGTCAATGTGGGATTTTGTGTAGTGAAGAGTAGAGTCACTTTTCTGCACTGAAAAAAAGCAACTCAACTGTATGGAAAATCCAAAATTAAATTTGACTTTGTAATGTATGATTTTAGTATAGAGGCAGCAATAGAATGACCTGTTTGGCTCAGGTGAATAAATTTGCATTCTTGGAGTAATTTTACTGAAGGGGAAATTCTGGGGGCCATGATGCTGTTTGACTACTTTGAGGAACAGGCTAGTAACACTATCTTCCTAGGGGAAGAGGTACAGGACACAACCTCCTTACATTTGAGATTTATATAGTGTTTCCTTACTCCCAGCCTCTCCTGTGGGATTGCTTTAGTCAGTGGCTAAAGAGACATATTTTTTCTGTGGAATTAAGCAATAGAGCATCTTACATCCTGGCCTGTCAGTATCATCAGTCCTTTGAAGCTTGTGTCCCTATAAAGTTTGTTCACCTCCCTCACAGATACATCATAAATCATATGTTCTCTCAAGCAGAACTGTGGACCTATCACATATAAAAGTAGGTAAATAAAAAGATAACTGTGAGAAAATCTGTTCTTGCCCAGCATTCGAATCACCTGAGAGAACATGAAGATTTTGACAACTTCCTTGGAGGTAGCACTTACTTACTTGGAGGTAGACTTGTTGTTGTTTAGTTGCTAAGTCATGTCCGATTCTTTGCGACCCCATGAACTGCAGCCTGCCAGGCTCTTTTCTCCATGGGATTCTCCAAGCACGAATACTGGAGTGGGTTGCCATTTCCTTCTCCACGGGATCATCCCGACCCAAGGATTGAACCCGCGTCACCTGCCTTGCAGGTGGATTCTTTACCAATGAGCCACCATGGAAGCCCAGAGTTAGTACTACCTTTGAGGTAATTCATGGCCTAGAATCAGCAGAGGGACTAAGAATAAGGAAATTTTCCTGAAAGGAGAAATCACAGAATTTCACATGACTATCATCCTGTTAGGTTTTACTTTAAAAGGATGACTTTTATAGTGTGTAAATTAAATTTCAATTTTTAAAAATTCTTTTTAAACCTTAAGAGTACCAAGGTCTTCCCCTGTCTTAGCAGTTCCACACCTCAGGCTCCCATCTCAGAACCTAGACCTTTTCCCAAAGAAGACATCATGCCACTTGGCTCTCCTAACTGCCAGGGGTTAGGATCATCTAAGTGCGTGCATTCTTGAGGAGAATTGGTCTAAAAGTGGTAGCTAGTGGTTTTAAGACCTATATTTGTATCCTTACAGACCATCACATAAATACATCTATATAGATGCATGTCACACAAATCATGGAAACAATTCTGGAATTCAAAGGCCTGGTTGCCTGTCCCAGCAAGTCACTTCAGCCTTTGAATCTTGTTTTCCTAAGCCGAGAGGATGACATAAAGCCTTCCCTGATGCTTTCAGGCTGCAGTCAAACAACTTTATATGTTTGCCCTTAGTATTACCTGTGACCCTTTAAAGTGTAAGGCAGAAAAGACCCTTCTAAGCTGACAGGCTGGGAGGTTGAGCCACATCTCACCAGTAGAACTCTTCTTTTTGTAGAACCAAAGTCTTCAGCTTCATGGCTCTGCAGTTCCAGAAGAGAGCAATGTCATAGCACTTGAGCCTGAAGAAGAGGTAAGAAGGCCAGATGCTCAGAGAACATGGGGGTGGTGAGACTGGGATTGGGCATGGACCAAGGCTTGGCTGCAGGCTGGAATCCTCACTGTGGGCTGCGAGGGGAACCCAGCCATGAACAGATTCCTTAGGGCAAAGTCAAGCAGGTGGGAGCCAGGAGAATCAAAAGTAAATGAGGCTTCCTTTGTGCCCATTTCCCACTGGCTTTGGATTTCCTGATCCCTTCTCATAGCCATCTCCTAAGAATGTACTTAGTTACGCCTAAACTTATTTCAAAAAGGAGTTAAGAGACACAAAAGGCATATAAAAAGTAAATACACACATACACAAAATATAGCAAAGTAACGCAGAATTCTGTACATTAGTGATAGTGACATAAAATGGAGCCATGAATTAGGCAAGTACAAAAATGCATTCTGTAAAACAGACTTACTAATGATAGACCACAAAATTGGTTCCAGACTTTCTAACATCCAAGAAGAAGAGGGAAAACCTGATCAGTTCACCCACTTTATGATGCCCCTTCCTTAAGAGAACATCTCCTGCTACTAAGATGAAAAGAAATCTCTTTTGGGACTTCCCTGGTGGTCCAGTGGTTAAAATTTTGCTTTCCATTGCTGGGGACATGGGTTCAATCCCTGGTCAGGGAACTAAGATCCCACATGCTGAGGGTCAACTAAGCCTGAGCACCACAACCAAGACCCAACACAGCTAGAAATAAGCAATTTTTTAAAAAAGAAAGAAATCTCCTCTGCGAATCCTCATAAAGAGATGGTGAATGAGATAGTGAACAGTCTCTGCAATAAGGCTTCACAGTCATCCCAAAAGCCAGTTTCAAGTCCTCCCCCACTATCACCCCCCATAAAAGCCAGTGCGTTACACTAAATATATTCAGGAGAGGAAGACTGATTTGGGGGAGGGCAGGTCCACATCTAATGCAATCATGTTTACTTTCTAGGTGTCTACCATTCAAAATGCCCAACTCTGAAGAGGAACCGCCAGGACCTCCCCACACACCTCCCCGGAGAGACTCCTCAGCTAGAGGATGTAGGTCAGAGGGACTAACGATCCAGCATTCATTTCTGGTTTCTCAAGCTGTGAATCCTGGCTGTCGCTAAAGACCTAGCATTAATGGAGGCTGAGGAGCAGAGTTAGGGGAGGGAGGGAGGCAGGCTTGGGAGAAGAGACTGTTGGAATATTTAATTCAGGTTTTAGCGTTTTGACAGTAATAGGACCTTATATACTAATTAAGTGGGGCTAAAATTATAATGAGACTATAAAAAGGAAAAGCATCTGTAGACATACACATCTGTCCTCATACAGACATATAACCACATATACTCAGAGACGCACAAATCTTTGATTTACCGCTCATTTTGCAGGACTTAAAACCAAAAGAACAGATTTTCAGACTGATAAATAAAGTATTATTCTGATGTGTGTGGGGTTTTTTTTGGACACAGGAAGTTGTTCCAGGCAGGCACACTGTTCTCCACTTAGGCAAGGTTATTGACTGTACCCCAGGTTCAGAAAGCTTTTGTCACATCCCTGACCTCCAGCTCCCCCTACCTCCTGGCTATAACACTTTGCTGATGCCTGGGGCTACAGGCTTCTCTCCTCAGTCTAGATGCATTGTTGCCTACCTCCTCTGCCCTTTGGTTAATAAGCAAATATCCTTGGAAAGGGGTTTTACTTTTGAGCTGTGTCTAGTGTCTACAGATTGGTACTTGATGTAAGTAAGACTCTGACCAGGATGGAAGAAGAAACAGAACTCCAAGTGAAGGGGAAGGATTCATGGTATAGATACAAAGTGTAATGGAAGTGGTATGGAATTAGGATCAGAACTCTTGGATTCAAGTCCTATCATTTGCTTCTGTGAAAACATTAAAAACTAACTTTGAGCACTTCCCAGATGGTCCACTGGTTGAGAATACGCCTGCCAATGCTTGGGACATGGGTTTGATCCCTGATCTGGGAAGATTCCACATGCCAAGGGGCAACTAAGCCCTCATGCCGCAACTGCTGAGGCCAAGCACCCTAGCTCATGCTCTGCAACAAGAGAAGCCGCTGCAATGAGAAGCCTGCGTACCACAACTAGAGAAAACCCAGCGCAGCCAAAAGTAAATAAATAATAAATTAAAAAAATTTCACTTTGAAGTCCTGCCACCCTGATAAATATGCATACATATACAAGCACTCATCCATTTTTGCTTTTGTTTCTGGGGGTGATGGATGATGTCACTATTCGTTCAGTCATTCAGCAAGAATTTATTGAGTAGTCTGCCAAGCACTGCACTGAGTACCAGAGAAACAATGATTGGGGTAGGGGGGAGTAAGAACTTTATAGGGACAGAATACTCAGCGGGGAGCAAAATAGGCAGGATTTAGCAATGAGTGAGAGGAGACGCGTGATGAAGACTGAAGTTTTAAGGAATTATTTTAGGTTAGGCCTGGTGGTAACATTTCCTGAAATGGTGACTACAGGAGGAAGTGCATTATATATGAGTTTTCTGGTTTCAGGCAACAAACTGACACAATTCAGCACTAAAGGATATGATGGAAGGATATTATGCAGCTCACAGAACTGAAAGACAACCAGGCTGCAGAAAGAACCAGTCTACGGATGTCTAGCAGGAATGCATGGGCTGCCCCTCCTGGCTGCTGTCATTGGCAGACTCAGCTTCAGCTGCCTCCTGCCACTGTGTTCTTTCCCTGGAGAAAGACTCTGACTGGCCCAGTTTGGGAGGAGGCGTGTTAGTGTCTACAGTGTCTATAGGAATGACAGGAAGACCATACGGGTGGTAGAGGGTGGGAGTAGGAAGAAGGGTGGATTACAAAGAAGGGCAAAGAAGCTTTGGGGTGATTTGACTGGGATAGTGGTGATAATTTAATGTGTATCCGTTTGTCAAAACTGATCAAATTGTACACTTTATGTGCAGTTTATTGGGTGTCCCATATAAACATTAATACAAAAAGCTTGAGAACTTGCAGGACTTTTCAGTAGACATGTCGCTTAGGGAGCTGGAAATGCATATTCGTACTTAGGAGTCATTTTTCTAAGATCTAATCCTGTTATTGTTCCATTTTAAAAACTTCAAAGGATCTCTAATGAAGTGGAGGTTGCATATCTCCCTGTCAAAGTCCTCCTGTCTGTATTTTAATTCCTCTCCTAGAAGGCATCCCGCTCCCCTGGCACTCAGTCACTGCTGCGGGTGATACTCTAGGACTAATGGAAGGGGTAGGGGAATGCTAGGAATACAGGCTTCCTGGCTGTCCAAGGCCCTCCAGGACCTGCATAGAATGCTCCTCCCAAGGCAAAACCAGTTCAAGCCTTTTCTTTTCTGGGCATTCCCTGACCCTCATCTCCTAGGAAACTGATCCTCTTTGGAAAGTGTGCCAGAGAGGACTCCTGGGGTCCTTGGTCTATTGGGGGGGAGATAAGCACTCAAGGTAACTTCCACAAAAGAGGTACAAATGAAGTGGAAAACTACTGTGTGAGACTGATAATCTATCAGCATATGCTGCCTCCCCACCTGAGGCTCCAGGAATAATGGGGAGAGGGCTAGTAAGCTGGGCATGAGTAATCATTTTGCTTATCTAGGGCAGATGGTCCCAGTTAGGAATCAAATTGTTTACCCTAATTTGAAAAATGGTGAAGTTGTAGCTGGTCCAATGGTAGTGGGTTGACAGAACTTACTAGACTAGGACATAGAAGACTGCCATCCTGGCAGCACCACAAGAAGGGGCTGAAAGCTGGGCAGAGATGAATATGTCTTACCCTCTACCCTGAGGCCCCTGGAGGTCTGTTGCCATAAGGATGGCTGCTCCAGCTTCTGAAGTCTGGCATTTAATACTTGGAGAATACTGGTAGCTTACCACCACCTGAGGCGTCATTCATCACCTATCTGTATGCATCTAGAATTAATTGCAAGCCCATCACCCAATCCCTGACTTCCAACAATGTGAAGGAGACTATTGACAGACCAGGTAAAATATCCAGAGAATACTAGGAATAAGACACATCCAGGATGTACGGGATACACCAGAGAGCAGAGGACACACTGATTACAGAGTTGGTTATTTTATGCTGACGTGGATGCTGAGCATGTGCGTGCATGCTGCTGTTCACTCAGTGGTGTCCGACTTTTTGAGACCCCATACACTGCAGCACACCAGGCTTTCATGTCCTTCACCATCTCCTGGAGTTTTCGCAAATTTGTGTCCATTGAGTCGGTGATGCCATCCAACCATCTCATCCCCTGTCGTCCCCTTCTCCTGCCTTCAATCTTTCTCAGCATTAGGGTCTCTTCCAAAGACCTGGCTCTTCCCACCAGGTGGCCAAAGTATTGGAGCTTCAGCTTCAGCATTAATCCTTCCAATGAATATTCAGGGTTGATTTCCTTTAAGACTGACTGGTTTGATCCCCTTACTGTCCACGGGACTCTCAAGAGTCTTCTCCAACACCACAGTTCGAAGGCATCAGTTCTTTGGTGTTCAGCCTTTTTTTTTGTCCAGCTCTCATAGCCATACATGATGACAACTGGAAAAACCATAGCTTTTAGCTAGATGGACATTTGTAGGCAAAGTAACATCTCTGCTTTTTAATATGCTGCCTAGGCTTGTCATTGCTTTTCTTTTAAGGAGCAAGTGTCTTTTAATTTCATGGTTGCAATCACCTTCTACAGTGATTTTGGAGTCCAAGAAAATAAAGTCTGTCACTGTTTCCACTGTTTCCCCATTGATTTGCTGTGAGATGACGGAACCAGATGCCCTGATCTTAGTTTTCTGAACATTGAATTTTAAGCCAACTTTTTTACTCTCCTCTTTCACCTTCATCAAGAGACTCTTTAATTCCTTAAATTCTTTTTTGCTTTCTCTGCCATAAGGATGGTGTCATCTGCATATCTGAAGTTATTGATATTTCTCCCCGCAATCTTGATTCCAGCTTGTGCTTCATCCAGCCCTGCATTTTGCACGATGTACTCTCTATATAAGTTAAATAAGCAGGGTGACAATATACAGCCTTGACATACTCCTTTCCCAATTTGGAACCAGTCCATGCATGCATATGGACCCTATTTTTCTGCATGTTTACACTTTCAAAGTGAATGGCATGTGCCTACATGGATAAAATCATGTACCAGCAAACCTTTTAAGGTTACATTTTAAACAGAAAAAAAGATGCTTCTGAGAGACTATGAACCTTCACATTAAATTGTAAAAGTAATAGCAAATCAGTAGTCAGTTGGACTGGATGGCTTCTGAGAGTCTGTGGTTCTAACAATCTTGAAACATAGTGGAGGGACTTCCTTGGTGGTCCAGTGGTTAAGAAACTGCCTGCCACTGTGGGTTCAATCCCTGGTCTAAGAAGATCCACATGCTCTGAGGCAACTAAGTCCATGTGCCACAACTACTGAGCCTGTGCCCCACAAAAGAAGCCCTGCAATAAGCCCGCAGAGCACAAGGAAGGGTAGTCTTTGCTTGCCGCAATTAGAGAAAGACCATGTTAAGCCATGAAGACACAGCACAGCCAAAAATAAATGAATAAAAAAAAATAATAATTTTTTAAAGTGTTAGGAAAAAAACATAATGGAATATGCCATGGGGGAGACTGACCCAGATACAAGAAAAATTTCAACTTTCCCTGGAATTCATGGTCAATTTGTCAATAAATGCAAGCAGTTGTCCACCTCTGCAATTTAACCCTTAGGATTTGAGTTTCCTTTTCTCTTCTCTTATCTGAGGACTGGCCAGGCTTACCTTGTTATTAACTTACATACATCTTGCCTACGTGTTAACTTTGCCTTTCTTGGTTGGATTGGTAGTTTTCTCACACATGGACTTTTTTCTTCCTCACTGACAACTGCTATATCGTTGAACATATATTTAAGTGAATGAATTTAATCAACTTATTTTGTTTTTTCCTTTTATTAACCAATCAGTATCTTTAGGAATAAAAGCAACTATCTTTGCTTACTTATTATTTTATTTATTCTTTGCCCTCCCCCCAAACATTTATTTTTAACTGAAGGAAAATTGCTTCACAATATCTTGTTGGCCTCTGCCACACATCAACATGAATCAGTCATAGGTATACATGTGTCCCCTCTCTCTTTAACCCCCCCCACCCATTCCCACCCCTCTAAATTGTTAAAGAGTATTCTTTGCTTTTTTCCCCTTACTCTATGCCCCTATTCTCTGAGATTCTGTCTTTCAGTCCTTGTTTCCCAAATGAATACAATTCCTGTCTCTATCTGATTTATATAAATATTGATTCGCAAAGATAGAGAACTCCTTTTAGGGATAAGAAGCAAGCATAGAAGTCTGTAACACTTAGAGGGAAGATGAGTAACAATCAGAGTTCTAACTAGTAAGTAGGAAGCCAAGATAACATTTGCTGAGCACTTACCATTGTGCCAGGTAAGCTTCTAACGCTTTAAATGTATGAACTCGTTCCATCCCCACAGTAATTCTGTGAGACAGGTACTGCTCCAGATAAGAGAAATGAAACAGAACTGTCCAAGATCAAACAGCAGAGCAGATTCCAGAGCCTGTGTTAACACTAACATTACAGCCTTACTCAGATCGAGCTCCTCATTAATTGGGAACATTTCCTGCCACAAAGAAGTGAGTCAAGAGGTGACTAAAGTCTGGCATTAATTACTCTCAAATGGAGGTGTTTCCCAGGTGCTAGAACCACACTGAAACGGCATGATTTTTCAGTCCCCCATTTCAGGGATGGGGGATCAGATTTTAGAGATGTTAACTAATCTGCCCAAAGTCACACGGCTAAGAAGCAGCGGAGCTGGGACTGTTTGAGTCCAAAGTCCAAGAGTCTCTTCACCTCTGCACTACATCTCTTCAGAAGAGTTCGGGCATCGTTCCTCTCTCCACTGCACCCCCATGCTCCCCGCCCCGAGGTGTGCACACTACGTTAGCTTAGGTTCCAAGCTTTTGCACACAGACCTGTTTACGTAAATGACACGCAAACGCAAGTGAAATGTAACTTTTCATTTGCTGAACGTTCAAATAGTGTCGGTAGCGGGGAAAGCGGATGGATCGCACTAACTCCGGGGCTCATCAGATCCCGTGCCCTCCGAAGCCTCGAGGCAGGCGGGGGAGGAAGCGGCTCCGGATGGAGAGTAAAGTGACAATCGGAGAAGGAAAAGCAGCCTTTCCTCCCGGGGGAGCAAGAGGCGGCCCGGCGGGCAGAGGGAACCTGCAGAGGGCGGTTTCTCTCCTCTTTTCCTGTCCCACCCAGTCGGCCGCCCCCACCCCACCCCCACCCCTACTCCCGCCGGCCTCGGCAGCTAACTCGGCCAGTCCTTGCGCGCTTCCTCAGCTGCAAGTCACCAGCGGGTCCCCGCGCCGCCTGCGGTGCCCGCCCCCGTCGAGTTGAGAGGGACGCGCGGCGCCCGCCCGTCCCCGCCGCCTGTCCGACTGGTAAGGTGAGCACGCGGGGGAGGGGACTGCGCAGGGCGGGAGGGCCGGGCACGCCGGGCGCCCACACTCTCACCGCAGCCGCCGCGGCCGCGGAGGAACTGAAACCCAGAACGGCCGAGCTTGGGCCTCAGCTGGAGCCTTCCGTCGCGGCGGCTCGGAACCGGTGCCCGGGACGGGCCGCCCTCGGAGCGCAGCGAGCCCTGCCTGGCGCGGTAAAGGGGGCCGGGGCGGGGGCCGCGAGCCCCGACGATCGTGGACGCGACGAGGGCCCCAGGGTGTCCGGGTCTCGGCAGGGCCAGGTGGGGGGCGGGCCCGGGGGCCCGGCTAGCGGGGGTCGGTAGACCGTTCGGACGGCGCAGCGGACGACCGAGGGGCACTGGGAGGCGGCGAGCCGGGCCCCGACAACCGGCCGTCTCGGACGGGCCGGGGGACGATTGAGGACCCTCTCTCCGGTTCCCCAATCCTGGCTCCCCGAGCGGGGCCGGGTCCCTGCCCCCGCGCCGCCTCCGAGCCTGGGCCGGGGGCCTGCCCTCCCTGCGCTCTGCTGACACCTAGTGGACGGCTCCCCCAACTCGCGGGCTGGGAGCGACCCGGTGGTAGAGGGGGAACCTATTACCGCGCCTTGGCGATCCCGGGGCCGTTGCTAATTTGCAGACTCTTACCTAACTTTCTCAGGCCTTGATAAGCCGCCTAGGTAAACGTGGTGGCCCAGTGAAGGGAACTCGGGATAGACGCTCAAAGGGGAAAGGGTGGGTGGGGGGAGGCGAAGGGATTCAGGAAAACCTGACACCAGAGGCTTTCTTGGGATTTCCGGTCGTTTTCAGCCCCAGGCACGGGCCCACCCACCTCACGCTGGGCTCTGTCCCTTTTCCTACAGACCTGCACCTCCCTACCGGTGCCCGATCACCTACCGCGATGACTAGCTTCCCAGCCACGCCTCCTCCAGCAGGTAGGTGAGCGCCTCTCCCAGTTAAGTCCCTCACCCACAGCCCCGTTCCGGAATTCCCTGAGGCCTCAGCCCAGAAGGGAAGACTCTTCCACCACTCTCCACCTGCCTGACACCGCAAAACCCGGGAGGAAGCCAAAGGCAACCTGACTGCACACTTCAGTGCAGTTTGAATCTGGAGTTTCATGGACCTGGGCCCATTCTTGGTACCACTTAGAGCTTTGTGACCTTGAGTGAATTATCTACCTTCTTAGCGCCAGTCTCCTCATTTGTAAAATGGGGGAAATAGTACCTTAAGAGATTATCTGTGAGGGTGAAATGAGACAATCCAAGCGCTCAAAAAACATGGGTGGTTATTACTGGCTGCTTGTAAGAAAAGTCCATCTATTCCTGGGAAGCAATTCTGCTTGTTTTTTTTCCCCCTGGCCCCCAGTGGTGTGGGATTCCCCAAATCTCTGCCATGTGGTGCCTTAGTTCCCTCACCAGGGACTCAACCTGGCCCCCTACAGTGGAGGCGCAGATTCTTAACCACAGGGCCGCCTGGGAAGTCCCTCGGCCTGCTTTCTAATTCCACTCCTCTGCTGATTCACTCCAGCATCAAAAATCTCTTGTTCCTGGAACTATTGTTAACCCTGTTCCTCAGGCCAGTATCCCCTCTTCTGCTTCACGTTGAGAATGGAGTCCCACCTTTCATTTCATAAACTTAGCTGGACAAACTAAGCTTGTTTTCATTGCTTGTTAATTAGGACGAGGGAAGAATGAAACCTTGGTTAGTCTGTATACTTTTGTTTTCATATACGGTCTCATCTGTCATTAGAACAGACATTCTCTGCTTTTTTGTTGTGGAAACAAATGAGTGAGAACCCCAGGGGAAGTTGAAGGCACTGTCCTGTATGACTGGTGATGAACACAATTCAGATCTTTAGTTGTCTGCTGAGAGATTAGAAAAGGGAGAAATGGGTAACCAGCTAGATTAGTCAGTACAGGCTTCATGAGTGGGGAAGGGGGTGACGCACTAATGCTTGAAGAATGGGTGAGGTTTATACAGGCCAAGAGGGGTGCAGCAGGGATTCCAGACAAAGGCAGTGCCACCTCTTGTGAGCTGCAGAGCCTGTGCTTACCCTGGAGGGTATCCTGAGGGAGAAGACAGAGGGCCTCCAGAGTATACCTGCCTGTAGGGAAGGGAAGTGACGCTTGCCTGGCAGCTAAGGAATTAGAACTTGGGCAAAAGGAGAACTATATACATTCCTTTTTTTTTTTCAGTTGGTGGTAGGATAAACATAAATGTTACCATTTTGATTATTTTTTGGCGTGTTGTTCAGGGCTGTTAAGTATTGATTGACATTCAAGATGCTCTGCAGTTATCACCACCATCCATCTCCAGAACTTTTCACCTTCCCGAACTGAACCTCTGTATCTATTAAATAATAACTCTTCATTCCACTTCCCCCACAGCCCCTGGCTACCACCGTTATACTTTCGATCTGTTTGTATTTGACTAAGTACCTAGTGTAAGTGGAATTATACAAAATTTGTCTTTTTGTGTCTGGCTTATTTCAGTTAGCATAACATTTCCGAGGCACATCCATTTTGTAGCATGTGTCAGAATTTCCTTCCTTTTTTAAGGCTAAATAATATTATATACATATATATGTATATAAGTACATCATTTTTTTTATTCATTCATTCATCAGTAGATACTTGGCTTGCTTGGCTGTTGTGAATACTGCTGCTGTGAACATGGTTTTACAAATATCTCTTTGAGTCCCTGCTTTCAGTTCTTTTGGATTTATACCCAGAAGTAGAATTGCAAGAATGTGTGCTAATTCTGTTTAATTTTTTGAAGACCTGTCATACTGTTTCCCAGGGTAGCTGTACACTTTACATTCTTACCAGCAATGCATAGGGTTCCGATTTCTCTACATCTCTATAACACTTGTTATTTTTTATTTTTGATAGTGGCTATCCGAATGGGTGTGAATGGGATCTCACTGTGGTTTTGATTTACATTTCCCTAATGACTAGTGACGGACAAGGCAATGGCACCCCACTCCAGTACTCTTGCCTGGAAAATCCCATGGACAGAGGAGCCTGGTGGGCTGCAGTCCATGGGGTCGCTAAGAGTCGGACACGACTGAGCGACTTCCCTTTCACTTTTCACTTTCATGCATTGGAGAAGGAAATGGCAACCCACTCCAGTGTTCTTGCCTGGAGAATCTCAGGGATGAGGGAGCCTGATGGGCTGCCGTCTATGGGGTCCCACAGAGTCAGACATGACTGAATCGACTTAGCAGCAGCAGCAGCAGCAATGACTAGTGATGTTGAACCTCTTTTCATGTGTTTATTGGCATCTGTGTATCTTTTTTGGAGAAATGTCTATTCAAGTCCGTGCCCATTTTTTGATTGTCTGGGTTTTTTTTGTTGTTGAGTTGTGTATTTACATTTTTGACTCACCAAATGACTTGAGTGGAGTTGTATTTTAGAACATACCATATAGTCCCCTACCCAGTGGGTCCAAATAAATGTATTAATAAGTTCCCAGGACAGAAATGGAAAAAAATCCCACACGGTGAGAGCTTGCACTGGGAAAAATGTGATCACTGAGGGCCTTGCATGTCTCTTCCCCACCTCCCTACCTATCCCCTCTCACATCCCTTTTCCTCAGTCAATCTGTAAAGTCCTCTCCAAGGAGGACTTTAAGAGGGTTGAAAGTGAGGGCCACATTGTAACTTTCATGGGCCCTTAGCATGTGTGCCTTTGTGGGCCCATTCCTCCATTTGAAAAAGGTAATATATTAAAAATTGTATTTTACAACTGTGTTGCTGTAAGGAAGAATATGATATCAATATAATAAAATCACTAATGGTTATATTTATAATTAATGGATTGATATAGCAATATTACAATGTCCTTGACATAAACATTCATCAATTTTTTTTTCTGATTTTAAAAGAAGTTAAGATCATTAAAAGACATTTTCATGGGCCCCTAGAAGTATTGTGGGTCCTAGCATGTTGCCTGTTGTATGTAGTGCGTAAGTTGCCCTCTTGGAAGGAGAGTGGAGTGGAACTTGGCATTGTGGGCTCTGCCCACCCCACCGGGTAAAGCCCAATCCCTTGCCACCTAGTCACACTAGGTTGTCCTCACTCTAGATTAGATGCTCAGGGTTTTTCATCATGCTTATTCTTCATCACAATCCTGTGAGCACTTATTAACAATTTATTTATTTATTTTTGGCTACGCTGGGTGCTCATTGCTGTGCACGGGCTTTCTCAGGTTGCAGCAAGTGGGTGCCACTCTTTGTTGCCGTGTACAGGCTTCTCTTTATGAAGACTTCTCTTGTTGCAGAGCATGGGCTCTAGTCTGAATGGGCTTCATTAACTGTGGCGGATGCACTTAGTGGCCCTGAGGCCTGTGGGATCTTCCCAGACTAGGGATCAGTCCTCTGCATCGGCAGGCAGATTCTCAACCACTCGACCATCAGGAAAGTCCTGTGAGAGTGTTTCACTCTCATTTTAAAGAAGCAAAAACTGAAGTTCAGAGAAGTTAAATGTCCAGAGGTTAAACTCTCCCAAGGTTAAGCAACTGATAATGGCAGAGGCAGGATATTGTGCCAAGTCTGATTTATTCTAAAGCATGTGTTCTTTCCATCATAGTGCACTGCTCTCGGCCACTCCACCCCGTGGCTGGGGCACATGACAAAGAAGGAAGAAGAAAGGAAGCAGAATTCCAGGGCGGGTTCCCATGGAAAGGAGAACTGGGGGAGCCGCCCTGTGCTGGGCAGGGCTAGAGCAAATAAGTAGGTTGGCAGACTCAGGTGGCAAAGGATCTGATGTCTTAGTGATAAGAGATTTAGCCCAGGAACAAGGGCCACAAAGAAACCAACCAGTATCTAGGTTAACTATAACAAAAAAAAAAGGGTAGGTGAGCCAAGTAGATCTTGAAGTTCGTTTATTGTAGGTTAGGATTTGGGTTAGCCTCAAATCTCAAATCTTCTGGTCCTCAGCCCCGGACCTCCCTCCTTAAAGAAAATCAGTGCTAAGAAGGGAAGGAACAAAGAAGCATTCTTATTCCTTTGTTTGGAAGAGGAGACAAGAGAGAAATAGGATAGGAAAAGGAGATCATGGAAGTAAACCATTCCTTCCACTTAATGCCAGGTTTCCTGAACTTTATTTCATTGTTGTTTTTTCATTTCAAAGCTATTACATTCCCCTCAGGGAATAACCTTCTAGGCTTCTTTCTCTGTGTGTATTTATAGTTTTATTTTAAGTTACTTTTTCTTTACAAACATGTAATCATATTACACATACTGCCCTAGCAATTTGCTTTTTTTGACTAACCATATATTCTGTTCCAGTAATTGCAGATCTACCACATTCTTTTTAACAACTGTGTACTATTTCAAGAATGAATGGCCTGTCATTTATTTAATCATTCCTCTGCTGATAGACATTCAGATATGTGTCACTCTTGCAAACAGTGCTTCAGTGAACACCCTTTCCATCCTGCAGTCAAGCTCTGAGAACCAAACCCAGTGGACAGTTCAACAAAATGTTCAGGCTGGAGTGCACAGGGGTGGTTCCAGACTTTGGAGAGAACCTTGAAGTGAGGAGACAAATTTGTAGCCTGGCCCAGCCAACTGCTGAGTGACGGGGGGCTGGTGGATGAAGCTTGCTGAGCTGGCCTCAGTTTTTTGGCTTGTACATAATGATAACACCAACCCTAGTTACATCATATTATTGGAGTGGAGATAAAATAGCTTATGTTTTTTGAACTTTTAAGTCACAGATATAGATTACCATTGTGATACATGGGCTTCCCAAGTAGCGCTAGTGGTAAAGAACCCGCCTGCCCACACAGGCGACATAACAGACATGGGTCCAACTCTTATGTCAGCCCAGAGGCCCCAGCTCATTCACGTGAACATCCTGTGACCTGTAGTCTGAGAAAAATTCTTCTGCATAGAGTTGAGTTCATATTCTTTTTTTTTTTTGACTACACCACATGACATGTGGAATCTTAGTTCCTTGACAAGTCAACCTCTGCCCGAAGCAGTGGAAGCTCAAAGTTTTAACCACTGAACCACCAAGCAAGTCCCTGATTGTTTTTTTTTTAATTGAAGTATAGTTGATTGACAGTGTTGTGTTTGTTTCTGCTATACAGTAAAGAGAACCAGTAATATACACAAACGTATGCCCAGTCTTTTTTAGATTCTTTAAAACTTTTTATGTTTTTAGTAGACATTTTATTTTGGAATAATTTTAAGTTTATAGAAAAGTTGAAAAAATAGTACAGTACCCTTTCAGTTCAGTTCAGTTCAGTCGCTCAGTCGTATCTGACTCTTTGAGACCCCATGAATTGCAGCACACCAGGCCTCCCTGTCCATCACCAACTCCCGGAGTTCACTCAAACTCACGTCCATCCAGTTGGTGATTCCATCCAGCCATCTCATCCTCTGTCATCCCTTCTCCTCCTGCCCCCAATCCCTCCCAGCATCAGAGTCTTTTCCAATGAGTCAGCTCTTCGCATGAGGTGGCCAGAGTATTGGAGTTTCAGTTTTAGCATCTGGCCTTTTAAAGAACACCCAGGACTGATCTCCTCTAGAATGGACTGGTTGGATCTCCGTGCACTAGTCAATCTAATCACACAGACCACAGCCTTGTCTAACTCACTGAAACTAAGCCATGCCATGTGGGGCCACCCAAGACCAGCAGGTCATGGTAGAAGAGGTCTGACAGAATGTGGTCCTCTAGAGAAGGGAATGGCAAACCACTTCAGTATTCTTGCCTTGAGAACCCCATGAACAGTAGGAAAAGGCAAAATGATAGGATATTGAAAGAGAAACTCCCCAGGTCAGTAGGTGCCTGATATGCTACTGGAGATCAGTGGAGAAATAACTCCAGAAAGAGTGAAGGGATGGAGCCAAAGCAAAAACAATACCCAGGTGTGGATGTGACTGGTGATAGAAGCAAGGTCCAATGCTGTAAAGAGCAATATTGCATGGGAACCTGGAATGTCAGGTCCATGAATCAAGGCAAATTGGAAGTAGCAAACAGGAGATGGCGAGAGTGAACATTGACATTCTAGGAATCAGCGAACTAAAATGTACTGGAATGGGTGAATTTAACTCAGATGACCATTATATCTACTACTGCGGGCAGGAATCCCTCAGAAGAAATGGAGTAGCCATCATGGTCAACAGAAGAGTCTGAAATGCAGTACTTGGATGCAATCTCAAAAACGACAGAATGATCTCTTCATTTCCAAGGCAAACCATTCAATAATATCACAGTAATCCAAGTCTATGCCCCAACCAATAATGCTGAAGAAGCTGGAGTTGAACGGTTCTGTGAAGACCTCCAAGACCTTTTAGAACTAACACCTAAAAAAGATGTCCTTTTCATCATAGGGGACTGGAATGCAAAAATAGGAAGTCAAGAAACACCTGGGGTAACAGGCAACTTTGGCCTTGGAATACGGAATGAAGCAGGGCAAAGGCTAATAGAGTTTTACCAAGAGAACGCACTGGTCATAGCAAACACCCTCTTCCAACAACACAAGAGAAGACTCTACACATGGACATCACCAGATGGTCAACACTGAAATCAGGTTGATCGTTTGCAGCCAAAGATGGAGAAGCTCTATACAGTCAGCAAAAACAAGACCAGGAGCTGACTGTAGCTCAGATCATGAACTCCTTATTGCCAAATTCATACTCCAATTGAAGAAAGTAGGGAAAACCACTAGACCATTCAGGTATGACCTAAATCAAATCCCTTATGATTATACAGTGGAAGTGAGAAATAGATTTAAGGGACTAGATCTGATAGGTAGAGTGTCTGATGAACTATGGATGGAGGTTTGTGACACTGTACAGGAGACAGGGATCAAGACCATCCCCATGGAAAAGAAATGCAAAAAGCAAAATGGCTGTCTGGGGAGGCCTTACAAATAGCTGTGAAAAGAAGAGAAGCGAAAAGCAAAGGAGAAAAGGAAAGATATAAGCATCTGAATGCAGAGTTCCAAAGAGTAGCAAGGAGAGATAAGACAGCCTTCCTCAGCAATCAATGCAAAGAAAAAGAGGAAAACAACAGAATGGGAAAGACTGGGGATCTCTTCAAGAAAATTAGATACCAAAGGAGCATTTCATGCAAAGATGGGCTCGATAAAGGACAGAAACAGTACCCTTTAGTTACCTCAAATGTCATTTGGTACATTTGACATTGATACAGAGGACCATAGTACATTTGTGAAGACCAAGAAATTAACACTGGCATGATACTGTTAATAAATTACAGATTTCACTGAGATGTCACCAGTTTGAAAATTTGATTTTGAAGAGAATTCTGATAAAAGACTTCAAATTTTCAAAAATTCTAACATTAAGACTGAGAAAAGTCTTGGAGGGTCAGCTAGTTCAGCTACCCTTTCTGAGCCAGAATTCTCTTTCCCATTCCCCATGAAGCTTCTCTCCCTCTTTGCCCTTCATTCTCTGGAGGAGACACCTATCTCCCATTAGTTTCTGCCAGTAGTCATCTTGTACAAGTTGATGTATTCAAAGACAGTACTCAAGTCCTAGTCCTTGCTTCCTGACCAGGTTTTCACTCTGAGCTTTCTCTTGCAAACTTTCCTTATCTGATATGGTTTCCAAGCTATTTACTGTGTTGCCTGCTCAATTAAAAAGCACCCAGACTCAGCTCAGCAGCCTAGGAGTAGCACAGAGTGGGACTGCACTGCTGATACCACTATTAGAGGCCATATTTATATTCATGGTCCAAATTACTAACATCCTCTGGATCATCAAAAAAGCAAGAGAGTTCTAGGAAAACATCTATTTCTGCTTTATTGACTATGCCAAAGCCTTTGACTGTGTGGATCACAATAAACTGTGGAAAATTCTGAAACAGATGGGAATACCAGACCACCTGACCTGCCTCTTGAGAAACCTATATGCAGGTCAGGAAGCAACAGTTAGAACTGGACATGGAACAACAGACTGGTTCCAAATAGGTAAAGGAGTGTGTCAAAGCTGTATATTGTCACCCTGCTTACTTAACTTCTATGCAGAGTACATCATGAGAAAGCTGGGCTGGATGAAGCACAAGCTGGAATCAAGATTGCTGGGAGAAATATCAATAACCTCAGATATGCAGATGACACCACCCTTATGGCAGAAAGTAAAGAAGAACTAAAAAGCCTCTTGATGAAAGTAAAAGAGGAGAGTGAAAAAGTTGGCTGAAAGCTCAACATTCAGAAAACTAAAATTATGGCATCCAGTCCCATCACTTCATGGCAAATAGATGGGGAAACAGTGGCTGACTTTATTTTTTGGGGCTCCAAAATCACTGCAGATGGTGACTGCAGCCATGAAATTAAAAGACGCTTGCTCCTTGGCAGGAAAGTTATGACCAACCTAGACAGCATATTAAAAAGCAAAGACCTTACTTTGCCAACAAAGTTTGGTCTAGTCCAAGGCTATGGTTTTTCCAGTGGTCATGTATGGATGTGAGAGATGGACTATAAGGAAAGCTGAGCACAGAAGAATTGATGCTTTTGAACTGTGGTGTTGGGAGAAGACTATTGAGAGTCCCTTGGACTGCAAGGAGATCCAACCAGTCCATCCTAAATGAGATCAGTCCTGGGTATTCATTGGAGGGACTGATGTTGAAGCTAAAACTCCAATACTTTGGCCACCTGATACAAAGAGCTGACTCCTTTGAAGAGACCCTGATGCTGGGAAGGACTGAGGGCAGGAGGAGAAGGGGACAACAGAGGATGAAATGGTTGGATGGCATCACCAACACAATGGACATGGGTTTGGGTGAACTCCAGGAGTTGGTGATGGACAGGGAGGCCTGGCGTGCTGCGATTCTTTGGGTCACAAAGAGTCAGACACGACTGAGCAACTGAACTGAACTGAAAATAAGAGCAAGCTTTAAATATTTTAGGATTATAAAAGTCATTATCATTGTAAGAAATTTGAGAGATAAAGGAAAAGATATAGAAGAAACTGAAAGGTGTCCAAAATCCCACCACCTCCCTGTCGCTGTCACTGCTCTTTTGAGGTCTGTGCTCCCAGCGTCAGTGAGTTTCTACTGATCCCACTGTAAGTCTTTTATAGATGCTGCCACTAAGCTGTGGCTTCCCCCTGCTTTATTTGTGAGTAATTGATTTCCTGGACCCAAGAGCAAGGAGTCTGTTGAATTCTCATCTTGTTAAATCTGGCCCATTTCTCCAGCCATTTTTAATCTCTGTTTATCAACTTGTCAGTGGCTCCTTAACTTTGTGTCTTTCACAAATTTGCCAAAACTTCCCTGGGTCTGCTGGGTTCTGTATTTACGCGAAGGACACTAAACCCTTCCACACAGCACCAGTACGGCAGAACAGCAAAACCAAAGCTCTTGTAAAGAATTTGATATTTACTTTTTTGGGGGGCCATGCTCCCCAACTTGTGGGCTCTTAATTCCCTGAGCAGAGATTGAACCTGGGCCCTCAGCAGCAACAGCGCAGAGCCCTAGCCACTGAACTACCAGGGAGCTCCCTCGTTTATGTATATTTTAAAAATATTTTTATTTATTTAGCTGTGCTGGGTCTTAGTTGAGGCACGTGGGATCTAGTTCCCTGACCAAGGATCAAACCCAGGCCCCCTGCATTGGGAACGTTGGGTCCCAGCCCCTGGACCACCAGGGAAGTCCCCCTCACTATTTTTTAAACACTAGCAAAAAAGCTAAGAGCTGTTACCATAAGGGGAAAATGTATTATTGGACTTTGTTATATCTATCTGTCTTGTGATTTAACATTTTTATTTTGAATTACATAAAGGCCTTAATTTGGCCTTGGCATGGTCTGTCATAATAATATCAATTCAAAAAGAACTAAGGTCAAGTCCCAGCGGAAGAAGCTCTGTTTAGACTGGCATCACTCCATTCCTTGATGGCCAATTACTACCCCACTTAGTCCTTAATAAAGCCAGGCTGTGTTAGTCCACAGAGATATTATAAACACTCCATCATGTGTTCTCGGATGAGATGCTGGCTACTCAGGCAGCACCTTCAACTCCCCAAACCCACCCCCTTCTCATCCTTACTCTTAAGTTGATGACATGACCTTCTATTTTCTGGAGCAAATTAGAGTTCTCAGAACTACCGAAGGCTCCCCTGCCCCCATCTACATAGTACCCGCTTCCATGCCCACGTGCACATTAATCATGAGTGATCTCTGCTGTCTGCAGCCAGTCCCTCCATCTGTGCACTGGATCCCATCCCTTCAAGGACATGGCTCCAGGTGTCAATTGTTCCCTCTCATCTGAGTCATTCATATCCATACATAAACATACTGTCATTTCTCCCATCTAAAAGCAAAAACAAAAAATTTGAACTCTCTTCCCCCCTTTAGTTATAGCTCTATTTCTCTGCTAACCTTTGCAAAAAATTAAAGAGTTTGTATTCTGCCGTCAGTGCCTTTCCTTCCCTTTTTTTCTTTTTTACTGAAGTGTAATTATTGACTTACACATTGTGTTAGTTTCAGGTGTACAGCAAAGTGATTCAATGATTCAGTTATTCAGTAGATACATATATATCTATTCTTTTTCAGGTTCTTTTCCCTTATAGGTTATTAAAAAATATTGAATATAGTTCCCTGTGTCATATAGTAAGTCCTTGTTGGTTAATTATTTTATAGATAGTAGCATGTATATCAGAGAAGGCGATGGCATCCCACTGCAGTACTCTTGCCTGGCAAATCCCATGGATGGAGGAGCCTGGTGGGCTGCAGTCCATGGGGTCGTGAAGAGTCAGACATGACTGAGCGACTTCACTTTCACTTTTCACTTTCATGCATTGGAGAAGGAAATGGCAACCCACTCCAGTGTTCTTGCCTGGAGAATCCCAGGGACGGAGGAGCCTGGTGGGCTGCCATCTGTGGGGTCGCACAGAGTCGGACACGACTGAAGCGACTCAGCAGCAGCAGCATGTATATGTTAATCCCAAGCTCCTAATTTCCCCCATTCCCCTTTGGTGACCATAAATTTGTTTTCTGTGTCTGGGTTTATTTCTGTTTTATAAGTAAGTTCGTTTATTTTTTTTAGATTCCACATATAAGCGGTATCATATCATGTTTGTCTGGCTCACTTAGTGTGACAATCTCTAGGTCCATCCATGTTGCTGCAGATGGCATTATTTCGTCCTTTTTATGGCTGAGTAATATCCCACTGTGTGTGTGTGTGTTTGTGTATGTGTGTGTGCATACCACATCTTCTGATCCATTCATCTGTCAAGTGACGTTTAGGTTGCCTTCTCTTTTTTTCTTGAACGCACTGTAAACCAGGGACTTAGACTCAGCACTTCACCAAACGTCTCTTGTCAAAGTTACTCGTGACCTCTGCATGGCGAAACCTGGCAGTCCTTCTCCTTGGTCCGTTTGGCTGCTACTCCTCAGCCTCCTAACCCTCCCCGGGCTCAGTCTTTGGTTCTCTTTGTCCATACTTAGTCTCTTGGTGATCTCATTCAGCCTCATGTTTGTAAATATGCTGGCTTTTTATTTATTTTTTAGAAACTGTTTCTTTGTGGCCGTGCTGGGGTCTTTGTTGCCGTGGCGGCTTTCCTCTCGTTGGGCCGAGTGGGCACTTCTCTCCGCTGCGGTGCTGGGGCTTCTTACCGCAGTGGCTTCTCTTGTTGCAGAGCATGGGCTCGAGGGTATGCAGCCTTCAGTAGCTGAGACTCCTGGGCTCTAGAGCACAGACTCTGAGTTGTTTTCTGCAGCAGGCAGGCCTTTTCCGGGCCAGGGATCGAACCTGTATCTTCTCCATTGGCAGGCAGATTCTTTACTACTAAGCCACCAAGGAAGCCCTGTGCTGACTTTTAAAATCTCCAGTCCAGACCTCTTCCCCAGATTTCAGTTTTTTAATTTATTCATGGTTGTCCTAGGTCTCGGAGGAGGCAGTGGCACCCCACTCCAGTATTCTTGCCTGGAAAATCCCATGGACGGAGGAGCCTGGTGGGCTGCAGTCCATGGGGTCGCGAAGAGTCGGACACGACTGAGCGACTTCACTTTCACTTTTCACTTTCACGCATTGGAGAAGGAAATGGCAGCGGTGTTCTTGCCTGGAGAATCCCAGGGATGGGGGAGCCTGGTGGGCTGCCGTCTGTGGGGTCGCACAGAGTCGGACACGACTGAAGGGACTTAGCAGCAGTCCTAGGTCTTGGTTGCGTTGCTTGGCTTTCTCCAGTCGCAGTGAGTGGCGCTGCTCTTGAGTTGGGGTCCTTGGGCTTCCCACTGTGTCGGCTCCTCTTGTTGCGGAGTGCAGGCTGTAGAATGAGGTCAGTAGTTGTGGAGTTGTCTCAAGGCCTGTGGAATCCTCCCAGACCCGGGACTGGACCCATGACCCTGCACTGGCGGGTGGACTCCCAGGGACTGGACCATGGGGAAATCTCAGTTGTTGTTTGTTTTTTCTTCTTTCGGTGCACCATGCAGCCTGTGGGATCTTGGTCCCCTGACCAGGGATTGACCCTGCACCCTCAGCAGTGAAAACTCTGGACTGCCAGGGAATCCCCCCCTCACCTTCTATAGGTGTTTATTTTACTCAAGTCACCTCCTTGGCCACCCCATTCACAGTCCAACTCCTGATTCCCTTTCCTGCTTTTATTTTCTACATAGCACTAACCAAAGTCTAACGTGGTACAACCTTTACTCCTTTATCTGTTCATGGTCCATCTTCCCCCAATCAGGATGTAAATTGTATGACAAAATGGGTTTTTTTTTAAACTGTGGTAAAATTAGACACAAGATAAAATTTACCCTTTTAAAGGATACAGTTCAGTGGCACTATGTACATTCACATCGTTCTGCAGCCATCACCATCATCCATCTCTAGAACTTTCTTGTCATCCCAAACTGAAACTCGGTACCTGTTAAACAGTATCCCCTCATTCTCCTCTCCTCCCAGTTGCTGATAACCACTTTCTGTATCTGTGAATTTGACTATTCTGGGTACCTCAGATAAGTAGAATCATGAGATGTTTGTCCTTTTGTGACTGGCTTACTTCAGTTAGCATATCTTCCAAGTTCATCCATGTTGTAGCATGTGTCAGAACATCTTCCTTTTTAATGCTTCATAATATTCCGTTGTGTGTGTGTGTGTGTGTGTAAACATACACATGTGTGTGTGTGTGTTAGTTGCTCAGTTGTCTCTGACTCTTTGCAACTCCATGGACTGTAGCCCACCAGGCTCCTCTGTCCTTGGAATTCTCCAGGCAAGAATATGGGAATGGATAGCCATTCTCTCCTCCAGGGGATCTTCCCAATGCAGAGATCAAACCCAGGTCTCTTGCGTTGTAGGCAGATTCTTTACCATTTGAGGCACCAGGGAAGCCCGTGTACACACACACACACACACATATAATTATGCCATCTTTTGTTTATCTGTTCATCTGTTGATAGACATTTGAGTTGTTTCACTCTTTAGTTATTAATGTGAATAATGCTGCTGTGAACATTGGTGTACAAATAGTAGTCCCGGTTCCTGCCTTCATTTCTTTTGGATAAATACCCAGAAGTGGAATTGCTGGATCATATGATCATTCTATTTAATTTTTTTAAGGAACTATGAACGTGTGAGTTTTTGCCTGTTGTGTTCACTAATCTATAACCAAACTAATCTATAATCGAACAGAGGCTGGTCCAAACTACACACTCCATACATACTTGTTGAATTAACTTTTTAATTTCTCATTCTCTGGACAGTCTGAAAAGGCTGTGTGACTTGTCTGACCTAGCTTGCTCCTAGTGGTCTCACACTAGCTCTTAATGCTTGTGGTTTCAAGTTCAAGACCCCCAAAGCAGTCCCTTATAACTTGTACTAGAATTTTGCTGGGAATGGTATCAGTTTCACCAGTTGTTTATAGAACCCACCCCATCCTGTGGCCCTTCAGGCTTCTGGCCCCTCTGTCTTTCTCAGAAGCTCCTGTGTCACCAACAGCTGTCCCATTTACATGCTCTCTCAGTGCCCTTGACTGTCACTTCACTGAACCCCTTTTAGCTTAGCCTGGTGCTTTTTGCTTCGCTTCTCTTGAGCTCACTTCCCCATGTCACCAAGGCTCCTGCTACTCTCCTAGTGCAGAAATCATTCACTTTGACAGGAGACAGAGGCAAAAGGGGCTGAGAGAGTTCTAGTCTCTCTGTTACCTCCAATCTCTTAGCTTCAGTGCCAGACAGCAGACCTGTCCTCTTTTCTTGTTTTTGCTCCAAATATAACACTTTTAAAATTGTCCTTCCAGTGTCCTTTGCCAGCTGGAGCTGTGTAGAGTTTCCTGACACGGTTCTCTAAGTTTCTGCTATTAACTTTTTATGTGCATTTTTTTAAACACTCACCTTCTGAAATCTCGTTACTGGAAATGGGCTTACAGGAAATACAGAACTGGGACAGAACGCTCAAAACTTATGTAACTTTGTAACAAGAACCCTAAAACTACAACAACAATCTGAATTAAAATACTAGCTGTCAAATCTCTGCTAACAGTCGAACCTCGAATCCTTGTGGTCCTAGACCCCTGTGCCCTGGGGAGTGTGCTTCCTCCTAGATTAGAGGTAGGTTCCAGAGAGATGTCACTTCCAAGAAAGACTGTTTTCATCAAAATTAAAAATCTGATGTAGGATCTGCCTTCTTCTAGTGTTTTTTGCATAGAGATAAATTTTATACAGAGGTAAATTTCATATAGGGGTCTCCCTTCATCTGATGTGTTGTATAGAGGGAAAATTTTTTTTACCACCTTCGTTTCCATTTATTGCTTCACCAGATGGCTTAATATAAGTGGAAAACAACTGATATATGCATCCAAGGAAGGTTCAGTTCAGTTCAGTTCAGTCGCTCAGTCGTGTCCGACTCTTTGCGACCCCATGAATCGCAGCACGCCAGGCCTCCCTGTCCATCACCAACTCCTGGAGTTCACTGAGACTCATGTCTATCGAGTCGGTGATGCCATCCAGCCATCTTATCCTCTGTTGTTCCCTTCTCCTGCCCCCAATCCTTCCCAGCATCAGAGTCTTTTCCAATGAGTCAACTCTTCGCATGAGGTGGCCAAAGTACTGGAGTTTCAGCTTCAGCATCATTCCTTCCAAAGAAATCCCAGGGCTGATCTCCTTCAGAATGGACTCGTTGGATCTCCTTGCAGTCCAAGGGACTCTCAAGAGTCTTCAACACCACAGTTCAAAAGCATCAGTTCTTCGGCGCTTAGCCTTCTTCATAGTCCAACTCTCACATCCATTTGACCACTGGAAAAACCATAGCCTTGACTAGACAGACCTTTGTTGGCAAAGTAATGTCTCTGCTTTTCAATATGCTATCTAGGTTGGTCATAACTTTTCTTCCAAGGAGTAAGCGTCTTTTAATTTCATGGCTGCAGTCACCATCTGCAGTGATTTTGGAGCCCACGAAAACAAAGTCTGACACTGTTTCCCCATCTATTTCCCATGAAGTGATGGGACCAGGTGCCATGATCTTAGTTTTCTGCATGTTGAGCTTTAAGCCAACTTTTTCACTCTCCTCTTTCACTTTCATCAAGAGTCTCTTTAGCTCCTCTTGACTTTCTGCCATAAGGGTGGTGTCATCTGCATATCTGAGGTTATTGATATTTCTCCCAGCGATCTTGATTCCAGCTTGTGCTTCTTCCTGTCCAGCGTTTCTCATGATGTACTCTGCATAGAAGTTAAATAAGCAGGGTGACAATATACAGCCTTGACGCACTCCTTTTCCTATTTCAAACCAGTCTGTTGTTCCATGTCCAGTTCTAACTGTTGCTTCCTGACCTGCATATAGGTTTCTCAAGAGGCAGGTCAGGTGGTCTGGTATTCCCATCTCTCTCAGAATTTTACAGTTTATTGTGATCCACACAGTCAAAGGCTTTGGCATAGTCAATAAAGCAGAAATAGATGTTTTTCTGGAAGTCTCTTGCTTTTTCCATGATCCAGCGGATGTTGGCAATTTGATCTCTGGTTCCTCTGCCTTTTCTAAAACCAGCTTGAATATCTGGAAGTTCACATTTCACATATTGCTGAAGCCTGGCTTGGAGAGTTTTGAGCATTACTTTACTAGCGTGTGAGATGAATGCAATTGTGTGGTAGTTTGAGCATTCTTTGGCATTGCCTTTCTTTGGGATTGGAATGAAAACTGACCTTTTCCAGTCCTGTGGGCACTGCTGAGTTTTCCATATTTGCTGGCATATTGAGTGCAGCACTTTCACAGCATCATCTTCCAGGGTTTGAAATAGCTCTACTGGAATTCCATCACCTCCACTAGCTTTGTTTGTAGTGATGCTTTCTAAGGCCCACTTGACTTCACATTTCAGGATGTCTGGCTCTAGGTGAGTGATCACACCATCGTGATTATCTGGGTTGTGAAGATCTTTTTTGTACAGTTCTTCTGTGTATTTTTGCCACCTCTTCTTAATATCTTTTGCTTCTGTTAGGTCCATACCATTTCTGTCCTTTATCGAGCCCATCTTTGCATGAAATGTAACTAACCCTTGGTATCTCTAATTTTCTTGAAGAGATCCCCAGTCTTTCCCATTCTGTTGTTTTCCTCTTTTTCTTTGCATTGATTGCTGAGGAAGGCTTTCTTATCTCTCCTTGCTAGTCTTTGGAACTCTGCATTCAGATGCGTATGTCTTTCCTTTTCTCTTTTGCTTTTCCCTTCTCTTCTTTTCACAGCTATTTGTAAGGCCTCTCCAGACAGCCATTTTGCTTTTTTGCATTTCTTTTCCATGAGGATGGTCTTGATCCCTGTCTCCTGTACAATATCACGAACCTCCATCCATAGTTCATCAGGCACTCTATCAGATCTAGTCCCTTAAATCTATTTCTCACTTCCACTGTTTAATCATAAGGGATTTGATTTAGGTCATACCTGAGTGTCTAGTGGTTTTCCCTACTTTCTTCAATTTCAGTCTGAATTTGGCAATAAGGAGTTCATGATCTGAGCTACAGTCAGCTCCTGGTCTTGTTTTTGCTGACTGTATAGAGCTTCTCCATCTTTGGCTGCAAAGAATATGATCAGTCTGATTTCAGTGCTGACCATCTGGTGATGTCCATGTGTAGAGTCTTCTCTTGTGTTGTTGGAAGAGGGTGTTTGCTATAACCAGTGTGTTCTCTTGGCAAAACTTTATTAGCCTTTGCCCTGCTTCATTCCGTATTCCAAGGCCAAAGTTGCCTGTTACCCCAGCTGTTTCCTGACTTCCTACTTTTGCATTCCAGTCCCCTATGATGAAAAGGACATCTTTTTTAGGTGTTAGTTCTAAAAGGTCTTGGAGGTCTTCACAGAACCGTTCAACTCCGGCTTCTTCAGCATTACTGGTTGGAGCATAGACTTGGATTACTGTGATATTATTGAATGGTTTGCCTTGGAAATGAAGAGATCATTCTGTCGTTTTTGAGATTGCATCCAAGTACTGCATTTCAGACTCTTTTGTTGACCATGATGGCTACTCCATTTCTTCTGAGGGATTCCTGCCCGCAGTAGTAGATATAATGGTCATCTGAGTTAAATTCACCCATTCCAGTCCATCTTAGTTCGCTGATTCCTAGAATGTCGACGTTCACTCTCGCCATCTCTTGTTTGACCACTTCCAATTTGCCTTGATTCATGGACCTGACATTCCAGGTTCCTATGCAATATTGTGCTTTACAGCATCAGACCTTGCTGCTATCACCAGTCACATCCACACCTGGGTATTGTTTTTGCTTTGGCTCCATCCCTTCACTCTTTCTGGAGTTATTTCTCCACTGATCTCCAGTAGCATATTGGGCACCTACTGACCCAGGGAGTATCCCTTTCAGTATCCTATCATTTTGCCTTTTCCTACTGTTCATGGGGTTCTCAAGGCAAGAATACTGAAGTGGTTTGCCATTCCCTTCTCCAGTGTGCCACATTCTGTCAGAACTCTCCACCATGACCCGCCTGTCTTGGTGGCCCCACATGGCATGCCTTAGTTTCATTGAGTTAGACAAGGCTGTGGTCTGTGTGACCAGATTGACTAGTTTTCTGTGATTATGGTTTCAGTGTGTCTGCCCTCTGATCCCCTCACAACACCTACCCTCTTATTTGGCTTTTGCTTAACTTGGATGTGGGTATCTCTTCATGGCTGCTCCAGCAAAGCGCAGCTGCTGCTCCTTACCTTGGACGAGGGGTATCTCCTCACAGCCGCCCCTTCTGACCTTGAACGTGGAGTAGCTCCTCTCGGCCCTCCTGCGCCTGCTCAGCCACCGCTCCTTGGACCCAGGGATCAAGCCAATCTCTTAAGTCTCTTGCATTGGCAGGCGAGTTCTTTAGCACCAGCGCCACCTGGGGAGCCCCTACAGTAAAATGCTGACTAGGAGAAAACTGCAAGGCTTCCTGACTTCTTATGGAAACGGAAGGTTGGGTAGTGACTTTTTAAAAGTGGGACTTCCAGGCTCTGAAGGACAGATAGACCAATATAGCAGGAGGAGGTATGGGATATATTTTAGGATAGGAGAGGCCTTCTTTCAAAAACTTTCAAATTGCAAGGCCTACTCTGAAAGTGTAGAAAAGGGTTTTAATGAGGGAAGGGGAAATGTTTCATTATTTTTAAAAAATGTTTACAAAGAGTTTGTAAGAACATTAAAGAAATGCATGTGCTGTATAATATAAATATACGTACACACATATGCGTTCATTATTTGATCTCATTTATGTAAACATGTATTCCTAACAATAACATACCCTATTGAATTACTACATGTCACAACTGTTATCGCCAGTTTGCAAATGCACAGATGGGTTAGGTAATTTTCCAAAAATGACACAGCCTGTGAAAGATAAAGCTCAGATTTGAACCTTGTGGGTATAGGAAATGGCAACCCACTCCAATATCTTTGCCTGGAAAATCTCATGGACAGAGGAACCTGGTGGATTGCAGTCCATGGGGTCGCAAAGAGTTGGGCACGACTGAGCGACTAACACACACACACGCACACACACACACGTGTGTGTGTATGTGTGTATATTTTTTGCTAGGCAGTGCAATTTATAGAATTTTAGTTCCCTGACCAGGGATCAGACTCCACGCCCTCAGCAGTACAAGTGCAGTCCTAACCACCGTACCACTAGGAGATTCTAGAGCCCATACTCTTAACTACTATGTTAGACAGAGAGGAATCTATCAAAATGTTCATTGTGGTGGTTTGTTTTCTCCTCTGTTCTCCAGGTTTTTCTATACAGATATCCTATAAGAGTTGAATGATAAAAGTTTGAGTAGGGAAGGTGGGGTTGGTGAAATTGAAGGATAAATATGTGTTTCAGGACAAAAGAATCCACCCTATTTCCTTTTCCACTTTGTTAAATTTTCCAGAAGAACTGATGGCTACCACAGTTCTACAGGCCACTGAGGCCCTGTCTCCGGAAGCTGAAGCCAGCACAGCTCTCATTGCAGGTAACAAAGACTGTGAGTCAAATCCAAGGGGCCTTCCGAGCTCAGGGGCCCTCTTGCTCCAAAGACAGCCAAGAAACCAATGTGATGGACTAAGATTCTTCCTATACAGAACAGCACCACAAACTAGAGACCAAATCTGTTAATGGGTTCACTTTGGCCTGTAAGTTATGTTACACACACATAAAGGCTTCACATGAGAGGCACTGCTAGTAATTGAGAGGTTGGGAGGTGGCCACAAACAGATGCACTGCCTATGGGTGCTGCAGTCGGGTGTGGGGGTAGGGATGAGGATGTGTGTGGTTTGTTGAGTGGTGAGAAAGAGGATGGGAGGGATCAGAAACCCCTACAGGAGGCTATGGATTTAAAAACTCTTCTTGTTGGGATAAGCAATTTCCTGTTTCCCTCCTTCCTGTTTCTATCATAATCATCAGGAATGAGTTGAGCGGGAGTTCATTTTGACGGAAATCAAAAGTCCTTAAGCCCAAGGAGACTCTGGATATCATGTACTGAGGAAGTTGGGCTTGGTGGGAGAATATGGACTTGGATGCTAGTTAACAGCATGAGGATCCTCATTAAGTGAGGGAATCATCTAAAGCAGGGGAGCCCGTGAGTTACTGAGACACCCCAATCCTGAAACATGTCTGCATTTCCCCTCTCCTTTCCAAGTTGTTATCACCGTGGTCTTCCTCACCCTGCTCTCAGTCGTGATCTTGATCTTCTTTTACCTGTACAAGAACAAAGGCAGCTACGTCACCTATGAACCCGCAGATGGAGAGCCCGGCGCCGTTGTCCTGATGGAGAATGATTCAGCCAAGGGCAGGGAAAAGGAAGAATATTTCATCTAATGGTTCCCAGGCCCCAAGGAGCTTATCCAGGTTCCAGTGCTATCACACTATTTATGAGGTGAAAGTTTTACCTGAAACTGGTGAGAACCATCGATTGATATGGGTAGACCTGAGCTCCTTCCAGGACACGGTCCTAAATGCCAGCATCGCCAACACCATGGACCGGGGACACGAAGAAAGCTGCTCACGTCCCTAGCCAGGCCTCTGTCACACGCTTCTGACTGATGAGTGAGATGGAGCTGGACTGGGCAACACTGGAGTATATGCCCAGTCATCTTCACTTTTTTCACAGGTTGAAGGGAAGAAAAGAGTTAGGGGTCACTGGGTGCTCCTCTGTCCCTTACCTGGTCACCTAGTGACAACCCAAGTGGAAGTAGTATCCTTAGTTCTTCCCAGAGGCGGGAGACCACAAGGAAAGGCCGGGCCAGGAAACTGTGGAGACCTCCCTCCTGATGAACATGCCACGTCCCTTAATCTGAGCCCTTCCTTTCCTTATCCCCCAACAATGCAGACATATGCTATTTTTATCGGAATTAAAATTGTTTATTGATACAGAAATCAGATTCTCATGTGCAAAAAAATCACTATCTTTATACTTTGACTTATCTTTGCTGAAACTTTGACAGTTTGCTATTGTTGTCGTCAGTCTTTCAGTCATATCCGACTCTTTGTGACCCCATGAACTGCAGCATGCCAGGCTTCCCTGTCCTCTATTGCCCAGAGTTTGTTTGCTCAAGTTCATGTCCATTGTTTGCTTACTCAACCCTTACCTGTGTTCTCTCCCAAGCAAAGGGGACCCCAGGGAAGTTTCAGAAGTTCCCAGAACAATCTCAGAGGTTTGCAACAGAGATGGTCCTGGGAAGTTTGTCGTACAAGAGGGTCATTAGAAATAGACCCTGGGAGATGAGTTGTTTAGCCTCCATCCTGGCAAGGGCCAGTATGTCCCTGATTCATTCTGTGTACACACAGAGGGAACCAGGAACAACCTGTGACTTTTCCCACCAGTGCCCTTTCTACCTCATGTCGTCCATCTCAAAATGAAGCATATTTAAAAGGTACAGTGGTTTGGTAGAAATCATTAACTCTCCATGCATTGTTTACTTTGGAATTAAACTAAACCTCCTTCAAGGTCTTAACTATATGGTCATTTTTCAAGCTCAAGTCCACCCAAGGTAAGACCCAAGAGTTGAGAAATTCATCTTAGCAACTTATATTCCAGTTTTCAGCATTTCTCCAAACAGAATTTTGGAAAAACCGAGATCACCCTCAACTCACAACTTAACAGTTGTCAAACTAAAAAAACATTTTCCTCAAGTCAAACTTAAGGGCAGGAGGAGACTCCTCCAAATGAGGAGACTCAGTTGTTCCCTTATTTCTAAGTTTATGTTCTGAATTCCTCTGGCCTAATAGGCTTTTAAAAATCTGAAAGCGCTTAGGAAATAAAATGAAAAAAAACTAAACATCTAGAATGGAACTCATGAAAATGGTCAAATCTTAGCCTTGTACTCCTGCATTTATTTCAAAGTCTTCATTAAAAAAAAAAAACACGATGACACCAACACTTATCTGAATTCTAGGTGGGATATAAAAAATGTTATATACAGAAGAGATCTAAAAACAAGTTGAGTAAAGAATCCTTGAAGTGAGGTGTAATGCAACTTCATCACTTTATTCAAATCTTCAAAATAGTCTTTATTCTACATTTTTAGTATAAAAAATCCACAAGTTAAGTGCACCACAGTGTAGAGAGAGACATACAACGCTGAACTTCCATAACAGTCAATGGTACAGTCAAACATCACATGTACAGAACACAAATTTAGATGAACTGAAATTATAAGATAAAATAAAATCCAATTTTAGAAAACAAAAATCAAAATATTAAGGATCCCTGAAATATTCTTAACCCTAATGAGATTTCACTGGACTCAAGTCATTTAGTAGTGAGGCATTCACAATATGACCCTATTAACCCAGCTGAGGAATTCTTGGGAGCCATAAGTGGCTACATCAGACACTGACAAGAAATGGTAACCAATTTCCGATCTGCAGACTCCCCTTAATTTGGCTCCAGAGTCATCAGGCTTTTAAATGCATCCTCCTCCTTGCCCCTCAAAATTATAAACAGACTGCTGTTTACGGTACAGTTTGCACTGATATCCTTTGTTAAAACAAGGTTCAGTTTTTCTGGCACCAAAACAAATTTGGGCTTGGTTCATGTCTGAAGAGAAAACCTACGAGGAGGGTCCAAAAGGCACCCTCCGCTTTTGCCTGAGGAGATGCAAAAGCAGAAGCAATGGGTCCTGTGCTTGGGGCACAGAGAGGGTTTCAGAGGATCCTTTGTGAAAGACTAGTTAAAAGATGACAAGTGGGGGGAAGTGCAAGGAGAGAAGGAAATTAGTCTGACTGGCTTTCTGTCCTGCACCATTGATTCAATGGAGATTGGTGGGAAGGAGTGGGAGACACGGGTTGGGGGTAGGACCAGGGGCAAAGGACGGAAAGGAAAAGGCAGACAACTAATGTGGTTCGTTTATAACAAGTAATATAAATCAAAGACTTAAAGGAGATTAAAGACCAATCAGAATAATTTGGCAACTTTAATTCTTAGGAAGATCAAAGTTCCCTCCAAACCTAATTTGATGTTTTATTACTAAAAGCAAAGACCAGTATGGTACAGTATTACTCCAGAGGAATTAAAGGAAGATCCTTAGGGCTGCTTCACCCACATTCATTTTATGAATGGATACCTCCCCTACCTCAAAATGCTTTAGGGAGGTACTGCTACCATTACATGGTTCCTTATTAAGTTTGAAAAGTGCCTGAAAGTTTGGGCACCAGAAAGACACCCCAACAACATGTGTCTAAACTGCAACTTCAGGTTAATATGACTAAAGCAGTTACATTGTGAGAAGTGCTGAAGGTATGTGATGTCTTTCCCGGCATAGAGATGGCCTTGGTTCTTCACCAGATGGTGTAGCCACCATCTGAGCCACCCATGAAGAAGTTTCCCTTCCGCTGAGTTACGAGGACATTGGCTCCCTGCATGACTGCCAGCTGAGCAGCATTGGGAGGGCATCCAGGGGGAGGAGGCTGAAAGGAAAAGACAAGGTTGATTGGGCAGAGGGCAGCTATGGGAGGGAAGTGGACAAAGGTGAAAAGGACCAATCAGGAAGATGGCAGTGTGCTAACCAGTGGCATCTCAAAGAGCTATCTGGGCCACCAATCGGAGTCCAGCAGGTCTACATTCTCTGTGAGCCCAAAAATATAAACAGGAAGCCCACTCATTTAAAGGGTTCTGGATCCAAAATAAAGCCTATGGACACCTTCTGAGTGTGGGAAGTCCAGACTCGTAGGCACTTTCAGTGCAGAAAATCACTCCTATTCACATCCCCAAACGGAGGGGGTACCAGGTCCAGGGACCTATATCACAGGGCCTGACAGTTTTCAAATGGCCCTGGATAATCTGAAGGCTCTACCTGATGACAGCATTTTCACTTCATCCCTAGCCTATGGTTATTGAGTAAATGGTCCTAAGAAGGACCATTTGGGCTCTAATTCCCATACATAGGGGAACTAATCAAGAGACATAGCTAAAATCCCTAGTATCTCTCTAAATGCAATTTAATAGGGATTATGCATTGTTTTTTTAATCATCATGGTTCCTAATACAATGCCATGCTGATGGCACATATTAAATAAATGCTTATGGAATGAATGAGGAGTGTTACTAAACTAGTATCCAAGTGAACTGGAAAAGCAGCAGGCAGGACTCCTAAGATAGGAAAACAAAGGAATCTGATAAATTCTGACATTGGTGAGTACGTCAGATGTTACTGACTGGCCACTGTTCTGCCCCTTTGAGTGCTTTCTGCCTGACTACTGGACGTCAGTGATTACTACACCAATACCAGCAACTATTACCTAGGGATGATGAAAGGATGACCAGTCATTTCAGAAAGTTAAAATACACAAGGGTTGAGCTTTTTTGTGACCAAGTCATACTCACAGGAATGTTTCCAGCAGTAGCGCCAGCTCCAAATCTGGCCCCTGCATCATACCCTCCATCCACCAGCACTGTTGAACCAGGTGGATAGATGGGACCAACTGGATAATAAGCCATGGGGATTGTGGAACCTAAAGGTCCAACAGCCACAGACTGGGCCATGGGAAGATACAGTGAGGCGCCAGGAAATGCAGCTGACATGGTGGGGACGGTGGCAGCCCCCGGGTGCACAAAGCTCGGACGATAGAGCTGGAAGAGGCAGAAGAGAAGGCAATAAGTTACTTCATGACATTCCTATTTCAGACCTCAATTTAATGAGTCAAGTCTTAATTCTCCTTGTGCAGATTACACTCTTTGAGTTACACAAGTTGCCTTTCCACTGCCACTCAATATTCTCCTGGATCACTTCCTGCTATAGCTAATGTTAGGCTCAGGGAATGCAAACTCATCTTAACTTCAGCCACTGCCAAATAACATAAAACAATCAGATAATGCCTTCTCAAACCCAAAAGAAATGGCTGAACTATGTCACGTTTTAAGATGATTCATGTGAGCTCTCTCTCCTGTTTGTGGAAAGTAAATAAATGTGTGGAGCCAGACTTGGCCAAGTACTGAAAACATGCTCCAAGAGTATTCCATTATTAAGTTAACTGGAAGCACCTCTGAGTAGGCAGGTGGAGCATCAGTATAGGGTGGAGCCTGAGGAAGATGCAAGGTCTGAGGGTACACAGGGTTCCCAGGAGGCTGCACAGGGTAAGTTGGCTGCGTTGGATATTGACCTGGAAGACAAGGAGGGGAAAAAGGTATGTTGTCTACCATACACTCACCAAAACAAAGCAGGGCATATTGGGTAGCTAACCTAGCTGGGATAAGCAAAAAGAGATTTCCAAACAGACTGCCCTAGAGGGCCTGATTCCTGGAGCCAAGAAAATAAGCATTCTCTTTGCACCCTTAAAGCTACTGGACATCCAGTAGCGGACTGCTTTAAGGGGAAAGTCTAGCTGGGCCCAAGATCCTCTCAGAACGCAGAGCAGTTCTGGGCACCCCCTCTAGCCGGTATTTCAACGGTGTGTCCTGTTTCCCTGCCCTGCGTGGTCTCCAAAGGTCTGGCTGTAACTGACCAAGACCTCGTGAGTAACGGCGGTTGTGGTCATCGACCTCACAGGTTCCTACTCAAGGTCGACTTCCAAATGAAAAGAGTGAGTGGCGGAAGTGAACGCTGAGATCGGGGAAGGGGCTGAGGGGAACGTTCTAACACAGAAACCGGGAGACTTTCTGGCCGCCAGCGAGGGTAAGGGAAAAGAGACCCCCTTCGGGCCCGACTGGCCCGCCCACCAGAGCGGCACTTCACTAGTTAAGCCCGGAGGCCTGCCTGTGGTTCCGGAGCGCGGCGCCCCGCCTCTGCAAGTTCTCCATTGGCCTACCCAAATCTCGCCTCCAGCTCCCCATTTGCTCCTACAGATGCCCATCACGACAAACCTTCTCCCCACCCCCCACCCACCCA
>SJYQ01002518.1:36895-129387 GCA_006410935.1 Redunca redunca | reverse complement strand
CCCCCACCCCGGTTCCCAAATCAGTGTTTTTGTTTTGTTTTGTTGTTCTTATCCCTTCACTCTGCCTATCACAATTGTTGCTGCTGCTGCTGCTAAGTCGCTTCAGTCATGTCCGACTCTGTGCAACCCCATAGACGGAAGCCCACCAGGCTCCCCCATCCCCGGGATTCTCCAGGCAAGAACACTGGAGTGGGTTGCCATTTCCTTCTCCAATGCATGAAAGTGAAAAGTGAAAGTGAAGTCACTCAGTCGTGTCCGACTCTTAGCGACCCCATGGACTGCAGCCCACCAGGCTCTTCTGTCCATGAGATTTTCCAGGCAAGAGTACTGGAGTGGGGTGCCATTGCCTTCTCCAGCCTATCACAACTAAAATGCCCTAAAAGCACAATATCCAAGACTGTATTTGGAGTTCTTTTAGGTTTTTTCCCTTTCTTTAAATTCATAATATTTATTTGGTTCAGGCTGGTATTATTAGTATGATAAAGCCTCTGATATTTACCTTTTCTTGTATTTCTGACTAATCTTCTTGAAGGTAGGCACAGTGTTAGATATTCACTCATTCAACAGTTATTTGGAGAACACTGAAAAATGCCAAGTACTGTTCTAAAAGAAAACAAAGCTCTTGCTCTCCTGAATGCACCTTCTGGTAAAGGGGCTTGCAAAGATTTTTGAGCAAAATTCACTGTAATTTAAAGTAATATACTTTAAATCATGACCCAGTACACACACATATATAAATATGTGTAACTATATGTAACTGGAAATTTTATGACCTGATATCTATCCTTCTGTGTACAATGCACTCTCATATTTTCTAATCTCTCTCATTTCCTTTTTTCAATTCTGGTTGTGATTTCACATCCTACTAACAAGTCAGGACTCACACTTTGAAAAACACTGTTTTGAGGTTTGTTTGTTTGTTTAAGTGGACTTTTACTCTCAGGGTCTTGCATTTTTCTTAGCATGAAATTTGCAGTCACTAATTGCTAGATTTGAAAGAATAAGTCCTTGGAGGTCAGATCAGTCAATCTTCTCCCTTGTAACCTAACTTTTACAAGTTAGATCCTAAACCATCTGAAAGCCTGAAACTGGAGAGGTCACTAATCTATACCCATCCTAGCCTGTGCTCAGTGCCTCAGACATTACAGCAATGAACCTAAGAAAGGAACTGCCCTTATTTCTCTTTCTGGACCCTCCGTTAGGAACCCTGAAATTGTGTTGACTATAGCAACCCATGTTGGGCTTCCATGGTGGCTCAGAGGGCAAAGCGCCTGCCTGCAGTGCAGGAAACTGGGGTTCGACCCTTGGGTCAGGTAGAGCCCCTGGAGAAGGAAATGGCAACCCACTCCCGTACTCTTGCCTGGAAAATCCCATGGACGGAGAAGCCTGTTAGGCTTCATGGGGTTGCAAAGAGTTGGACATGACTGAGCAACTTCCCTTTCATAGCAACCCATGTCAATGAGACTGTAGGAGAGGGATGCTAGTTCTGGTCATCACTGTGTCACCAGCTAACTGACTTTGGTCCTCATCTTCTCTGCTGCCACTTGTTCCTTGTCATATAGGAATCAGAGTCTACACCAGTGTCCTTGCAGACGCTATGCACTTTGTGTCCATAACAGACAGAGGAAACATTCAGGCAAGGGGACTGTATTTCAGAGAGGTTAAATGGCTGAACTAAGTTACCCTGCTACAGAGCCAGTGTTCAGTCTCAGCTTTGCTTGATTTACAAGCCTTGTTTCTAATGTTTATTAATACATTGTTTAATCTGTTTACCTTGTTTTTAATCTGTTGCCTCCCAAGGGTCTCAGTTTCATCATCTGCCAAAAAATTCACATGATTCTTGTGTCACCTCCTGCTCTAAATCTAAACTCTGTTTTGAGGAAGGAAAAAAGCAAAGAGGAGCCTGAGAAGGCAGAGGGGAAGTGGGCCAAGCTGATAACCAGACTGTAAATTCTGGTCAGGCTCTATGTGTGTTAATCGCTCAGTCGTGTCCAACGCTTTGCGACTCTATGGATTGTAGCCCTGCAGGCTCCTCCGTCCATGGAATTCTCTAGGCAAGAATACTGGGGTGGATAGCCATTCCCTTCTCCAGGAGATCCTCACAACCCAGGGATCGAACCCAGGTCTCCTGCAGTGCACGCAGACGCTTTACCCTCTGAGCCTCCAGGGAAGCCCAGTAAGGCCCTATCAGGTGTTACAAGGATAAGTACAAATACTTCTACTGGATGATAATCAGCCACTGCCCCACGCCTTCTCTCCAGATGCCCTCCTCTACTCCAGCCCTTCACTGAAACCCCTCCTCCGCAGACCTTTCCATAGCCCAGTGACTAAAGGGTTAACTCTTGACACCCAGGAAGCCTGCAGGATCTAGCTCCAGCTAAGGCTAACTGCCTTCAGACTGGTCAGTCTTCATCCTCCTCTACAGGATGTTAGGTATTTTTTTTTGCTTAACACTTTCAGGGACCTGGGTCTCCTGAAAGCCAGGGCAGAGCCAAATGAGGTTACCACCGAAAAGAAGGAGCTGCAAACCCTTGTTTTCTCTGGCAGGTGGGATTAAGGGGCATATGGCTACTTTCTTGGACAGGCATCAAAAGCTTTTCTATTTTCTTCATTCTCCTGGGTCCCCCAGTGAGACAAAGATACCATTCAGTCATCAAACATCCTTCCTGAATTAATTTAACAACTGTTTATTGACGGACTTCCCTAATGCTTCAGTAGTTAGGAGTCTGCCTGCCAATGCAGGGGACACAGTTTCGATCCCTGGTCTGGGAGGATTCCACATGCTGTGGGACAGCTGGGCCCATGCACCACAGCTGCTGAAGCCCACACGCCTAGAGCCTGTGCTCCGCAACAGGAGAGGCCACCACAGCGAGGGCCCACGCACATAGGCAGGAGAGTGGCTCCCACTCACTCCAGCCGGAGGAGGGTGTGAGCAGCAACAGAGACCCAGCCCAGCCAAAAGTAAACAAATTTTAAAAATTAAAAAAATAATTTAAAAAAGCCTATTTATGAAGCACCTGTTATGTGCCAGGCCCTGTAATAGACTCCAGGGAAACAGTAATGAAGAAGCACACTTAGTCCCTGCCCTCATGGAATTCATCCTCCTCTACAGGATGTTAGGTAGGTCTCTAATGAGAGAGAGAAAGTAAACAAAGTCAAAGTATAGTGTGATTAGTGCTGTCATAAGGATAGTATGGGGCCTCCCCTTGTGACTCTGCCTGCAGTACAGGAGACACAGGTTCCATCCGTGATCCAGGAAGATCCCATGTGCTGCGGAGCAACTAAGCCCATGTGCTGCAACTACCGCGCCTGTGCTCTACAGCCCAGGAGCCGCAACTGCCGAAGCCCTTGTGCCCTGGAGCCCGTGCTCAGCAGCAAGAGAGCCGCTGCACTGAGAAGCCTGAGCCCTCCAACTAGAGAGCAGCCCTCGCCTGCAGCAGCAAGAGAAAGACCCCGCACAGCCGTAAATAAACATAAAATTATACATGAAAACCAGCTGGACTAACACTGAGATTAATGTCCTGGGTTAACAGGGTTAATGTCAGGGATAAAAACTCCATAAAGTCAAAAGAGAAATGACAAATTAGGGAACAAATCCCAATTTGCAACACAAAGGGCTCATCCCCCTAAATATTAATAACTCCTAGAGATCAATAAGTATATGACCAACCATCAGAAAAAGTAGCTGGGAGCAGAAGGAGTTAGATGAACATAGTCAAAATGTGTAAGTATGTAACATACAACATGATACAGGTAATTAACACTGCTGTAATTGTAAATGAAAGTTCTTAAGATAGTAAATCCTGAGTTCTCATCACAAATTTTTTTTTCTATTTCCTTAATTTTATATCTACGTGGGATGGATTTCACTAACTAAACCTATTGTGATCATTTCATGATGTTTGTAAGTCGAATCATTTTGTTGTATAAGAAATTTACATAGTTGTTGTTTAGTCACTAAGTCGCGTCTGACTCATCGTGACCCTATGGATGTAGCCCACCAGGTTCCTCTGTCCATGGGATTTCCCAGGAAAGAATACTGAAATGGGTTGCCATTTCCTTCTCCAGGGGATCTTCTTGGTCCAGAGATCGAACTCAAATCTCCTTCATTGGCAGGCAGATTCTTTACTACTGAGCCACCAGAAAAGCCCAAACTTACACGGTGCTGTATGTCAGTTATGTCTCCATAAAACTGGAAAAAAAAAATTAAATAAATTAAAAAAATTTTTAAATAGCAAGTGATATTTACAGACAGTCCACAGAAAAGGAAATATAAATGGCTTCTCAGTTCAGTTCAGTTCAGTGGCTCAGTCATGTTAAACTCTTTGCCACCCCATGGACTGCAGCATACCAGGCCTCCCTGTCCATCACCAACTCCCAGGGTCTACTGAAACTCATGTCCATTGAGTTGGTGATGCCATCCAACCATCTCATCCTCTGTCATCCCTTTTTCCTCCCACCTTCAGTTTTTCCCAGCATCAGGGTCTTTTCAAATGAGTCAGCTCTGCAAATCAGATGGCCAAAGTATGGGAGTTTCAGCTTCAGCATCAGTCCTTCCAGTGAATATTCAGGACTGATTTTCTTTAGGTTGGACTGGTTGGATCCCTTCGAAGTCCAAGAGACTCTCAAGAGTCTTCTCCAACACCACACTTCAAAAGCATCAATTCTCAGCTTTTCTTATTGTCCAACTCTGTACATGACTGCAGGAAAAACCATAGCCTTGACTAGACTGACCTTTGTTGGCAAAGTAGAGTCTCTGCTTTTTAATATGCTGTCTAGGTTGGTCATAACTTTCCTTCCAAGGAGTAAGTGTCTTAATTTCATGGCTGCAGTTACCATCTGCAGTGATTTTGGAGCCCCGAAAAGTGAAGTCAGCCACTGTTACCCCATCTATTTCCCATGAAGTGATGGGACTGGATGCCATGATCTTCATTTTCTGAATGTTGAGCTTTAAGCCAGCTTTTTCACTCTCCTCTTTCACTTTCATCAAGAGGCTCTTTAGTTCTTCACTTTTTGCCATAAGGGTGGCATCATCTGCATATCTGAGGTTAGTGATATTTCTCCCAGCAGTCTTGATTCCAGTTTGTGCTTCATCCATCCCAGCGTTTCTCATGATGTACTCTGCATATAAGTTAAATAAGCAAGGTGACAATATACAGCCTTGACATACTCCTTTTCCTATTTGGAAACAGTCTGTTGTTCCATGTCCAGTTTTAACTGTTGCTTCCTGACCTGCATACAGATTTCTCAAGAGGCAGGTCAGGTGGTCTGGTATTCCCATCTCTTTCAGAATTTTCCACAGTTTATTGTGATCCACACAGTCAAAGGCTTTGGCATAGTCAATAAAGCAGAAATAGATGTTTTTCTGGAACTCTCTTGCTTTTTCGATGAATGGCTTCTAAATATATGAAAAGATATTCAGCCTTATTCTTAAGAAGGGGGATTAAAACCACACAGATACTACCATCAGACTGGCAAAAATCCAAACATTTACAAACTTTAATTGTGAGGCTGTGGATAGGCAGACATTCTTTGATTTATTGATGGTGGGAATACAATTCCTATAGGGTTAATTTGGCAAATGTCAAATTTTATAATCCTCACTTCTAAGAGTGGTTCCTACAGATACCTTTGCATTCATGAGAAACACTGTGTATATAAGGCTGTTTACTGCAGCATTGTTTGTAAAGCAAAAGATTAGAAATAACCTATATATGTCCATCAGTAGGGAAATGGTAAATTAAATCTTAGTACATCCATATAATTAAACACTGCATGGCTGTAACAAAGAATGAGAAAGCTCTCCAAAACATTTTTTAAATGAAAACAAGGCTAGGTTCAGAATCATGTGCTTAGCATGGAGTCTTCTGTGTAAAAGAGTGGGAAAACCATATTCGTTAGTATTTGAGAAAAGAAATTCTGGAAGATTACACATAATACCTATAAAAGTGGTAACAGTCAGGTTGGGGACAGAGACGGGAGTGACTTTTCACTGTATACCTTATAAAACATTTAAAAAAATTTTGAAACATGTGAATGCTTACCAGTTCAAAAACTTAAAACAATGTTGGCACACCTGTTAAAATGGTTAACATTAAAAAGACTGACTGGACTTCCCTGATGGTACAGTGGATAAGAAGCTGCCTGCTGATGCAGGGGACACGGGTTCAATCCCTGGTCCCCACATGCCACAGAGCAGCTAAGCCCGTGTGCCACAAATACTGAAGCCTGCATGCTCTAGGTTCTTGGAGCCGCAACTACTGAAACCTGTGCCCCTACAGCCTGTGCGCCACAGCAAGAGAAGCCACTGCAGTGAGAAGCCCGGGCACTGCAACTAAAAAGTAGCCTCCACTGTCCATACCTAGAGAAAGCCTTTGCACAGCAATGAAGATCCATCATAACCAAAAATAAAGTAACTTAATAATAATCAGAAAAGACTGACTATTTCAAGCCTTGGAGAGTATGTGGAGCTACTAGAATTCTCACACGCTGCTGATAAAGAGTGTAAAACAGTACAACCACTTTGAAAACAGTATGGCAGGATTTTAAAAGTTATACTTACTGGGTGATCAGTTCTTTCACTCCTATTAACCCAAGAGAAATGAAAGCATATGGGCACACAAAGGCTTGCCCATTTCTATTACAGCTTTATTTGTAACAGCCAGAAACTGGAAACAACACAAATATCCATCAACAGGTCAGTGGATAAATACATTTTGGTATTAAGGAATGAACTGTGTATTCATGCAACATCAGTTCAGTTCAGTTCAGTCGCTCAGTCGTGTCCGACTCTTTGCAACCCCGTGAATCGCAGCATGCCAGGCCTCCCTGTCCATCACCAACTCCTGGAGTTTACCCAAACCTATGTCCATCAAGTTGATGATACCATCCAACCATCTCATCCTCTGTCGTACCCTTCTCCTCCGGCCCTCAATCTTTCCCAGCATCAGGGTCTTTTCCAATGAGTCAGGTCTTTGCATGAGGTGGCCGGAGTATTGGAGTTTCAGCTTCAACACCAGTCCTTCCAATGAACACCCAGGACTGATCTCCTTTAGGATGGACTGGCTGGATCTCCTTGCAGTCCAAGGGACTCTTAAGAGTCTTCTCCAACACCACAGTTCAAAAACATCAATTCTTCAGCGCTCACCTTTCTTTATAGTCCAACTCTCACATCCATAACCTGACTACTGGAAAGACCACATAAGCTCAATTATGTTGAAAGAAAGAAACCAGACAACAGTGCACACTAAAGGATGCCATTTATATAAAATTTTGGAGAATTTACAAACCATAGTGATAAAAAACAGATCAACGATTGCCAGTATAAAGGGAAAGGGAGGGACAGGAGAGAAGAGGTGGACTTTGGGAAGCTTTGATGAGTGATGGATATGTTCACTGTTTTGATTGTGGTGATAGTCTTCTTGGGAGTGTCAAATTTTATCAGCTTGTACATCTTAAGCATAAGCAGTTTATTGTATGTTGTGTGTGTGTGCTTAGTCGCTCACCTGTCCGAGTCTTTGTGACCCCATGGACTGCAGCCTGCCAGGCTCCTCTGCTCATGGGATTCTCCAGGTAAGAATACTGGAGCTGGTGGCCATTTCCTACTCCAGGGGATCTTCCCAACCCAGGGATCGAACCCAAGTCTCCTGCATTGGCAGGAAGATTTTTTTTTTTAACCACTGAGCTACCTGGGAAGCCCTTATTGTGTCAATTATGCCTTAATAAAGGTATTAAAAAATTTTTTTTGGTGATACCCCCTCTTTTTATCTTTTTATCATTTTTTTGGCCACAGTGTGTGGCCTGTGGGATCTTAATTCCCCAACCAGGGATTGAACCCATGCCCCTGCAGTAGAAGAGAGAGTCTTAACCACTGGACCACAGGGGACTTCCCAATAAAGGTGTTTAAAAAAAAATGTTAATGTTGGGAGGATTTCTCTGGTGGTCCGGTAGTTAAGGATCTGCCTTCCAATGCAGAGGATGTGGGTTTGATCCTTTGTCAGGGAACTAAGATCTCATAACTAAGCCTGTACACCACAACTAGAAGCCTGAGCACTGCAAGGAAAGGTCCTGTGAGCCGCAACTAACACTCAACGCCACCAAATAAATAAAAATTGTAAACTATTTATTTTTGGCTGCGCTGGGTCTTCTTTGCTGTCTTCGGGCTTTGTCTTGTTGCAGAGAGGAGGGGCTTCTCTCTAGCTGTGCCCAGTCTTCTCTTTGTGCTGTCTTCTCTTGCTGAATCGCACAGGCTCTAGAGTGCGGCCTCAGTTGTGGTGCAGGGGCCCAGTTGCCTTAGAGCACGTGGAATCTTCCCGGACCAGGGATGGAACCCATGTCCTCTGCTTTGGCAAGCAGAATCTTAACCACTGGACCACCAGGGAAGTCCAATAAGTGTTTTTAAAATATAAATTTTAAAATTGTTGGGATGAAGAAGAGAGAATAGCCAAGAATGATGGCTAATGAACTCTTTTAGTGTGTTTGGCCAAGAGAGATGCTGAGAGGAAAATTATAGAACTCAGTGAGCACTACAGTAGAGATGGATAAACTGCCCTCCGAGGGTTCAGAGATTGACACGCCTCTTCCTGAAGGTTCTCCTGTGTGTGTGTTAAGTCACTTCAGTTGTGTCTGACTCTTTGCGAGCCTATGGATTGTAGGCAACCAGGGACCTCTGTCCACAGGATTCTCCAGGCAAGATTACTGGAGTGGGTTGCCGTGCCCTCCTCTAGGGGATCTTCCCGACCCAGGGATCGAACCGGAGTCTCTTTTGGCTCCTGCATTGCAGGTGGGTTTACCACTGAGCCTCCAGGGAAGCCCCGAAGGCTCTCCTAGTCCCAGTGAATTAGGCTGACTAGAGCTTTTCTGCGCTATGCTGGGACTTCATTCCTTTTGCTCAGGCTTTCTCTAGTCGCAGCAAGCAGGTGCTGCTCTTCCTTGTGCTGTGTGGGTTTCTCACCGCAGAAGCTCCTCTTGTGGAGCACAGGCTCCAGGCAGGCTTCAGCAGTTGCGGCACATGGACTCTAGAATGTGGGCTCAGTAGCTGTGGTGCAAAGGCCTAGCTGCTCCAAAACATGTGGAACCTTCCTGGACCAGAGATCAAACCAGTTTCCCCTGCACCTTCAGACGGATTCTTATCCTCTGTGCCACCGGTAAGTCCCTGATTAGAGCTTTTTAATGTACCTTTATTGAACATCTACTCTGTGTTGGACTCTTCATTTCTATTAACAGAAAACAAAAACACCTCCTATTTCTCAGCCCAGAGAGGGAGGGTGGAGGTTTGTGGAAGAATCCAGTCAGGCTCTGAAGCAACCTTTTCAAAGCTTTGGCTGGTCTTTGTGTAACTAACTAAGGGAACAAAGATTACAAGATATGTGACTCAGAAATGGATCCTCTTTTCTTATTGTTGGCAAGCCTTTGTAGGCGAGGCAATAACATTGCTCTGCATAATAATGTCAAGGCTTAACTCCACTGTAGCTGGGGAGCCTAGTAAATCCTGGGACAGCTTCTTTTCTTTGAGGGTTCTGAGCAATTTTTTCCCTGTGAAATCCCAAACCACTTGTATCAGAATCACTTAGTGTTTATTAAAAATACAGTGTAGTAGGGTGATTCTACCACATGACATTTGCTGGTTTGAGGGTTAAGCTTTCATTTTATTCTTCAAGGTGTGTGTGTGTTGTGTGTATGTGCTCCAAAAGTTATTTTCCAAAGGGCACTCAGAAAAATAGAGCCTCATCTCCATCTCCATCTGCCCAAGAGACTGGAAGGGGTCTGGACTTGGGTGCCAGTCTTCCTTGGACAAATTTTCTGGGTGGATCGTGTGCTAGAGCTCATAGCGCCCACTCCATCCCTCACCCTCATTTAGGGAAATGTACTTCTGAATAGGGGCTCCCAGGTGGTGCTAGCAGTAAAGAATCTACCTGTAACGAAGGCGACTCTGGTTGATCCCTGGGTTGGGAAGATCCCCTGGAGGAGGAAATGGCAACCCACTCCAGTATTCTTGTTTAGGAAATCCCATGAACAGAGGAGCCCAACAGGCTACGGTCCACGGGTCGAACAGAGTTGGACACCACTAAGCAACCGCGCACGCACACACTTCTGAGTAAAAGTGAGGAAGAGAGGGAGGAAGGGCTTGGGCCCTCCCAGAAAGGAGTGGAAGTTTGAAGGAGGAGTTCCTAGAGAGGAAAACTGACCTGAGGACAGGGAGTCAGATTAGGGTTTGGGGTCCAGGCATGTAAAATCTGACCTGTTCATAAAAACTGAACTTCTTATATGGTTTTCATTTGAATTACATAGAAAGTTAAAATAAATTTAATGCTTTCTCTTATTCATTGGAATTCTCTTTAGCTTTTTTCCCAACTCTTCAATAAAGAACAACCTTGAGGGGCTTCCCTGGTGATCCAGTGGCTAAGACTCTGCACTCCCAATGCAGGGGGCCCAGGTTCGATCCCTGGTCAGGGAACTAGATCCCACATCCCCCAACTAAAGATCCCTCGTGCCGCAACTAAGATCTGACACAGCCAAATAAATAATTTCCTTTAAAAAAAGAGCAACCATATTCAGTCATGCTGGGGAGAACTCACAGCTGTGCCCCACTGTGACTACAGCTGCATTTCATCCAGAGGAACCACACCAGGCAACTAGCAGCCAGGTGAGTGACGCAGGACAGATGGAAACAGAGGACCAAGCGAAAGACTTGGGGGCACAGGCAAGCAACAAGCCTTGCTTTCCATTCCATTTCCCCAAATAAATATACAGTTCCCACAGGGTATTTTGTTCTAGGATCCACTCCCCCTTCACAGATACCAAAATCCAAGACTGCTCAGATCCCTTATATAAAATGGTATTTGCCTAAAACCTCTGCACATTCTCCTGTATAACTTGAAATCATCTCTAGATTACTTATAATACCTCAGTTCTGTCGCTCAGTTGCGGCTGACTCTTTGCGACCCTATGGACTGTAGCCCACCAGGCTCCTCCATCCATGGATTTCCCAGGCAAGAATACTGGAGTTGGTTGCCATTTCTTTCTCCATACAATGTAAATGCTATATAAATTGCATAGTTTTAAATACTATGTAGTTGTAGATACTATGTACAAAGTTTGATTTGCAGCAAATTCATCTTTTGGTTTTGGGGACTTTCTGGAATTTATTTTCCAGATATTTTCAATCCTTGGTGGATTGAATCCTCTGATGCAATGCCCGTGGATGGTGGATGGCCAGCTGTGCTAGAAAGAGGGCGCCTTTAAAACAGAGGAAAGTGCTAACACCTGGGTTTCATATACATCATCTCATTTAATTCTTAAAAAACTCTAGAAGTGTATTCCCCATTTTACAAATGAGAAACTACAGCCTAAAGAGGCTATCTTGCCCCAGTGAAACAGCTAGTCAGTGACCGTGATCAGATCTGAACCCATATCTGTAGATCTGGCTGAATTATAATATCTCCTCCTGGATCCTGTGGCAGAGGAATTTGGCAATCATGGCAGTTAACTGCCTGTCCATTTGTTATTCTTTATTGCCGACTAAGGTCCGTCTAGTCAAGGCTATGGTTTTTCCTGTGGTCATGTATGGTTGTGAGAGTTGGACTGTGAAGAAGGCTAAGCACCGAAGAATTGATGCGTTTGAACTGTGGTGTTGGAGAAGACTCTTGAGAGTCCCTTGGACTGCAAGGAGATCCAACCAGTCCATTCTGAAGGAGATCAGCCCTGGGATTTCTTTGGAAGGAATGATGCTGAAGCTGAAACTCCAGTACTTTGGCCACCTCATGCGAAGAGTTGATTCATTGGAAAAGACTCTGATGCTGGGAGGGATTGGGGGCAGGAGGAGAAGGGGACGGCCCAGGATGAGATGGCTGGATGGCATCACGGACACAATGGACCTGAGTCTGAGTGAACTCCGGGAGATGGTGATGGACAGGGAGGCCTGGCGTGCTGCGATTCATGGGGTCGCAAAGAGTTGGACACGACTGAGAGGCTGAAGTGAAGTGAATTCAATAGAACTTTGGGTTATTTGATGCTTTCAAGCCTGTATTTGCTTCTGAAGTTCACAGAAATAATAAAGATACTAAAAAGAGAAAATGATAAAATCAGTGGTTCTTGGAAAACAATGTGAAATGCCTCTGGGAGTGGTAGGTTTCATTATTCCAGAAGATTTAGGAAGACAGAGTATAAAGAACATGGAATATGGAAGAAAACGTAGATCCCAGTCCTGCTCTGCTCACCAGCTGTTTGGCTTTAGACAAATCACTTAACCTCTCTGAGCCTGAGTTGTCTCATCTTGAAATTATTCCTACCTCACAGACATGGTATGAAGGTCAAATAATAACATAAATGGTAACACTTCTTGGGCTGCAGAATGCAATCTGTATCTTAATGTATGAAGTCTAAAAAAAAATCTATGAGATTTGCTAAAGCTGCTCCTTTGTTGCAAGAAAGTGGACTCCTTTTGGACACAATTTCTGTGGAAGCAGGAGTCAGAGGCCTTTAGCCAAGTTAAATGAATGATGGTTGATTCTGCCAACTTATTTCCTACTCCAAGTTTTCTTTTCCTCTTATCTACACATCTGCATGTCAGGAATAAAATTTTTCCCCTATGATATGATTTTTTTGATGGAAACTTCCAGACTTAGATGGGAGAAAGAAGGGGGGAACAAAAGCCCACGTTTCTTCATCATTTCAATCAACAACCTCATTTTCTTCTAACAGTTGAAGTGAACTTCTTATGAATAATGGATGATAACCTGATGAATATGCACACAGCCTATTATGCCTGTGAGGTTTGGTGAATAATTTATGAGCTAAAATGTTCCTCACCTTGTTACTGTACAAAAATTATGGGGAAAAAAATCCATATTTACCCTTTGAGCTGGTAAGGTGATCTGTCAGAGTGACAGCAGCCCAGCAATAATTTTACATCATTGCTAAAATTAAAGTAAATAGATAAAATATATGCATTTCAGGGTGGGAAGTCTATAAAAAATGGAGCATGCCCAACCACACTCCTTGCCAAGTAAGTATTCCAGAACTCTGACTTCTCACCTTTAAATAGCCCCACATTGTTACCAGCACTTAGGGATCTTCTCTTTTTCCCCTCACAAGGACTTCATTATAACCAGTCAAGGTGAACAATAGCTTCCTTGTTTTATGAAAGCTGGCCAACTATAAGCCATGATGTAAAATTTAAGACATCAGAGATTTTTTAAAAAGAAAGTCCTAAAAGCTTTCAGAGAGCAAGCAGGTAAACACATTGGGGGTGGAAACCTGGCCCAGAAGCACTTGAAAAATGTATTTGCATTGCTGTCTTCCCTCACAGCTGAAAGATTCTTTCCCCTGCTGACCAGCCTGACTTCCTGCTGTATCATCCTTCAACTCACTCCCACCTGCCCAAGCCTCCTTCTCTTAGCAACAGCAAAGATGCCTTTCACCTGGTGATTGGCAGGAGGAGGGCAAGATTAACTTGGCAGTTAAGGAAGGTGTCTGGGAAAATATATGTGGATCCTGGGGAAATTTGGTTGCTCCAGGGCAACTTTTGAAGATCTGAAACTGAGTCAGTCCTCAAACCAGGAAAAACAGGATTCTAGGGATTATCTACTTAGATCCCAAGAGCTTTCTAGGAATAGAGTGCAGGGCCAAGGAAGGCGCTTGCTGTCAACGGAGCATCCCTGATGCTTGGAGGAGACTCAGGTAAAAGAGGAAACACAGCCCTGTCCTACATCTGTTGGGTAAACCAATATATTCTCAGGAAAGGGCTATTTACTACAAATTATGAGGTTTTTGAAACGATATAAAAATAATAATATTAATTTGAACAATTCAGTATTATTCAAGAAGGCTACTTAGAGGGGGTAAATCCTGAGGAAAGTTTGCAAGGAAAGAACAGCTCCAGCTGAATGGGAAGATTAGAGGTACATATGGCCAAGCTTTCCTGATTTGGGCCCTTCCTATCTTTCCAAGTTTATTTTGTGAAGTTCTTCCCATCACTTGCTGTGCTCCAGTTTCTTGAACACCAGGTGCTTTCCTGTCTTATCACCTCTGCTGTTCCTTTGGTCTCCTGCTTATTTCACTTTTTAAAATATTTATTTTTATTTATTTATTTAACTGCACCGGGTCTAAGTTGCAGCATGTAGAATCTTTAGTTGTGGCATGTAGGACCTAGTTCCCTGACCAGGAATTGAACTCAGGGCCCCTCCAATGGGAGTGCAGTCTTAGCGACTGGAAAATCAGGAAAGTCCCTATTCCATCTTTTAAACTTCGCCTTATATGTGACTTCCTTAGGGAGGCCTTCCCTGCCCCCCAGTGTGATTCTTTCTCGTATCACCTTCTGGTTTCCTTCACTGTCACATGTAATGATATATTTGTGTGCTTATTTTTTTGTTTAATATGTGTTTCCCCAGAAGACTATAAATTTCAACAAAGCTGTTTTGTTTTCCACTGGACACTTAGCATCCAATCTAGTAGACAATAATATTTTTGAATAAATGTAGGCTCAGAGGCACAGGAAGTGGGAGCAAAGGAGGAAAAAAAATGTACTGGGCTGAGGATACTATTGATGAGTTTTCTTTGGCACAGCATGTCACTGTTGACAGCTTCTCCCTACTTACTCATGGAAATATTTGTATTGTTGGCTTTTTCTCTGACTATAAAATGTATACTTATTCCAAAAATCATATATTGCAATATTTCAAAAAAAAGACTATTTCAAGCATCAGTGAGGATGAAACAACTAGAACTCTCATACATTACTAGTAAGGATATAAACTGGTTCAGACATTTTGGGAAAGTATTTAGCTGTATCTGTGTTGAAAGTCTTAGTGGCTCAGTTGTATCTATTCTTTGTGACCCCATGGACTGTAGCCTGCCAGACTCCTCTGTCCATGGAATTTCTCAAGGCAAGAATACTGGAATGGATAGTCATTTCCTTCTCCAGGAGATCTTCCCAGCCCAGGGATCAAACCCAGGTCTCCTGCATTGCTGGCAGACTCTTGAATGTCTGAGCCACCAGGGGAGCAGTATCTATGGGGTTAGCCAAAAAGTTCATTCGAGTTTCTGTAAGATGTTATGGAAAACCCAAACCCAAAGTCTTTTATTGGCCAACCCAATAAAAAGTTGAACATATACCCCAAACTTAGCAATCCCACTTCTCAATATTCACCTAGGAAAAATAAGTGCATGTATTCATAAAGAGACTTATACAAGCATGTTTAGAGCAGCTTTTATGCATAAAAGACAAAAAGAGAAATTACTCAAATGCCCATCAATAGTAGAATGGATAAATTGTGGTATACTTATACAATGGAATGTATACAGCAGTATAAAAGAACAAGTAATACTGTTAAACACAACATCATGGGTGAATCTCAAAAACATGTGTTGAGTAACCGAATCCAGACACAAAAGAATACACATACTGTCTGACTCCATATAGATGAAGTTCAAGAACCAGTAAAATTAATCTATAGTGATAATTGGAAGTTTACCTATCAAGGAACACAGAGGAGTCTTCTCAGTTGTTGGAAATGCTCTATATCATATTGTGGGTGGTGATTTTATATATGTTTATAAAATATATGTGTGATATACAGTAAAATGTAATTATTATAATTATGCCCAGGGTTCCCTCATTGCAGGCAGATTCATTACCATTTGAGCTACCAGGGAAGCCCCAATTGTTATAAAAAAATTATATGTAAATAACATAATCTATTTTATATGTAAATAATATGTGTAAATAATGTGTAGATAAAAATAAATGTTTTATGTATATATAAATAATTCATCAATATGTTCATTTAAGGTTTGTGTACTTTACTGTGTGCATGTTATAACCGATAAATAAAAAATTTAGACCAACAAGTAATATATGTTCAGCATCAAAAATTTAGGCAGAAGAGTATACAATATAAATTTAAGGCTTCCTTTTTCCAAAGAAAACCACAATTACCATTCTCATGTATGTTTCCCTGAACCCCTTTGATCACATCCATTTCTTTCTTCATACTGTCCCTGACATCATGCATTTGATTTATCTGTGTGTAGCATCAAACCACGTCACATAGTTTTTGTCTTCATGTGACAACATTCAATAGCAATACTGAGCCTCTTCTTCACATAAACAGCAGCAGGAAATACAAAAATGAGTTGTCACCATCTGTGCTCTCAAGAAATTTACAGCCTAAGAGGAGGGACCATAGGGACAAAAGATCAAACAAAACCTCCAAGAACTGTAATACTGTCATGTATCAGTTTTACAAGCCCAGTTAAAACTACTGTACAGGTAATGATACCTTACAATTGTATATCAGTTAGAATTTTTCAAGGTTCTTTCACATACAACCTCACACAGTTAAACTTCTTGACCCCTGAAGTAATGATAATAGAAAAGTGAATAATGAAGTTAAATCACCTGCCTGAACTGTTAGTGGAAGGGTAGGGGCTAAACCCTGAATATCCTAACTTGGAATCCATGGGTTACTCATAGATCTGCCAAGTGCAGGTAAGGTTCTGGAAAAGTGTGTAGAGATGATCTACCACCTGGTGCTGCTCCCCTCTCCTCCTTTCCCCTGCCTTTCAGTGTCCTTCCATGGAGGGATGAACAGTGTCCTGTGTGCTGAGGGCTCCACTTCCATTCTCCTCACATTACCTCTAACTCGTCTATGCTTACATCATCAAAAGATAAGCCACCAGATCTGGGGGTCGGGGCCGGGGGGAGCGGGCAGTAGATGGTGGGCCAGAGGGCAAGCAGCCCAGGCTGACGTCAGGCTGTCTTTAGGTCTCAAAGCTGGGACCCACAGTCGCTGGATTTATAGAGCCTCCCTCCTCCCCAATTCTTCTTCCCTCATTCTTTCTCTTCCCCTTTGTTCTTCTAACTCCTTCCTCTTTTATTTGCCAACGACGTCTCGTCCGTTTTCCCTCAGCCTCAAACTGTGCCTCTTTCTATCATACCTTCTTCCCCTTTCCCCACCTCTGTCTGGAGCCTCTTAAACCAAACCCTTCCCGACATCACCACCATCAAAGCAGAACGTTGGTTCTTTTTTTTTTTTTTTTGCTCCATGCCACAGAACNCACCCTGCTTCCCCTTCTCGCTTCCCAGCCGTCCCCCCTCCGCCCAGCGCAGCCCGCCGAGTCCCTTTCGGCTCTGGCCAGCCCGGGCTGGGGGCCCGGGGGCGGCGGCGGGTCCCGACCGGCTCCCCGGCCGAGCCGAGCCCAGCCAAGCCGCACTGGCTTCTTTGTCTGCGGGTGGCGGCTGCCCCGGCCCCCGGGCCCCTGGCCCGAGCTGTGAGATGAATCTCTAATCGGTGGCCGCCGGGCACCCGGGGCGAAGGCAGCTCGGGCTCGGGCTCCGGTAAGTAGCGGGGTCCGGGGCGGGGAGGGGTTTGCACAGAGGGGGAGGGGGCCGGGCAGGGGAGGTTTCGGGTTTGGTTAATATGCAATGCCCGTAATTAGCATAATTTATATATTTATGATAAAGAGAAAAAAAAAATGCCGCGGGGCCGGGGCGCCGGGATGTTGGGCCGGGGCGGCGAGGAGCTCCGGGAGCTGAATGGCGTGTGGCCGCTCGCCGGAGGCCGGAGACCCCGGGGGCCGCGCCCTAGCCTTCCTGCCGGCCCACGGGGACCGCGGGAAGGAGGGGGCGGCCGCCAGGTGGACCCCGTGGGGAGCTTGGACCTGGCCCCTCCCCATTTCTGCTCCGGGAGCCCAGGTTGGGTACGGACCACGGGGACGTTCTTTACCCAGCCCCTGTGGCGACGGCGAAAGGATTGTCGCCCCACTGGAGAACCCGGACGCCTGGGTTCCCAGCAGTCAAGGTCAAATGAGGCGGCCAGAGCCACCTGTCACAATTCTCTCCAACAACCATACACCGAGAGGACTGGTGGGACTCGGGGTTAGGGACCTGGTGCTGCTGGAAGGGTGGGAGAGTGGTGGGAGGGTCACCGTCTAGCCGAGCACAAGCACTTCATAAATATTTAATAACGATATTATTATTAATAAATAGTCATCATAATGGACCCGCTACGTGCTCCATGGGCATCCTCACCTGGCAAGGCCAAGGAGCCGCAGGGCGCCTTGCAACCTCCACTTTCTCGCGTTGAGGTCCCCTACTCATTTGTCATTGGAAGCCCCAAATCTTCGCAAGCCTCCGCAGCCGGCTGTGGGGGAAAATAAAACGCGGTTGTGAAGCCTGCCTGGGCTAGTGGAAAGAACCTCTTTGCGGAGAGCTGTGATCTGCTCTTTCAAATTCCTTGATTCCAAAGTAGAAGGCTGGTCTTCAATTGTTCATGAACATATTTCCCACCTCCCTTTTCTTGGTAATCCAAGGCAGCCACCGTTGACCAGCAGGGCCTTCTGAGGAATAATTCCATGTATTTTGTTTTGATTGAAGTCTAGCTTCTCAGGGTGTTATTTCTGTGATCTGGTATTTCTTTGCATATCTTCTGTAGACCTTCATTTATTTGTTCATTAGGGCGACAGAAATATCCACTGTGTGCCAACTCTGAACAATACAGACAGAATTTGCCCTGTCTTGGAGTTTTAATTTCAGTTTGATGGGTGGGATGGGGATGGGGACAGGCAGATCATAAACATGAAATAAACAAGATTATAGAGTGATTTTGTGTGTGTGTGTGAGAGAGAGAGAGAGAAGGAGATGGGTTATTCTCTTCTTGGAAGTACTACCTAGCAATTAAGAGATGACTCAGAAGAAATTTGCTTTTCTAAGGAGTCTTTGCATTATGAAGGAACATGGGACAAGATCATATCCCCCTTCCCCAAGATTTGCTCACTGTAAAGTCATAGTAGTAATCTTACACGTTTTTTATAACACTTTACAATTAAGAACAGTGCTTTACTTCAACTTAAAGCAATTACATAGTGTTTGCTGTGTGCCAGGCCCTGTTCCAAAAGCTTTACATAAATGTTAATGATTTAACAATAGCCCATGAGGTGGGCACTGAAATTTAGCCCCATTTTACAGATAAGGAAACAGGCTGTGAGGTGTTACCTTAAACAGAAGTGATACTCAATCTGAGTCTTCTGCCTTTAAACCCCAAGCTCTTTCTGTGTCAAAATGAGGGTCAGTGAGGCCACAGAGAGAATGGGACTCTGGAGAAACTAGCCAAATGAAGGAAGACTTGGGAATGAGGGTGAGTGTGACCGGGTTTCTTAAGAACTTAATACTACTTCTTTGAAATCATTTTTAAGTAGCCCTAGTATTGAAAATGAGGGCATGAAATTTGAAATAGGCTGTGTATTTTGAGGAAAAGGTAGGAAATATGAGGAGACTAAAGGGTATGATCTGATATCGTAATTTATGTTTTCAGCTCGTATTCATTAACCTCTGTTGTGTACCAGGAATTTTATGAGGCTCTGGCATATGATGGTAAGTGGATATGCTTTCTTGGTCCTTAAAGTCTAGTAGGGGAACATACTTCTTGTTATTTTTCACATTTATCCCCTCTATTCACCCTGCCTGGGATGAATCAAGTTTGAGCACAAGGGGATGGAGGGGTTGTGGAGGAGAAACCAAATCTAAATGTGTCTTTATAAAACAAGTCTTTACTGTTTGACTACATATGTCTGAAATTTACAAATGGTTGGTTGGAAAGAAGTAAGTTTGTTCACTACTGTCCTGTCTTTTGCCCTTTCCTCTCCTTCTGGCCCATGTGTGTGGTTAGCTAGTCTACCAATAGCTTGGCAAGTCATTTATCTCTATCCATTAATTGGGCTTGGGGAAAGTAAATTGATCAGTATTAGTCGCTCAGTCATGTCCAACTCTTTGTGACGCCATGCACTGTAGCCCATGAGGCTCCTCTGTCCATAGGATTTCGCAAGCAAGAGTAATGGAGTGGGTTGCCATTCCCTTCTCCAGGGGATCTTCCCAACCCAGGAATCAAATCTGGGTCTCCTACATTGCAGGCAGATTCTTTACCATCTGAGCCACCAGGGAAGCCCCAAAGTGAAAGTGTTAGTTGCTCAGTCATGTCTGACTCTTTGTAACCCCGTGGACTGCAGCCCTCCAGGCTTCTCTGTCCATGGAGTTCTGCAGGCAAGAATACTGGAGTGGGTAGCCAGTCCCTTCTCCAGGGGACCTTCCTGACCCAGGGATCAAATCCTACATTGCAGTCAGATTCTTTACCATCTAAGCCCACCAGGGAAGCCTGTTTTTATTTCTTGGCCACATCACAAGGCATGTGGGATCTTAGTTCCCTGAACAAGGATTGAACCCACACTCCCTGTGTAGGAAGCTCGGAATCTTAACCACTGAAACAACCTGGAGCAGAATTGAGAGCTTCTGCTTTCCAGTGTCCTGATCCTTGGGGGCCAGAGCAGCCCCCACCAGCCTTCCTCCCATTTCCTGGATGAAGGCTTAATGTGGTGTCAGAAAAGAAATCTGGGGCAGGTAATGTGACCTTGAAGTTTGAAGGTCGTGGACTGTGTCCTTGGGCAAATCACCTGACCTCTCTCCACCTCCATGTTCCTATAGATAAAGATGAGGATCATCGTAAGAATACAATGTTAAGCATTTTACTTGCATGATCTCATGAAAAATTGAAAGTGTTAGTCTCTGAATCGTGTCCTACTCTTTAATACCCCATGGACTGCAGTCCACCAGACTCCTCTGTCCATAGAAGTCTCCAGGCAAGAATACTGGAGTGGGTTGCCGTGCCCTTCTCCAGGGGATCTTCCTGATCCAGGGATTGAACCTGGGTCTCCCACATTGCTGGCTGATTCTTCCCTGGCTGAGCCACCAGGGAAGCCCTAATCTCCTATCACCATTATAACAACCCCATAAAGCTTACCCATTTAATCAGCATTTTAAAGATAAGGAACTTAAACTTCAAAGAGATTCAGTCATTTGCCCAAGATGGCACAGCTATTTCATGACCAAGCTAGGATTTAATCTAGGTTTTTCTCCTAAGCCTATTCCATTATCTCTCTTTGATCATCAACTTACTCTTCAATAAAAATGGGGATTGTAATAGCTAATTGTTATTTGTGCTTTATACATTAACTCTAAGATAAGCTCTTTTATTATTTATCCCTGAAAAAAACGAAAGTAATCTGCCCACTTGTCACACAGGTGGTCAAACTTTACTATGTGTTTACTCTGTGGCCTCATGGGGCTGGTGTCAAAATTAAATAATAGTTAACAGTTCATATTTATTGAACCCTTACACAATTTGCTACAATGCCTAGTTATTCCCATTTCAAATATGGTAACTGAGGCTTAAAGACCTCAGTTACCAAACCTAGGTTCCTAACTGCTGTACTAAATTTAAATAAGGTGATATTTGTAAAGGTTTCCTTGGTGGCTGAGATGGTAAAGAATCTGCCTGCAGTGTAGGAGACCCAGATTCAGTTTCTGGGTCAGGAAGATCCCCTGGAGAAGGGAATGGCTACCCATTCCAGTGTTCTTGCCTGGAGAATATGTAAATTTTTATAACAGCTACCGTCTTCTGAGCACTTACTATGTGCCAGTTGTTGGTCTAAACTTTTTATGGGCATCAATTTATTCAGTCTTCATAATAGCCCTATGAAGTAGGTCTTATTACTCTCATTTTTACAGATGAGGAAACTGAGGCAGAGAGGTTAAATAACTTGCCCGAAGTCCCACAGCTAGAGAATATCAAAGCTGAGATTGTGAACCCTAAAGTCTGTCTCCAAAGAGTGCTCAGTGTAGTACTATGCATAAAGGGGCTGGGTCCCAATAAACTATTTTTTACATTTATTTTTAAATTGAAGTATAGTTGATTTATAATGTTGTATTAATTTCTGCTGTACAGCAAAGTGACTCAGTTATACACACACATACATTTTTTTTAATCTTCTGTTCCATTATCATTTATCCCAGGACCAACAAACTATTAATAATGATTAACAGGTTTTTATTAACCATTAATAATATTTTATTAATCATTAATAATGATTACTTTTCAGCAGATGGGAAGGGAAATCTATGTCCTGGGGCCAGAAATGGAGAAGGGTGGGAGAACATACAGAAAATCCATCAAGCAAATGAAAATTTGAAAGCTGTAGCAACCCACCTGAAGATTGATGGTTTAAGAACAGAGCAGATGATGCTTGCATGCAAGAGGGGATGTCATCTTGTGTTCCTTTGCATCAGGTACAACTACATGGACCGTGATGGAAGTCATAAGAAGTGGAGGGATTCTGGGTGCACTGGAAGGGAGAGCCAACAGGATTTGAAGAAATCAATATAGATGGAAATATAAGAGCAAAGGCAAGGATGACAGCAAGGTTTTCAACCTGAGCATCTATGGAAGGATGAAGCTGCCATTTGCTGAGAAGGGGAAGGCTGCAGGCAGGTGGAGCTGGTTTGGGGTGCAAATCAGGAGTTTGATTTCAAATATGTTAAGTATAAGATTTTGTAAGCAATCAGTAGGTAGTTGGATTATATGAGTCTGAAGTTCCCAGGTGAGGTCTCAACTGGTGGCTGGCAGGCTGGGTGAGACCACCTCAGGAAACCATTCTTGTCTGGATGATCCGGCTCAACTCCAACTACCAGTCTGTACTAATCTCCTGCTTCCTGCTTCCTGTCCTTGTGACCTTTTTAGATGGCAGCCCTGCAGGAGGTAAGTTGGTGCACAATTTAAATATAGAAGTGATGTAGAGCTGGAGATGCTGATGTCAACAAACAATCTCATGTGAGAGGATTATGTCAAAAATTTGAAAGGTAATTTCCCATAACAAATGTGACTTTCAATTAAATACCACTTAAACTCATTCCATTCATTCCTTTAATCCATGCAGAATAATCTCCACCTCTCAAAATGACTATAGTGAGAGGTACTTTACCTCTTGGAAACCTCAACCACATTAAGTATATATAAAGTGATTAAAATCACAGAGATGAGTCTGCATTAAAAGTCTGAATCTCATACAACAAATGCCATTTTCCTCTACATGTCACAAGATGCTTCACGTACTATCAAATTTTATGTCTGAAACACATGCCATCCTGGAACAAGCGCCAAAGGACCATATTTAAAAGTGCATTAGATATACTTTCAGTGTATCTTCTGCCACCCTCTATTCATCCACCATGACACTTAAACATACTATATTGTCGTTATCTTTTTATTTCCTCAATGCCCATATTAGACTGTCGACTCCTTAACAAAGCTGGGGAACATGCTTTTTCCCCACTGTATCCCAATGCCCAGCACATAGTGGCCACTGAAGTATTTGTTGAATAAACAAAGGACAAAGCATTTCAGGATTTTTCTTACAGGATCTCAGGCTATTCTAGGGGGTTCTGATTTGTTTTAGACTTCATTGCTCCTCCTGGGTGTCTTGGAAGATTACCTTAAGCCCAAACCAGTTCCCAAAAGAGATTGATAAATAGAACCAGGTCCTCTAACTCGGTTTTTCTGCCACTGAGAGTCCTGGATGGTCCTGGACCTCTGGATTTTTGGGTTGGAGACAAATGCCTCAGGACCTGCTGTTTATCTTCCCTCCAAGGCTGCCTGTGTTTTTAGATGCTAGCACAGGAAAGCCAGGGACAAGTGAGCCATCTGTTAGCCTTGCCAGGTTTGATTCAGGTATTTTTCAAACTCAACTCACTGAAGAAAAGAAGGCAAAGGGGCATGCTGTGGCTGGGCACTGGCTCCTGTCCCAGCTTTAACCAAAGCAGCTCTGCTGTGATCTATGATTGCACCAGGGTTCTACTTCTGGGGTAGTCATAGGAGCCCCTTCCCTCAAAACTGACAGGTGATCGTCTCTCTTCGTTGCTCTCAGGCTGTGGACACTGCATGATATCATGAGCTCAAAGGAGGCAGGGCATCCAGATGTGCTATTTACTACAGTCACTGGAGTGAACCTAAAACCCCTGGGGTCAGCCAGCAGTGGCACTCCTAGGTATATACCCCCAAATTGAAAACAGGTGTTCCAACAAAAACTCGTATACAAAGATTCATAGATGCACTATTCACAGTAGCAGAAAGGTAGAAACAACCAAAATATCCATCAGTGGATGATTGAATAAACAAAATATGGCATATCCATACAGTGGGATTTTTTTTTTGACATATGAGTTTAATTATGTGCTAGACTATCCAGATGGAAATATGTGATAAGTGGATGGAAACAAGAGTCATAAAATAAGAGAGGCGGAATTGTTAGACCCATTTAAGTTTAGACATTTATAAGGTTGGACTGTTTTTTAACATTTACAGTAGAACTTTTTTTTTAAACCACAATAAACAGAACAATGTATTAAAACTGACTTCCAAAATTGTCCAAATTATTTTTTAATCGCTATTTAAATTTTTTACATATTTATTTAAATGTTTTCTTTGGCAGATTTCTCCAAAACACTGAAACCTTGGTTTAGAACTTGGTTTATATTTGGATAATAACAAGCTTCATAAATTGTTCATCAGGATACCTTTCTCTAAGCTCTAGTGGCTTATACCTTCTCTTTAAAATGTGCAAGTATCTTTTTTATTATGTTGTCATTCTCAGAGATTCTCTGGAGAAATAATTATGAATGAAACTCTTACGAATTCATCTTCATTTCTGTTACACTGGAGCAATTTATCATCTTACCCACAGTGATCTATCAACTGGGTAAGGTTCAGTTTCTTGTCCTTTGGGGACTTAGTTGATTGCCCCTCACAGAGCAACAACTAGCCACAGTGTCTTTGCTTCCTTATTAACAATTGTAACTGGGACAGGGCGTTCTTTGAGTGATACATTTTGACTAGTTTTACCCTCTGAAGTTCTCTGAAATCTCCTTCACGGATTTGGCGGATTTGGCTTTTTCTTCATTTAATCCTTGTTTGGAAATGTTCTCATTCACAAAATCGTTTTGGAGGACGTTGCATAACCCAGTATCCAGTGATTTAGATTCATATGCATCATTTTTTGTTTGTTTTTGGTCGCGCCGCGTGGCCTGTGGGATCTTAGTTCCTTGACCGGAGATCCAACCTGCACCTGTCTCCCCCTGCCACCCCAGACTGGAAGTGCAGAGTCTTAATCACTGGATCACCAGGGAAGTCCTGCATCAATATTCTTTAAAGTAGTTTTCAAATATAAACTTTCTTCTAACTCACTGTGTGTTTAAATTTTTCTTGAAATTCCAAACAGTTTTTCTTTTGCTAAGGATCCTGTCTTCTCTGAAAAGATCTGATAGTTTTTTTCATTCTCGACTTTGAGATGCTTCACCCCTCCATTTATTTATGAGAATTAAATGAAGATCTTGTTTTCCTTAATTGCTCTTTAAGTGTTGCGCTCATAGGTTGTGTTCTTGAACTATACGTATGGGGAGGTGGTGGATTGGCATAGACCTGCAGAGTGCTGGGTGAAGTCACAGCTGAGTCTGATGGACTTTCCATCTTGGAAACGAAATCTTGGTTTACCTGTGCCTCTGCCTTCCCTGGAGAGTGAGAGAGTCTATACGATGAAATTTTATCCAGCTGTGTAAAAAAATGAAGCGCCGATACATGCTACAGATAAACCTTGAAAATATTCTGCAAAGTAAAAGAAGCCACACAGAAAAAGACCCCATATCAAAGGATTCCATTTATTAATATATGAAATATTAGTGTTAGTCTCTCAGATGTGTCTGAGTCATTATGACTATGGACTGTAGCCCGCTAGGCTCCTCTGTCCATAGAATTCTCCAGGGAAGAATACTGGAGTGGGTAGCCATTCCCTTCTCCGGGGAATCTTCCCAACCCAGGAATTGAACCCAGGTCTCTGCATTGTAGGCAGATTCTTTACCATCTGAGTCATCAGGAAAGCCCATATGAAATATTGAGAACAGGCAAATCCAAAGAGAGAAAGCAGATTCATGGTTGCCAAGGGCAAGAAAAGGGAGTAACCGCTAATGGGCATGGAATTTCCTTTTGGAGGATGAAAACGCTCTGGAGCTAAACAGCGGTGATGGTTGCACAGCGCTGTAAATGTACTATAAGTACTGAATTCCATCGAGTTGTACATTTAATCTGATGTCATGTGAATTGTACCCCAATTAATCAAATGACAACAAGAGAAGGAAGCCCCATGAAACAAACCCAGAGGTAGAAAAGGAGGAGGAAGAGAAAGGTGAGGAATCTAGAACCCTTCTCCGAGCTGAGTGCCCTCATCTATGACACGGTGATGCTACTGTTCCCATACCCCAGCTGGCATGAGTAGTACGTGAATTGGTGTTCCATAGAATGCTTAGCACAGTGGGCACTCAGAATAAAAGTGTTGGTTGCTTCTTCTCTATTTCAGTGTCTAAAACTAGCTGTCCTAGTTATTACCTTTTTTCTTGTGACTGTGGTTAGTGGCTCCAGCCAGACCGTCTGTTCTCACAAGGTCTTCTCACTGCCTGTGGCAGCCACTCCCCCATCTGGTATGTTGTCCTGCCTCCCATGCTAAAGGCCAGCGTGGTTCTTGGGCCACTGCCACAGAAACCCCTGAGGGACCCACCTACTGAATCAGACTCCCTGGAGATGCTTGGTCTGGGAAAATCGGGGTGGGGGGTGGTCTGCAGTTTTAATGTGTTCCAGGCACATTAAAGTCTGAGACAACTGTTTCCATTTATTCCTATCTTTGCCATCTCTTCCGGGGGAAGTCTGCTCAGACCCCTCCCCTGAGAATTGCTCTGATACCCAGAGTGCTCCTTACTTGTGTCTGGTTCTGAGTGTCTGGGTCAAAGTCACTTTGGGTTCTGCTGGGTCTGCTCTTTCCCACTGGACTGAGGAACTCCCAGGGACAGACGTCTGTCCCCCTCACCCCCCCATTCCTCCTGTTACCCTGGCTCCTCCTGAGTGTAGGTTGTCCTAGGGTGCTGCAGGAAGTCAGACATTTTAATTTTAAAATCCTTAGAATCCTGTTTCCTTCTACACATCCCTGAGAGAACTTAGCTTCTTTTTCTTCCTACCATTCTACTTCTGACTTTCTGAGATGATATGGAAATTGTCTTACATTGTCACATCAGCCTTTGCTTTTCCCATCTCATCTCACCCTGCAGAATGTGTAGGTGTGGGCCAGCCCCCACCCCACCCTGACAAGTCACCATGGATCCTGGAGCCGGGCCAGACTCATCTCTGACTGTCAATGAGCAGGTATCTTTTGGAGCAGGAAGAGGTGAGGGTGGGGAGGGTGAGGGTGATGGACTGAGGGGTGTGGGCAAGGAGGAAAACTCCATAAAGCCCCTTGTTGTCTGTTTCTTACCAACATTCATGGTCACTTGACCCATCCAGATGTGGTTGCCAGCTAGGATATTTCAGGGGCTGGGTTTGGGGACTTTAGTTGTGATTTTAAAAAGTGAAATATCTATAAGTTAATATGGGGAAAGATTTGGTTATCTGGGAGCTTATTTATTTTTCTGGGTTATATATCATTTTCTAATTTTTACTTCAATGACCTTTTATTACTTATGTAATTTTTTTTTTAACTGTCCATACCTGTAGCTTGCAGGATCTTAATCTCCCAACCAGGAATCGAACCCAGGCCCCTGGCAGTGAGAGTACCAAGTCCTAACAACTGGACCACCAGGGAATTCCCTTATGTATTTTTTATGTATTTTTAAAAGGAGAAAGAAAGAGTAACATCTCTTAAAATGTAATTGGAGTAAAGTTTCTTATAGTCAGGTTTGAGTCACAAAGGAAACTGCTTGGGAAGGTTATTTCACTCATACTCCCCTGATGGGTCACATAGTTGCTTTTGTCCAGCAGAGTCTCTGGCTGGATTCAGTTTTCAGTCCCAAGGAGTGTGTTGTGGGGGTGGCTTTGGCCCCAGGACAATCACAGGGAAGACCTGATACAGAGCTTTTTAATGTACAGGGTGTCCCTGATTCTTGAAAGACCCAAGTGGAAGCATGTCAGTGCTAGAGGTTAAGCACTAAATGCTGGCTGTCTGAGCAGGAAGGAAGACCCAGTGTTCCAAGGAGGCCCAGGGGCCACCCGCATCACTGGGCATGGGCGCTCCCCTCGAGGAGGTGCAAGGTTAGAGCATGGACACACCAGATGGCATGCTGGAGCCGTGGGTCTACAGGGTACAAAGCCCCAGTCCAGGAGGGCCAGCGAGAGGCCGTGCCTTCAGAATTCCTGACCCTCGCTTCAAGAAGTTAGCTTGCAAGGAAATCATGGCCTCTAACCTCAGGATTTTGGACATTAAGGAACCATGAACTTCAAAAGTTCCTCAGCATCCTGGAGCATTCATTTTCCACTCCTGTAATGTTTAGAGGGACATGCAGAGGGCTTCCTGTTTTGTCCCAGCTGAAGCTGTGGGTCCTGTATTAGGGGTCATCGTAACCACACTCCAGGATCCTAGCAGCCAAGAAGACATCCTGGCGAGGCTGTGGGTGAGGCCATTTACCAGTCCCTGAACTGAGAGCAAGAGAGGGAGCAAATAGAAATGTCTTCAAGTGGTTTCACTCGGTGGGACTTTTTCTAGCTTGTGTCAGACTCTTCCCCCTGTCACCAGGGCCTGCTGTCTCCTAGCACTTCCTTCCCTGGAATCAGGCAGCTCCAGGCTCTGAGAATTCTCACAGAGCAAACAGTCCTCGGGACAGGAGGTCTGCAATCTGAGATACTTTTCTCCTCTCTGCCTCAGTCACACCTAGAGCTTTAGCTCCCCAGAGGCTGTATCAGCCTCTTCCCCTAGCAGTGTCCCTCTCCTCTGTTCACAGGTCATCGTGATGTCCGGCCATGAGACCATCCGAGTTCTGGAGGTTGGAGTGGATGCCCAGATCCCTGCTGAGGAGGAGGGCAAAGCGCTGGAGGCTGTGGCTACCGAGGGCTCCCAGAGTGGATGCCCTGCTGAAGCTGGTGAAGCTGCTGGTGAAGCTGGCCCAGACAATCCAGACTCCTCCATGGAGGCAACTGGTACGAGGCCACTGCTCCCAGGGGCCATTGCTCCACCTGAGTCCCTTCCCGCGTTCCCCCTGGGGAGCCAGCATGAATCCCAGGGGGCTAGGTGGCTTTAGGGGTGTGTTGTCTTCCTGTCCACTGGGCAGGCCTCTGGTCACAGCCTGTGCTGCTGTTCAGCGCCTAGGCCACTCCTCGGTCTCTGGAATGAAGGACCATTTTCAGTTATTACAGACCTAAACTGGGACGAGTCAGGATGAGGTGAGAGGAGAGTGGTGGGGCTCAGCTGAGGGGATTGCATTCTCTTTATTTTCAGACAAGGCTTTCCTGGGGCCCCTGCTGCAGGAGAGGGAAGCGAGAACAAGCCACAGGTTCCCTTGCTTGCTCGCTCCCTGAGGGAGGACCAGCTTGTTCCTTACATGGGGTGAAGGTAGGGATGTGTCCAGGGATCAGGCTGAAGGGGTGGCTTAGGTATTTGGCCCATCCCTTAGGTGGTGTGTGCAGGGGTCAGGCACAGTCCTCTGCTTTTGCTCTAAGCTCTTCAAAAGTGGAGGGTGGGTTTTTTGATCTCTTTGTATCTTTTGTTCAGAATTTGCCGTAACTGCATATGCAGATCAAGGGGACTAAATTAACCTCAGAGAGGGCTCCCAGGTCTAAACCAGACCCTCAGGCTCAAGGCAGAGAGGACTTAACCTGGTAGGGTACTACCAACCCTTGCAAATCAGTACCTTTTATGGTAGAGCTGGGAGGTGCCAGGAGCTGGGGATGGAACAGCATCTTACCCACACTGGGCTAAGAATGTGTGTTAGGGAGGGCCTTGTAGAATCACAGCTTCTCACTGCTGGCTAGACTGACAGGCATCTAGCCTGGTGGGCTTATCTGGGCTGTTTATCTCCAAAGGTAACTTTAGGGCATGAGTTTGATTCTCCTGCATGGGGAATGGATGTGGCTGATTGACTCACAGTGTCTCCCCTAATGACTCTACAGTACAGCTGTGAGATAGCCAGGCTGTTCTAAAAGCTGGCACTGGTTGTAGGCACTGCTTTCTGGGCACAGGGTACCCTTTCGTTGACTTTCCTCATTAACACCTTGCAGAATAGACATCTCTTTTTGCAGAAAGCCTGGGGCCTCCTCTGCCAGTTCCCCCAGAAAGCCATGGTTCATCTCGCCTGGCCTTCTGCTGAACTTCACCGCTTCCCTAGATTGGTGATCTGGTTGGGGGAGGTGGGGTGGGCCAAGAGGAAGAGCCATGGAGAGAGCAAAGAGAATAGAAAACAGGTGAAAACATGTCAAGATCTCACCTCCCTTGCTGTACTTGCAAATCAGTATATAGATCCATTTGGGAGCCTGGTATTTCATTTTTTCTCCTTTTGAGTAAAGGAATGACAAGACATGTGACCATTTTCCCTAGCCTGGCAATGTTCTGCTTCCTTGTTGAGGAAGTCTCCTGGGCCAGTGTCCTGGTGAGCAGGCAGGGAAAACAAGGATTCTCCATCTCGGCCACCCTTTCCATGCCTTTCCATTGTGGGGATGGAGCCCCTTTTCAGGAAATCTGGGAGGTTTTCCAGCGTTGTCCACAGTTCTTGTGTGTGTGTGTGTGAAGTTGCTTTAGTCATGTCCAACTCTTTGTGACCCTATGGACTGTAGCCCACCAGGCTCCTCTGTCCATGGAATTCTTCAGGCAAGCATACTGGAGTGGGTTGCCATGCCCTCCTCCAGGGGATCTTCCCGACCCAGGGATTGAACATGGGGTCTCCTGTGGCTCCTGCACCACCAGGGAAGCCCCCCACAGTGCTTTCCTTTCTTTTTTACAATTTTTTCCATCTTCCGTATTTCACTTCCTCTAGTGCCTTAATTCTATTCCTTACCCAAAACTTACTCTCAGAAATGGATCCAAACCCAGTAATTTACATCTTAGCATGAGTGTTCATGGTAGAGTGCATCTTTTTCCAGAAGTTTATCTAATTAAGCCTTTCATTAAAGTCTTCTTTGTAAAGGAATTTTAGTCATGGTCAAACAGGGGAGGTATGTTGGTAGTAATTCCTAAGAAGTTGCCAACTTAAACTGTAGCTTTGATAGAACATTTCTGCATAAGAAATATTGAGAAGGGTTTCCTCTTAAAACTAAGTAATAGGAAACTTTTTCCAGATGAAAAAAGAATCTAGTGATTTGTGCTACTCTATTACTCAGACTTTGTCACACATACATATTTTTATAGGTGTGGCCCCTGAGGGCAGGCTAAGTAGTATGACACCTCCGCCATATTATTTCATATTCTGTATCCTTTACTAACAGATTCACTCACTGATTTTGGCTTTGGCTATTATCAAACTCCCTGGTTTTTTCATTGTCATAAACAGCTGCTTTAACTCTGTTTTTCTTTGAGGTGTAGTCCACTAAAATTCCTTTTGAAGAGAAATGAATTGTTTACACAGTAGGCAATCATTACATGGAAAAACACACAAAACCTTGCTATCAATGAGAGGAAAAGTAGTCGGCCAAGAGGTACCATCTATGCCTCTGAAGCCAGAAAAAGAAATCGTGATAAAGTCTAAACTGGGTGGTGCTGTGGAGAAACAGGTACATTGTTGATGGTTCCACAAATTAGTTCAGTCTTCCTGAAAAGCAGTCTGCTGCTGCTGCTAAGTCGCTTCAGTCGTGTCCGACTCTGTGCGACCCCATAGACGGAAGCCCACCAAGCTCCCCCGTCCCCGGGATTCTCCAGGCAAGAACACTGGAGTGGGTTGCCATTTCCTTCTCCAATGCATGAAAGTGAAAAGTGAAAGGGAAGTCGCTCAGTCGTGTCCAACTCTTAGCGACCCCATGGACTGCAGCCCACCAGGCTCCTCCATCCACGGGATTTTCCAGGCAGGAGTACTGGAGTGGGGTGCCGTTGCCTTCTCCAGAAAAGCAGTCTAGCAGGAAGCAAAAGAAAAAAAAAAACCTAAATGTAGGTGAATCCTAGGCCCCATAGTCCCACTCTGGAAATGTATCCTAGTGAAATGACTTATTTCTTCAGATGGTAAGCTTTCATCACTCATGCTTGTTACATTTCCATTTCCTCAGTTTCCTTTCTAGGTTTCATCACACTTAAAAAAAATAAACAATAGCTGGTATTGTTGCTTGTTTTTATTTATTTATCTGGTGTTGGGTCTCAGTTGCAGGACATTGGATCTTCGTTGTCCGTCACTGTGGCGCATGGACTCTCTAGTTATGGCACACGGGTTAAGTAATTGCAGTGCCCAGGCTTAGTTGCTCCACAACACTTGGAATCTTAGTTTCCCAACCAGGGACTGAACCCACATCCTCTGCTTTGCAAGTCAGACTCTTAACCACTGGACCACCAGGGAAGTCCCGGTTTCATGACACTTTGTCAAGTGAAATATTTTTTGAATTCTCAGAGGTTCAGATTATCCTTATCTTCTCTGATTTTTTTTTCAACAGTTAGAAATATATTTCCCCTTCACAGTGGACATAAATCTGCCGTTTGGTTTTCTTTGGTATTTTATATGGTTTTTGTGGTTGCTTGTCTCTTTCATCCTTGAAGCAATCTGGATTTTTAAATTGTATACTGTGAATAGTCCTGGCTTAGGTTGGTGCCTTTCCAGATTAAAACAAGAGCTGGGAATGCAGGCTTGGAAGGTTCTCTAGTTCAGTGGTTCCCATTTTGTCCCTGTGTATCACAAGGGAGCTTAAAAGAGAGAGAGAGAGATGTGAGGTTGCCAGCCTCCAGTCTTGGACATTCTGACTCAGTTGGCCTAGAATAGGGTCTGGAAACCTATGCCCAGCCAGCTTTAAGAAGCCACTCATCTGGTCCAACACCCAACACCTAGACTTCCTGTAATGTCTCACTATGTATTAAATAGCCCTTCTCCATATTGTTATGTGACTTTGAAGAATTTTTCTGCTAGGGGTCCCTACCTAACTAACTCCAGGTAGTGAGAGGAAGCTCTCACTTGGTTGAAAAGCTACAATTCATGAGAAGCTCCTTTGCTGCTGCTGCTAAGTCGCTTCATTTGTGTCCGACTCTGTGCAACCCCCATGGACTGCAGCCCACCAGGCTCCCCCATCCCTGGGATTCTCCAGGCAAGAACACTGCAGTGGGATGCTGTTGCCTTCTCCAATGCATGAAAGTGAAAAGTGAAAGGGAAGTCGATCAGTCGTGTCTGACTCTTTACGACCCCCATGGACTGCAACCCACCAGGCTCCTCTGTCCATGGGATTTTCCAGGCAAGAGTACTGGAGTAGGGTGCCATTGCCTTCTCCAAGGAAGCTCCTTTAGAACCTCCTAAAAGCTGCTCATCAGACTTCAGTCCTCAGGGAATGGCAGATAAGTTATCTGGCCTGGAGAGCCCTGGGATCCTGAGTGTGGCCATGACATGTCACTTCCTAGGCTTCACTCTGCAGAAATCCTGCCCCTTCCCTGAGCCAGCACTGCATCCCCAAAGTAGCCTGGAGGTAGAGTGACCATTGATCCAGTTGCTGGATCCGCCAATCAATCCCATTGATTCTGGCGCCGTCTCTCCCTGACACATGTTCATTTTTACTGCTGGTTATGTGATAGGTCCTAGCATCCTACCAAGCCAAGAGATGACAGGCTGATACCCCGCTGTGCCTGGGTCTGCATTTCCTTCATCCACATGTGGGATGAGGGTGGTATACCTTCCAGGTCTGGCATAGGGGTTTCCAGCCTCCCATGCTCACTACCAGTGACTCTGGGGGAATTCCCTCTTTGGGCCAGGGAAGCCAGAGATTGGCCTCGGGTTGTGCAGAAACACAGTGCGGCACTGAGAGTTGTCCCACTCCGCCAGGTTCACTCCTTGTCCCTCTCTCTCCCAATGCTGCATGAAGTGAAGTCGCTTCCGGGGATGCCTTCAAGCCCTGCTCCTGCCGTTGCCACCTTCAGCCAAGCTCCATGCCAGCCTCAGGCATCACAGACCCTGACGCCACTGGCTGTACAAGCTGCCCCCCAGGTAAGGGCCACCCCAGGGAGCTAGACAGAGGGCAGTGGGCAAGAGCAAGGCATGGGATAGCCAACATGGGCTGGCCCTGGGGTCTGGGAACTTCATGAGGCAGGACAGGGAAGGGGCTGTGGCTTGAGGGAGGGAATCTCCTACTAGGGACCCCTGGCTTTTCCCCTAGCCCAGATCAGGCCCCCTGGGAAAAGTAAATCTACATTTGTCAGGTAATCTCCTCAGGTCCAGCAAGGATTAATAGATTACAGTAACTCTTCAAATCATCTAATGATTGAATGAGTGAATACCCTTGTCAGCCCCTCTAGGGGGTGCCTGGAAGAGTTAACGGCATTTAGAGCAGAGGGCAGTCCCAGCGCAGCAAGAAGCTGCTCCAGGGGCCTCCAGGCAGACTGAGCGCCCTGTGAAATCTTTCACTGCACACACAGATATCCAAGGTGTCCATCAGGAATGTCCTCTATCATAGATTCCCAGAGGCCTCTGTGGGCCGGGATGACTCAGTTCTACCAGCCCCTACCCCTGCTCCCTGGTCACAAAGCATTGGTCCCATGAGCAAAGACCCAGAGAAGGCTTGGGAGGCAGCCGACCATGGTGGGAGAGACCTGTGACCCTTTCTGATCCTTGGGCAGGGCTGGGCCCTGACCCTGATGTGGGCTGCTTCTCCAAAGATGGCATAGTCCAGTCCAGGTCCCTCCTCAGGGATGGGCCTCCAGCTAGGGCTCCTCTCTTCCCCGCCCTCATGCAGCCTTTGCCCCACTTCCCTCAGAATGCTTTGTGTGTGCTCAGCTGGGTCTAAAAGACCCAGCATTTGCGCTGTTGATGTTGATTTTTTATTTTTTCTTTTCTTTTTTGAAATCTTGTTTGCTTTTGCAGGTCTTGACTCAGGAAAACTTAGCCACAGTTCTGACAGGAGTTATGGTTCCAGCAGGGGCAGTTACTCAACCTCTTCTTATCCCCATCAGTATTGCAGGTCAAGTGGCTGGTCAACAGGGGCTGGCCGTGTGGACAATTCCTACCGCAACCGTGGCTGCCCTCCCAGGACTGACCGCTGCTTCTCCCACGGGGGGAATTTTCAAGCCACCTTTAGCCGGTCTCCAAGGTAACGGCAACTCTCCCCAGGACTGCACCAGGCCCCCGCCACCTTCCACTACCTTCCCTGCTCGTGTGTTTGCCATGTTGGACTCTGAACCTGCGGCCCTCCCAGGGCAAGAGCCCTGGAGTCTGGATCTGGTGCCCCAGGCCCCCAGCCACAGAGCTGCTGCACCACATCAGGACTCTAGGCCAAGACACCACGCTGGCCCAGCAGGCCTATCTTCCTTCAGCCAACTGTCTGGGACTGCCCTCCCCCCTACGCCAAACCTCACCCTGTGACCAGCCTCCTGAGAAGGACTGCAAGAAGATTCCACTTCTGGTTCTGAACCTACACATCTCCAGGCCCTAGGGAGGGGGGAGAGATGTTGGCATGTGCCACCCCTGCAAGGATGAAGGGAATCACAGCAGCCTGTGCCCCCACCCCAGTGCCCCGACCCCCGTCTCGTTCTTGTACCAGATCTCTTGGGATTGGAGCTGCTCTGGCCTGCGGCTAGGCATTTGAGCGCCTCTGTCTCTGCCTTGCTCCATAGCAGCTGCCGTGCTGAACACCGCTCTCCCGGCGCCTGTACAAGCTGTCCCACCGGCCCAGGCCTCCTCGCCTGCCCAGCCCCGACCACCGGCTCAGCCCCAGACGCTGTTCCAGCCCCAGCCACTGCTGCAGGCCACACCGGCCATCCTACCACAGCCCACTGCTGCCACCGCCACTGCCCCCGCCCCCAAGTCTGTGGACACCCCCACACAGATCACCGTTCAGCCTGCAGGCTTCGCGTTCAGCCCAGGAATCGTAAGCTGCTGCCCTCACCCAAGGCTCACCGGGGATGGACTGGATCTCTGGCCAAGGGTGAACCTGACCCTTCCCACGGGGGAGCATGGAGGTGGAGGACCAGCCGCCTGAATGCGGCTCTTTTCCAACACTTCGGCAGAGATGGGCTCCTTCCGAGGCAGCTGCCAGCCCATGCATCCCAGCCAAGAGCAGACAACCTCTGCCAAGAGGGCTGGCCCAACCTTCCAGAACCTGGACCGTGGACCAGCCTTGGAGGGTGGGATGATGTCTGGGGATTGGAAACTTGTGAGCTGTCACTAAAGTGGCGCTCGAGGCTCATGGCCCCATGCCAGTGTCTATCCAGTGTGCCTCCTGGCTTGGTAGTGGAGCTGTTAGGCATGAGTAGATGGCCTCTCGTTAGATGTGGCTAGAGCCACATCAGCCTCTCCAGCCTGGCCCTTCTACTCTCCCAGGGCTGGCCTGAAAGATTAGTCAGAGGTACTCCTCCATGACTGTGGCCCCGCCCTTCCCTGCTCACCTTCTGCAGCCCCTGGCCCTGGATACCATTCAGTTGGTGGACTTGGGCTTGCAGCCCACACACATCTGCTCAGCATCGGTTACCCCTGACCCTGCCCCAATACCCTCAGCCCTCTTCCCTCTGCCTTGGGCTCTTTCTTGCCCCGTTGCCTCTGAGCAAGGCTCTTCCTCCACCCACAGATCAGTGCTGCCTCCCTCGGGGGACAGACCCAGATCCTGGGCTCCCTCACGACAGCTCCGGTCATTGCCAACGCCATTCCCAGCATGCCGGGGATCAGCAGTCAGATTCTCACCAACGCTCAGGGTCAGGCAAGTGGTCAAAGCCAGGCAGAGGGGTGGGGACCGGGGAGATGCTGGCTGTGGGGGAGGGGCGGGACTGGGTCATAGAAACTCAACCAGGGTGAGAAGCTGCTGTTCATTATTGCCTGTGTGACAGCTCTCTGCCGACACTGAGGCCAGGTGGAGGCATCGCCCCACCCTAGCCCTGGCGGTGCCCGCTCTAGTGGGGGGTTTTCATTTAGGGAGCCCTCACTTTGTGGCCAGGTTCTGTGCTACGTACTTTGTCACACATTATCCCACTTCATTCTGAGCACAACCTGTTGGGTGGAGATTTTTGTTCCCATTTTCCAGGAGACAAGGCTGAGGTTCGGAGAAATTAAGCTAGTTAAAGTGTGGCAGAGCAGGGCTTCACATGTAGGCCCACTCCTGCTCCCTCACGGCTCTGGAGAGAGAATAGAGAAGCAGCCCCTAAAGTGCGAATCCTTCACTTTACTGAGGCCCAGAAGGGTTAGGTGACTTGTCTAAGTCCCTTCCTGCCAGTGTGGGGGTTGGGGGTGGAGCTGGACGCTGTCCTCACACGTGGGGTCCCTGTGTTTCCTCCCAGGTTATTGGAACACTTCCGTGGGTAGTGAACTCGGCTAGCGTGGCGGCCCCAGCACCGGCCCAAAGCCTGCAGGTCCAGGCTGTGACCCCCCAGCTGTTGTTGAACGCCCAGGGCCAGGTGATCGCGACCCTGGCCAGCAGCCCCCTGCCTCCTCCTGTGGCTGTCCGGAAGCCAAGCACTCCTGAGTCCCCTGCTAAGAGTGAGGTACAAGGGCTGGGTTGGGGGAGGGTGGCAGGCAGTGTTGTCAGGCATGAGTGGCCTCCCTCCAGAGGCTGGGCAGGACAACATTATTTTCCAAAGCCCCTGGGAAAGCAGGACACCTCCCCAAAGTGGAGGGAGGCTGAAGGTAGAAGGTCCCTTTGGTTCACACATGCTCTGCCCAGAAAAACACCACCACCACCCCGCCCCTTACCCCCAGACACCAAACATGTGTATATGTGCCCTCAGAGGCCAGTGCCACTCTGAGAAGGCCAGGGAAGGGTGGTCAAAGTAAACTGGGCCTTGGGACTTCCCTGGTGGTTCAGTGCTTAAGACTCTGTACTTCCAATGCAGGGGACGCAGGTTCAGTCCTTGGTAGGAGAACTAAGATCCCACATGCTACAGAGTGAGGCCAAAAAAAAAAGTTAATTGGGGCTCAATCAACTCCAGGGTGAACAAATTGCTGGAAAGGCCCTGGGAGGTTCATTCTGCACCCTCCTCTTCTTCATCCCTTCACCCTCCACCCCTCCTCCACTCTGCACTGTGGCATCGATTATTCACTCACGTGTTCATTCTAGGAACGTTTTTTGAGTGCCTGCAATATTCCAGTGCTGAAGATATAGAGATGAATAAGATGCCCTTCCTTGCCTTAGGTAGCCCAGCATCAGAGACAATTAAAGTTAGTGTGGCAAACGCTCTGATAGGGGCAGGATAAGGTGCTTTAGGGACCCAGTCTGCTGACTGAGGAGTTTGACAAGGCTTCACAGAGTACGATGTTGAACGAATCTAAAGGGATGGGTTGGGTGGGAGATTCTTCTACTTCCACAGAACTGCAGGAAGTACAGTGTGCCAGAGCAGGTGTTCTCAAACTTGAGTGTGCCGAAGAACCACCTGGAGGGTGTGCTAAGATGCAGATTTCCAGGCCCCACCTTGTGTCTCATACAGTAGGTCTGGAGTGGGGCTGAAGGATTCACATCTCTAACAAGTTCCTAGGTGATGCTGAGGCTTGTGGTTCTCAAATGTGATATGCTGCTTCCCAGCTTCACTGAATAACCTCAGCCTCATCTATAGAAGGAGAAGGCAATGGCACCCCACTTCAGTACTCTCTCCTGGAAAATCCCAAGAACGGAGGAGCCTGGTAGGCGGCAGTCCATGGGGTCGCTAAAAGTCAGACACGACTGAGAGACTTCACTTTTCCTTTCATGCATTGGAGAAGGAAATGGCAACCCACTCCAGTGTTCTTGCCTGGAGAATCCCAGGGACGGGGGAGCCTGGTGGGCTGCTGTCTATGGGGTCGCACAGAGTCGGACATGACTGAAGCGACTTAGCAGCAGCAGTAGCATCTATAGAAGGAGAATGGTAAGAGTACCAACTTAAGTTATGAATGGTAAAGGATACATTACATGGAAGGTTGGTGCACAAAGTGAAATATGTGTAAAATGTGTAAAAAATGGTGCTTTTATTGTTATTACTAATATTAGGTAAGGGGGAGTCACCGGAGAGTTTTTAGCAGGAAAGTGGATAGTCAGATGTGTATTTAAAAATTCCTTTTGTTATCCAGGTGGAGCCAAGAATTGGACAGTGCTGAGACTTGAGTCTATTTGTTGTTGTTGTTCCGTTGCTCAGGCAGGGTCCGACTCTGCGACCCCAGGGACAGCAGCACGCCAGGCTTCCCTGTCCTTCCCCATCTCCCAGAGTTTGCTCAAACTCATGTCCATTGAGTCGGTGATGTTATCCAACCATCTCATCCTCTGTCATCCCCTTCTCCTGCCCTCAATCTTTCCCAGCATCAGAGTCTTTTCCAATGAGTTGGCTCTTCATATTAGGGAGCCAAATTATCAGGGCTTCAGCTCCAGCATCAGTCCTTGCAGTGACTATTCAGGGTCAATTTCCTTTAAGATTGACTGGTTTGATCTTGCTGTCCAGGGGACTCTCAAGAGTCTTCTCCAGCACCACAATTCAAAGGCATAAATTCTTCCGCCCTCAGCTATTAGGAGACAGCTTAAAGAATTCTAGCCAGAGACAACGAGCTCCAAACAAGGCCCTGGGGATGACGAGGGAATGACTTTAAGCTACCAGGAGGCAGAATTCAGGGAACAAGGCCCATCCTAGAGAAATCTGCACTTTCAGCAAGCTTAAGAAAAATCATACTTCAAATACTGATTTCATATATTTATAGTTTATCCTGATTGTAAATATGATATAAGCTGTTTATTAAAATTCCAAAATTATGTATGATGTCAAAAAGTAAAAATCCCTTCTAACTCCACTTCCAGAGATGACTTCTGTTGACACTTTGCTTTATATGACTCCAGAATTTTTTTTCTTGGAAATTCGTACTTTTTTTTAAAGGAATTATTCCATGAAAATTGTTTTTCACCTTACTTTTTTTTTTTCTTTCACTAAGCACTGTGACTCAGAGGTCTTTCCATGGCAGTTATTAAGATATATTCTTTTTCATGGCTGCACAGTGTCTTACTGTAGCGAGGTCCCAAAAGTCATTTGCCAGTTACCTATTAATGGATATGGGGTTTTCCTGGTGGCTCAGAGGTAAAGAATCCACCTGCAATGCAGGAGACGCAGGAGACGTTGGTTCAGTCCCTGGGTGGGGAAGATCCCCTGGAGGAGGGCATGGCAAGCCACTCCAGTATTCTTGCCTGGAGTGTCCCATGGACAGAAGAGCCTGGTGAGCTACAGTCTGTATGGTTGCACAGACTTGGAAACAACTGAAGCAACTTAGCACACATGCTTGCAGGCATTAATGGATATTTGGGGTGTGGTGGCTCTAGAATCAGGTTTAGGCTTCTCCTTTGAGGGCAGAGACTTGAGAGCAGTTATCTCAAGGGCGGATTGGAGCTTTGACCAAGTATGCTGAAACTTCTGAGCCTCTGTCCTGCCCAGGTCACAGATACCTACAAGGCCCCGGCTCGGTGGGGCACATCCAATGCTTATTTTGGAGGTCATCATCATTCAGTTCAGTTCAGTTCAGTTGCTCAGTCGTGTCCGACTCTTTGCGAACCCATGAAATGCAGCACGCCAGGCCTCCCTGTCCATCACCAACTCCCGGAGTTCACCTGAACTCATGTGCAGCGAATCGGTGATGCCATCCAGCCATCTCATCCTGGGCCGTCCCCTTCTCCTCCTGCCCCCAATCCCCTCCAGCATCAGAGTATTTTCCAATGAGCCAACTCTTCTCATGAGGTGGCCAAAGTATTGGAGTTTCAGCCTCAGCATCAGTCCTTCCAATGAACACCCAGGACTGGTCTCCTTTAGGATGGACTGGTTGGATCTCCTTGCCTGGGTGGGTGCTAATGCATAGCTTCTAATCTTGCCTTTTGATGGGGCACAGGTAAAAGTGCGCTGGGAGAGGAAGGATTCCATGCCTGCTTTTGCCCTGCCTCTGGACTGCCCACCCTGCTGACCCGGGCAGGCAGGCAGTGGGGGTTTGTTGGATCTTCTCACAGGTGCAGCCCATCCAGCCCACACCAGCCATGCCCCAGCCAGCCGTGGTCATCGCCAGCCCAGCCCCAGGGGCCAAGCCTGCTGCCTCTGCTCCCATCCCGATCACCTGCTCAGAGACCCCTACGGTCAGCCAGCTGGTGTCCAGTAAGTGGCCCCAAGGGAAGGGTATGGCGAAGGGGTGAGGCATTTATTTGGACGCCCTGACCACATTAGATAATGCTCCCCTTAGTAAACTTTCCAGAGTCCAAAAGGGAAGAGCACAGGCTCATTGCCAGGAACTGACTTTCTTATTCTCATTCTACGGAACTGGATTCTGTGCATGACCATGGTGGAGGCTGCTTAGCCGGCTGTCTGGCTGCTTCTCTGAGAAGCCAAATCATTGGCTGTCTCTCCTATGGTCTCTCACCAGTATTTGAAGAATGTGGATAGCTAACAGGTGTGCGTGGGGCCAGCCTGGGGAGAATCAGGGAGGGTCAACAGTTACAGCTGGAAGAACTTAAAATAGACCTCTGTCTACAGGCACCTTGGTCCTGGCTCATTGCTCCCGTCTTGTCTTGGCGACAGGGTCTTAAGGGTACACGGGCTTTTTGTCAAACATCCTGATCCCTCACTACTCACCAGGGCTAGGCCAATGCGCTGGGTAAGCAATGATGATTGTCTGTCTTACACACTCACCCCTGCCCCCTTCCTCTGGCCTAGAGCCACATACCCCAAGTCTGGATGAGGACGGGATCAACTTAGAAGAGATCCGGGAGTTTGCCAAGAACTTTAAGATCCGGCGGCTATCCCTGGGCCTCACACAGACCCAGGTGGGTCAGGCTCTGACTGCAACAGAAGGCCCAGCCTACAGCCAGTCAGCCATCTGCCGGTGAGTAAGGCTGCCTGGGCAAGATAGGACACTCAGGAGCTCAGGTATCTGGCACTTAGACATGAACACCTGGAACAGTCAAAGTCTTTCTGGGGCCCTCTGAAGTTTAGCCTCCAATCCTGAGCATTTATATTATCTATTTAGGAGGAATCTAACATCCTGATCCAGTTAGGAATCCTAGAGGGACAGGAGTACAGCTTATGAAATTAATCATAAGAGTGGGAACTTCGGTTCTGGCTTGGTTCTCAGCTATAACCCACAATCACCTCTATCATGCTTCCACCTCCCCCTCTTGTGAGACATGACTCTGAAGTGATGTAACTGACTTTTCTGTATGCAGTGTACAGACTGGTTCTGGTGCCTGTATTATAGTTGATTGTAAAGTGTAAACCAACTATATACTTCAATTTTTTTTAAATGGTGAAAGAAAGATATAATAAAAAGCACATCCCTAAGTCATGTGCGTTTTCGAAAAAGCACATGGCTTAGGTATGGCCAAAAGGATTCATCTGCTTGCCAACTCTATATATTAGACTAGAGTGACTATTAAGCTACAGTGTCATGTTGGGAATTCTGTAGTCTTATCTGAGCTCAGCCAGAAAGAGTATTCTGACTTAGTATGCTGCAGTTGGAGGAAGACAGCACTTAGGACGTTTATTTGCCATCTTTGGAGGCCTCTCAACATGATTCCTCAAAGGACCTCACCCATTTGAGTGTGAAAGTTTTGGACTGGTGTTCATAAAGCAGCTGCCCTGTTATCATTGCACTGTAAACTGAGGTCATGGGAATGGTCTCCCTCTTATGACCTGGGAGACAGGACAATCTGAGGAGTCTGGGCTGGGCTGAGCCAGGGGATCTCAGTGGGGGTTGTGAGGGGAACACAGGTCTGCCAGCCCCAGGAGAAGCAGCCCCCTGAGGCCAGCACTCACGCCTGGGGTGGGGAGTAAGGCACTGTCACTGTCCCTTCCTGGGCCTGGGTCACCCACAGGTTTGAGAAGCTGGACATCACGCCCAAGAGTGCCCAGAAGCTGAAGCCGGTGCTGGAAAAGTGGCTGCATGAAGCTGAACTCCGGAACCAGGAAGGCCAGCAGAACCTGATGGAGTTTGTGGGAGGCGAGCCCTCCAAGAAACGTAAACGTCGCACCTCCTTCACCCCCCAGGCCATAGAGGCTCTCAATGCCTACTTCGAGAAGAACCCGCTGCCCACAGGCCAGGAGATCACCGAGATTGCAAAGGAGCTCAACTATGACCGGGAGGTCGTGCGGGTCTGGTTCTGCAACCGGCGCCAGACTCTCAAGAACACCAGCAAGCTGAATGTTTTTCAGATCCCGTAGGGCTCAGCCCCCAGCCCTATGTTCCAGCACTTTGTACCTCCCCTTGGCATCCGGCTCCGGCTGCCACCCTGTGGCATCTGTCATTCTGCTGCCTGTGGCTGTGTTTGTCCTGGGTTGTGAGACTCCACCGTGCACCTGTGTGTCAGCTGCCTCCCTTCTCTTCCCCGTGTCATCCGCATCCCAGGGAGGGCAGTGGGGCCCACCTGAGACCTCCAGGTTTGGGGCTGCCGAAGGAGGGGACTTGTCGTGTCACTTAAAGAAGCACTTTGCTGATGTGGGTTTTTGAAGGGCGAATGCTGGTTGGGAACCAGAGGCTCCCCATCTTTGGGACGGGGCTGTAGTAGCCTCCAGGACCACTGGCCATTAGCTCTTGTTTTCGATGGCATTCTCTCCACTGTCTCTTCTCTGTTCCGTGACTGTGGCAGGTGCAGCGGCTTGTCCGGTGGAACCACAGCCTCACCCACCTACCCTCTGCATGCAGGCACACTGTCCCCCAACAAAATCCAAGAGATCTTGTTCTGAAAAGTGTGATGTGCAGCTCAGAAAGTCAGATTCCATGTCTGCCTCGACCTCAAGGTCAGAAGGTTTCCATAGACCTGGGGCCAGAACACATGATCACTCCCATCTCTCCTTGGCTCCTATGAAGGGAAAATTGCACTAAAGCAGAATTTTTTCTTTTATACATCATGTCGGAAGAAATCAGCAGTGAACTCTAGCTGTCCTGGAGTTGACCTGGGCCTATAGCAGGTTGTGAAGTGAAAGTCACTCAGTCGTGTCCGACTCTTTGCAACCCATGGACTGTATAGTCCATGGGATTCTCCAGGCCAGAATACTGGAGTGGGTAGCCTTTCCCTTCTTCAGGGAATCTTCCCAACCCAGGGATCAAACCCAGGTCTCCTGCATTGCAGACGGATTCTTTACCAGCTAAGCCAGCAGGTTGGGAACTTGATAAATAAGGCATCTCTCCCAGATTTTAATCTGATCTCTGTCCGTGGCCATCTCCGCATCAGAATGATGCGGTTAAGAGAACTTGCAGCCTGGAAAACCCCCTTGGCCCAGATAACCAGGCACTCGGGAGGTGGGGGGAATGAAGAAAGGAATGCTAAGTCTCTCTCTTGCCCTCACACTCACCTCCCACCCAGTCCTGGGGTTTTCTCAGAAGTAGCAAATGAAACGACACCAGATGGGAAGGTCCTGGGAAAAGCCCACATCCAGAAAGAGCTGACAGCAGCCTGGGAAGGTCCTTTGTGGAAGGTGACTTAACTAATTTTCCTTGTAACTTGCAGTCTTGGATACCAGAGGAGAAATCTAATTTTGTCCAGAGTCTTGGACCATGTGTTTGTGTGAACAAGCCCCCCAGATTGCTTCTTTGTTAAGAATATGCCTAGAGCAGGCTGGGTTTTGCCTTCAGAGAGGGTATCTGTGGTACACTGGAGCTTGACATCTCCTGCAAAATGTTCAGTGAGTTTCCCAGCCTCCCTGCAGCTGGGCATCCCCTGGAACTCTTTATGTGATTCCGAAAGGTCAAGAGGGCACTGGGAGGTTTGCTGCAGGAGTCGAGACCTGCTATGTAGACTAGACTTAAAGGTCACGCACAAGTCACAGGGGTCAGCCGCCCCCTGCTTTCACAACTCTTGTCCTTACAGAACCTGGTCTCTAGCAGCTGCCCTCATACGATAAACCCTGAAGAAGTGACTGCCAGGTGAGGGCTCTTGTTACCACCTCTGTGGGACACTGGGGCAGAGCCCAGTCTTGCTTCCTCTGGCAGACTGGGTGTCCTTTCCTACCTGAAGCTGGTGCGTCCCAGGCCTTTCAGGGCCACTGTGGCCATCATCTTGGTGGCCCTGCCAGTGAGAGGGCAGTTGTGTGTCAAACTGCCACATACGCGCACGCACCCCCCACCACTGCATTCTGACCAACCAGGCTTGCTCAAGTGTGGTGGGGGATGAGGACGCAGGTGCGCACCTCGCTTGCCGTCGCCTCCCAGCAGAGAATACATCTCCAAGGGTAAGGCTGCACACTCAAGTTCAAGGGTATCCACCCGACTCAATGAGGTGACAGGCTCACTTGAGAGGGGCACTTGAGAAGGGTGTCGTAAACAAGTTTTCAGTGAGAATCAAGTACCAGAGTTTGTAAAGGATTCAGTGACTTACAGTTCAATTAATTAGAGAAATACAGGTTTTTACCCTCAAGCCTTTGCATTCAGATATGCTTTCTTTCTTGCGAGAGACAAGTGGGTCCTGGCTGGTGCACACAGGAGTAGCATGCGACCCAGCGGATGGCAGTGGATATGCCGGAGGACACCATCTGTCCTGAGTCACGACAGGAAAAAGCTGCTCTAAATTAGTCCTGGCCATGCTTTCTTAGCTCCTCCCGCATCTAAATCTGTCTTTCCAAGGCTGGGTAGAACGAAAGCTTTTCTTCTGCTGGAATGATGGGTTGGTCTTTCAGAGAAACAGGCCCGGGGGGAGGGGGCCAGAGTGTTTGCAAGCTGAATTCCCCAGGCAGGGGCTACAGGGAGTCCCGGAAGTAGGGCACAGTGGAGCTCACCAACTTGATCTCTGCTCTTACTGCCCCACCATAGGGCCCCCTGGAAGCGGCTATGGGGTTTTGTTTTGTTTATATCCTTGTTACGAGCAGCATCAGACTCTGAAGGGAGTTGATACTGATTTTGTTTTAAAAGCACCTTTCTGGTTACCAGCCAGAGCTCAGTGGCTCCTTTGCCATGGAAAGGCAGGCGAAAGGGCAGAAAAAGCTTCACTGTTTGCATGTGGCTTTGTTTCTGTTTCAAAGACCAAAATGTTCTATGGCTTAATGAATTGGCTGGGGCCTTTGACCCTGCACTAATCATGACATTTTATCCAAGTGGGGTTCTGGGAGAGAACTCAGCCAAGTGGATTAAAGAACCTGTTTGAATTTGGAATGAGAGGCCCTGGCATTTTTTTGTGTCCTTGGAAATCCAATCACCTTCCTATGCCTAGATTCCCTTCCTGTCTCACAGGCCAGGCTCTGACACCGAGGTTCTAACTGTTCCTGGACATAGACAAAGTCTGCTGAGAGCTGGAGTGAAGGGTGGGGCGGGGAGAATGGGGGGAGGGGGCAAGCACTTGGTGTAGTTGTGCGGAATAAACAGTATTTTTTTCTTTTGTGCTGGTCTGCTTGTTTCTCTTTTACCTCTCAGAGTGATGTGAGAAAATCAGGGTCAGAGACCAGGGGGTGAGTGAGCTGCCTCTGCTGGCAGGGCTTGGGGCCTGGAAAATCCCGATGCAAGAGGAGGAGGATCAGTGCCCTGGACACCTGCTTCCCTGCCATGACCTCCCTGTGGGGTACAGGGTCAAGACCACCCCTGATACCTAGGACCCCAGAATTCCCTGCCAGGGGGCAGCTGTTGTCAGAAAGCTGGGTGGACAGAGCTTGGCTGTGCAGGCTGGATGCCTCTCCATATGCACAAAGCCCTTTACAGTGTGAGGTGGAGCTGCGACGGGGTTAAGAGGAGGCAGGCTGGGGAGCAGGACTGAGGCACATCCTAGCACAGAAATTGAGGGAGTCCTAGCAGTCCAAATTCAAACCTGGCCCTCCGGGTAATTACGAAGTTATGCTTATTGTGATGAGAGGCTAGAATAGTCACAGTTAGGTTGATTTATGCTTTCCCTGGAGAAGGGCATGGCAGCCCACTCCAGTATTCATGCCTGGAGAATCCCGTGGACAGAGAGCCTGGCAGGCTGCATTCCATAGGGTCACACAGAATCAGACCTGACTGCAGCAACTTAGCATGCACCCACGTGCTTTATAAGCATTTAGATATAGGTAAGAGGATCTTCCTTTGTACTGTTTCCCAGGCCAGCAAATATTATGAGCAGGTCCGCCACTCAAGTTCAGAACTGGGAAAGTATGGCTGTAAAAGGGTCTCCCTCCTAGGAGTAGGGTTCATGCCATACCTCCGTGGACTCTCTCTCTCCCTAGTCCCCTGCCCCATCTTCTTAGCATTGATAAGGTCTGGGCGACATAATCTAAACTGGTGAGAACAAGGCATCACCTTTGATTCCACCCAACCAGAATTCCTGAGTCAGGCACTGTGCTGGGTTCTAAATCATGCTCTCCCATCCCTTCCCCACCCAAGGGACAAGAGATGTCTAAGACACAGATGTTAGGTTTGGGGATCAGAGGCGGACACAGAAGCCAGATCTCACAATCTCACAATCCTAATATTGACTGCACAGATCTCACAATCCTAATATTGACTGTCCACACTAGTTTGTATATTGTCACCCTGCTTATTTAACTTATATGCAGAGCACATCATGAGACATGCTGGGCTGGAAGAAGCACAAGCTGGAATCAAAGATTGCCGGGAGAAATATCAATAACCTCAGATAGGCAGATGACACCCCCTTATGGCAGAAAGTCAAAAGGAACTAAAAAGCCTCTTGATGAAAGTGAAAGAGGAGAGTGAAAAAGTTGGCTTAAAGCTCAACATTCAGAAAACAAAGATCATGGCATCTGGTCCCATCACTTCATGGGAAATAGATGGGGAAACAGTGGAAAAAGTGTCAGACTTTATTTTTTGGCGCTTCAAAATCACTGCAGATGGTGACTGCAGCCATGAAATTAAAAGACGCTTACTCCTTGGAAGGAAAGTTATGACCAACCTAGATAGCATACTGAAAAGCAGAGACATTACTTTGCCAACAAAGGTCCGTCTAGTCAAGGCTATGGTTTTTCCAGTGGTCATGTATGGATGTGAGAGTTGGACTGTGGAGAAAGCTGAGCACCGAGGAATTGATGCTTTTGAACTGTGGTGTTGGAGAAGATTCTTGAGAGTCTCTTGGACTGCAAGGAGATCCAACCAGTCCATCCTAAAGGAGATCAGTCCTGGGTGTTCTTTGGAAGCAATGATGCTAAAGCTGATACTCTAGTACTTTGGCCACCTCATGAGAAGAGCTGACTCACTGGAAAAGACTCTGATGCTGGGAGGGATTGGGGGCAGGAGGAGAAGGGGACGACAGAGGATGAGATGGCTAGATGGCACCTCTGACTCGATGGACGTGAGTCTGGGTGAACTCCGGGAGTTGGTGATGGACAGGGGGGCCTCGCATGCTGTGATTCATGGGGTCTCAAAGAGTCGGACACGACTGGGCGACTGAACTGAACTGAACTCCAGGCTGTGACTCAGGACCCAGGCCAAGGGCACAAAACAGGCGCTTGATAAATAGCAGACAGATGACTGAATGCATTTTCTACCCACTTTTTCAAGGAAATCCTAAGAGCTGAGTCCCTGACTTCAAGCTACTGGGAGAAAGCGGGTTCAGAGGCTTCGTTCGGTAGTAGCACTGCAAGGTTTAGACTGTGACACATGGGATTGAATGGAATCTGGGCAGCAACTGGCCCTGAAAGCAGACAGGCATCTCCCAGCAGCTCCCGGAAGAAGCATCAGCGGAAGCTGTTATCTCCGGCTCAGACCAGTTGAGGACATTTCCTGGCAATTGGCCCCAGAAGGCTTTAAAGGAAGAGGGGTGCGTGTACGGAGGGACTGCAGTTTCTATTGTCGAGTCTGGGATGTTCCTCTGGGTTCCTGAACCTGTGTGTGTGTGTGTGTGTGTGTGTGTGTGTGTATGTGTGTGTGTGTAGGCTTCCCTGCATCAGAAGCAATTCTCGGATACTAGCAGTGTGTCCAAAAACTCAGCTCAATTCTGACATTATCTACCTAGAAATGGCATCAGATTCCACAGGTAAAGGGCTCTGTCCCAAAAGACCACCCTTCACCTTAGATGCCCTTTCTCTCAACTGCAGGGTCCATCAAAGAAGCCAGACTGGGCCTCAAAGTTTCTTCGTCTGGAATGTATGAAAGACGTGAAGAGTTAAAACTAGATTGTCCCTGAAAAAGGTCTGCCTGGATAATGATCTCTTCCTGTACCTGGAGGAAAATGCCTGATGATTGACTTGGGACCTCAGCAACAGTGACTGACTCTTAAATGAATGAGAAAGAAAGCCCAGGGGATGGATAGGTGTGGATCCTCCAGAGAGTTTGTGCCCTCAAGCCTCTGACCCCTGGTAGCTCAGATCGTAAAGAATCTGCCTGCAATGTGGGAGACCTGTGTTCAATTCCTGGGTTGGGAGGATCCCCTGGAGAAGGAAATGGCAACCTACTCCAGTATTCTTGCCTGGAGAATTCCATGGTCAGAGGAGCCTGGCGAGCTACAGTCCATGGGGTCGCAGAGTCAGACACAACTAAGCAACTAACACAGACAAGGAACTGAGGTGCAGAGAATACAAGGAATCTACTCAGGGCTGCTTTGTGAGCAACAGAACTAGGCCTTAAGTCAAGATGGGCTGTCTCTAAAGCCTGTGTGGTTAACTTTGTCCCATATAGGGTGAGACCTGGGGAGTGCTATCTGTCCCGATCTTTTGGGTAGGATTTCCATGTTTCCACCCTCCAGGGTAGGTCTTGCTGTGTTCCATCTAAACAGTGTCTAGTTTCAGGACCTAGTCTAGGAAAATGAATGCTTTACAATGAGCCCAATGGTTCAGAATGCTGAATTTGGAGCTCTGGGCCATAGGTGTGCTGGTTAATCACTCAAATTTATTATGAGTAATGGTCTAATAGAAACCATGATTTTTGTTATGGGTACAAAATTTTGATTTCTTGATGGATGCTGCTGGATGTCCAGGGGAACACCTGATGATCTCTTCTTGGAGGCAGAGCTCCCAGGACTGCTCCTGGAATTCCTGTTTCCAGGCCTGGCATTCCAACTTCATGAGTAGCTACATTGGAGAAGGAGAAAATGGGGAAAGTCCACTCCCTGGGGCAAACGTGTTTACCCCCGAAATGTGGCTCAGCTGGTAAAGAATCCACCTGTAATATGGGAGACCTGGGTTTGATCCCTGGCTTGGGAAGACCCCCTGGAGAAAGGAAAGGCTTACCCACTCCAGTTTTCTGGCCTGGAGAATTCCATGTACTGTGTAGTCCATGGGGTCACAAAGAGTTGGACACGACTGAGCGACTTTCAGTTTATTTCACTTTCTGAAAGTCACAGAATTCCAGGGGTAAACACTGTCTGACATCTTCTTCCCTCAGGTGGACCTGGGCTCAAGGACCTAAGTCTCAGTGCTAATCTGTACTCCAGCTGGGAGGGGGGCCAAGCTTTAGGACTCAGTTTTCATTTCATCTCTGTTTGTTTTAGAACGGCAAGGAGGACCTTTGTGAAGTCTTTGTTTTGGTTCAGTATTAAAACTTAACCTCAAACCTTTCCAAGAAATATATGTCTTTCTTTTTTCTAAGTATTTCCCAGAGGACAGGGCTCCATGGGATTTCTGGATATGGCTGTGTCTTCCAAATGTCTCATATGGTTCTCTTCCAAACATTAATATAAATATTTCTTGTTTTATTTTCTTTTAATATTTATTTATTTAGGCATGTGGGATTCTTATTTATTTATTTGGCTGCACTGGGCCTTCGTTGCTGTGCCAGGCTTTCTCTAGTTGTGGCGAGTGGGGGCTACTTTTCATGGCAGTGCACAGGCTTCTCATTACAGTGGCTTCTCTTGTTCTGGAGCACAGGCTTTAGGCATACAGGCTTCAGCAGTTGGAGCTTGACAGCCCAAGAGCGCTGGCTTGGTAGTTGTGGAGCACAGGCTTAGCTACTCCATATCATGTGTTATCTTCCCAGACCAGGGATTGAACCCATGTCCCCTGCACTGGCAGGTGGATTCTTATCCACTGAACCACCAGGGAGGTCCCTCTTTATTTTATTTTTCAATCTATTCCCTTTGAGCTATTTTACTGTTGATGAAAAATCGTACTTCATCCAGTGTTCCTTCATGGGAACAATTTTTTGAAAACTCGATATTCTCCTCTCCACAGATTCAAACTTCATCTCTGAAAGGAAGAAAGGATGGAAAGTTTTTATTTTTTAGGTTATAACCATCCACAGGGGTGTGGTACCATGGTTAGATGCTCAGAGTATAAGGTCGGTCAGTCAGACTTTACCACTGGGTGATCCTGGACAAGTCATTAGTTTTTCTAAGCCTCAGTTTCCTTATCTATGAAATGAATCTAAAAGTAGTACCTTCCTTATAGGGGTGATGTTGGGAGGATGAAATGAGATAATCTACACAAAGCATCTAGTCAGGGCTTGGTACCTAGCAAGGGCTCAGGAAATAGTAGCCTGTCATTATTAGCTATTATTTGCTCTGTATCTGTACAGTCACCAGGACTGTACCACCAGCAGGGAGGCATCACTGTAGGCAAAGGCCAGCTAAGAGAACTAGGGTAGTTCCTGGCTCAGATGCTAATTTATGTAATATTTGTTACATATTCAAGAATACATTTTTTGGTAAGTTATGAAAAATAATGATGAAACAATAACCCATGGATCTACCATTCAACTTGAGTAAACTACTACCAGGGGTTAAAGCTACTTTTGAGTTCCTCCCCAGCCCACCTCATTGCCTTTTCTTAGATGTGACCATCTATTAATAGAAAGAAAGCTGAGCACTGAAGAACTGATGCTTTTGAACTCTGGTGTTGGAGAAGACTCTTGAGAGTCCCTTGGACTGCAAGGAGATCCAACCAGTCCATCCTAAAGGAAATCAGTCCTGAATATTCATTGGAAGGACTAATGCTGAAGCTGANTTGGGACTGACCGGAAGCGAGGCCTGGAGGGGAAAGGGAGAGTGGTTCCCGGGAGGGAGGGGATTTCCAGCGGAAAGGGGCGGGGGAAAGGTGCTAAAGCGGCGTGGGAGTGGCGGCTAGGCAGCGGGGTCGCTGCTGCTGGTTTGTTTGGAAAACAGCGAGTGACCACCGCGAGCACAAGGGGAGATCCCAAAAAGAGTGCGAGGAGTCCAGGGTTGCCTCTGGGTAGTCTGGAAGAGTTAAGCCAAAGGGCCCTTGTGCTCTAGAGACCTGGGTGCGGGGGAGGGATTTTGGAAGTCGGGGCAGCAGAGAGCGAAGAGCCAAGGGTACGGGAGATTCGTTGTGTGGGCAGTGTGGGTGGGGCTTGGGGGTGGCTTGGTGGGTGCTGAGTGGGAGATCTTGGTTTGGAGTTTTCTACAGTCTTGCAGTCTTGCCCCCGTTGGGTAGAATCACGCTACTCGCCTTTGTACAAGAAACTGTCTCCTGGGGCAAGGAAGGAGCCAGAATGGCCTGGGCTCTGAAGCTGCCTCTGGCAGATGAGGTGATTGAATCCGGGCTGGTGCAGGACTTTGATGCTAGTCTATCCGGGATCGGCCAGGAACTGGGTGCTGGTGCCTATAGCATGAGGTGAGTGAGATTTTCCCAGACCCTGCACCTTCTGAGTAACAAAGGCAGGATAGAGAATAACGGGGGAGGAAAAGAGGTGTGTTGCGTTAGAGAAGCTCTCCGCGGTTAGAGGAAAGGAACTTGTTCCTCTCTTGAGTGGTGAGCATTGTGGTAGAAATGGAAAAAGAGATTATGGACAGTGTCAAGAAGAATGGCTCTTTATTAGCAACCAAGTGAATGTTGAGAGGCTGTTGTGCCAGTGTGGGTGATTTGGAGACTGGTGTGTGTGTGTGTGTGTACTTATGTGTGAGTAGGTTGCACTGGACTTATGTGAGTAAGAGGCCACATTGAACATGTGAGATGTTTAGGGAGTTGGGACTTAATGATAAATATTGGTTGACTGCTTTGGGGGAAGTAAGATCCTAATTCCACACATCTGTATCTTAACCAGCTTTTAGGCTTTACTCAGTTCTGGGGTTTCTGACTTTTGAAACATAAGCTGTGAAATGAAAAAGTGTCAACAAGAACTTTTAGATGCTTCTAGACCTTCGTGTATCAAGCCAAATGTTGATAATAAATAAAAATCTCCTGTGAAAGCAACATAACCTGCCATGTAATTTATTTGCATGCCTTAGGAACTTCATTCCCCCAATACAGTTTGTTTCATTTAAAAGATGTGCAAGGGCCATGTCTGAAAATGTTGAAACATCTGCTTCTTAATGTTTGATGGAATATAACTGGATTTCCAAATGGATAATAAGCTTAATCTAGATAAGTGAGTCAAAGAGACTTTAGAATTTAGCACTCTTCATTAGGTTTCTGAGTTTATAATGGGAAGGATGCCTTTTATGGTGAAAGTGGGCAAATTTTGTATTCTGTTAGTGAGCACGAGCATCTTTGAGAATTATAAAAGTGAACTTCCTTTCTTTAACCCTGCTAAGCCAAAGTGAACTTTCCTCACTGAAGTAAAATTATGAGTTGGAACTTAATACTTCATTTTCAGAAATCTTTGCTTACAGTTAGAATAATAAAGGCCATCCTTGAATACATAGTTCAGTAATTTTCAGGGAAGTTTGAGTTCTATCATGCAGTGCTGTTAGCCTTGAGAAATTTAATTTTGTCTGTTCTTGTTAAAATAAGTCTTACCATAAAAATAGAGATTAACCTGGTCTGAAAGTAAATGTCCTGACTCTGAGCTTGTGTGTAAGTACTGACATAATATTTGACAATTTATGGAGGTGTTTGTATAAAGATTACTACCACAAAAGGTTAAGTTTTGTCTAGGTTATCACAGTTAAGGATGGAGATAATTGAATATAGCTGTACTTAGTATAAAAATAGTTTTAACATCGTTAGCAAACATTTGGGTATCAACTGTGTGCTCTCTCTACATGTGACCTTACCTTACATTTATGAATGCTTTCCTATTTGTACCCTGAGTGTTCCTCACATGTATTAGTAGAATGCCTTGTATATTTACATGTTTGGAATTTTTTCCAACATTAAATCCACAATAGTTTTCAAACATCACTTTATCTTTTCTCAGTAGCACAATGTGTAAAAAATGTTTTTCAAGTATTTTTTTCTTTGTCCTCTTTCACCTTCCTCTTTCATGTACTTTGCCATTGTCATGATTTTCTCTTGTCTCTTACACGCATTTAATCATTTGCATTAATTTGTGTTAAATAGATATTAGTTTTCAAACTGTAGTATTTATGAGAGTCATCTGGAAACATAAAAAAGTGGTTTCCAACATCCCATCTTTGGTGATTGTCTGGGGCACAGACTAAAAATCTGATTTTTTAAAAGCAAGTTCTTCGGTGATTTTGATGCACATAGTCCATGGCTCACATTTTGAGAAACACTGATTGGAGGAGGTTTTATTCTCAAAGACAGTGATTCTTTGCTCTCCCTTTTTCTTCTTTTAACTAAACTTGTGATTGCTTTTCCTAAATCTTTGTTAGGGAAATCTTCTCTCTGACAGCAATTTTTAAAAGAATTTTTATGTGTTTGTTTATTTTGACTGCTCTGGGTCTTTGTTGCTGTGTGAGGGCTTTTGTATTATAGCTGGGGTGAGCGGGGCCTGCTCGCTAGTGGCAGTGTGCTGGCATCTGTTCACGATGGCTTCTCTTGATGCGGAACTTGGGCCCTAGGGCACTGCAGGCCTCAGTGGTTCAGAGGGCAGGCCCGAGCAGTTGTGGCCCACGGTCCCTGCTACCCCAGGGCATGTGGGATGCTCCTGGACCAGGAATCGAATCTGTGTCCCCTGCACTGCCAGGTGGACTGCCAACCGCTGGACCACCAGGGAAGTCCCAACAGCAGTTTGTTTTATAAAATGTTTTCCTAACATATTTGTTTTACCCTGACGTGCTTATTTCTACTGCATCTTAAAACGGTTTCATTTATACATCTGTTGGTTTATACTTTATAAATGATTTACCTTAGTTGGATGTTTTGAGTCTTCATCTGCCATTGCATTCATTAACTGTATTGTTTTCATAAAGTGAAAGTGAAGTCGCTCAGTTGTGTCTGACTCTTTGCGACCCAGTGGACTGTAGCCCACCAGGCTCCTCTGTCCATGGGATTCTCCAGGCAAGAATACTGGAGTGGGTTGCCATTTCCTTCTCCAGGGGATCTTCCTGACCCAGGGATCGAACCCAGGTCTCCCGCATTGCAGGCAGAGGTTTTAACCTCTGAGCCATCAGGGAAGCCCATTATTTTCATAAGCGGTCCTTTAATAGTCTCCATATTTTTTCCTTACGTCTTAATACATGACACACACTTTATAATAAAGGAAGTTCCCTGAAAACATGCTGAATAAAAGAAGCCAGTCACAAAAGACTACATATGATTCTATTTCTTGGGAATGTCCAGAATTGGCAAATCTATAGGGACAGAAAGTAGATTAGTGGTTGACTAGATAGTGAAGGACAGAGAAGCCTGGTGTCCAGGGGGTTGCACTGAATAATATATCTTTGTATCAGTTTACTTATCCATTCAACTACTGAAGGGCATCTTGGTTGCTTCCAAGCTTAGGCATTATAAATAAAGCTGTTATAAACATCTGTGTGCAGATTTTTGTGTGCAGATGGTTTTCATCTTTGAGCAGATACCAAGGAATGCCGTTACTGGATCATATGGTATGAGTATGTTTAGTTTTGTAAAAAACTGCCAAACCATCCTCCAAAGTGGCTGTACCATTTCGATTCCTACCAGCAGTGAGAGAGTTCTGGTATTACTCCGCACCTTGTCAGAATTTGGTGGTGTCATTGTTCTGGATTTTGGTCATCCTAAAAGGTGTGTAGTGTATACTTAACTTTTTCAAGATCTGCCAAGCTGTTTTACACAACAGCTGAACCATTTTGCATTCTCACCTGCAATGTACAAGGGGTGATATTTCTCTGCATCCTCATCAGTACTTGTTTTCTGTGTTTTAAAGTCATCCCAGTGAGTGTGAACTAGGATCTGATATTATTTGTTTTGCATTCCCTTGATGACCATGATATTGAACATCTTTTCATGTGCTTGTTGGCTATTCATGTGTCTTCTTCGGAAAAGGGTCCTTTGTGAAAGTGAAAGTTGCTTAGTCGTGTCCGACTCTTTGCAACCCCATGTGCTATACAGTCTATGGAATTCTCCAGGCCAGAATACTGGAGTGGGTAGCCTTTCCCTTCTGCAGGGAATCTTCTCAACTCAGGGATCGAACCCAGGTCTCCTGCATTGTAGGCAGATTCTTTACCAGCTGAGTCATAAGGGAAGCCCATTTGAGTCCTTTGCCCAGTTTTAAATTGGGTTGTTTTCACATTGTTGAGTTGAAGAGTTCTTTGTGTATTCTGATGACTAGATCATTAGGCTTCCCAGGTGGCTCAGTGGTAAAGAATCTGCCTCCTATTGCAGGAGATGTGGATTTGATTCCTGGGTGGAGAAGATGCCTGGGAGAAGGAAATGGCAACCCACTCCAGTATTCTTGTCTGGAAAATCCCGTGGGCAGAAGAACCTGGCAGGCCACACTCGATGGGGTCACAGGAGAGTCAGGCATAACTTAGGGACTAAACAGCAACTGCAACAAGATTATTATCAGATGTGTGGTTTGTAGATACTTTCTCCAGTTCTACATGCTGTCTTTCACATTCTTGACAATGTTCTTTGATTCACCAAAGTGTTTAATTTTTAAAAAGTATTTATTTTTATTTAGTATTGTATTTGACTGTGCCAGGTCTTACTTGCAGTATGCAAACTCTTAGTTGTAGGAAGTGGGATCTAGTTCCCTGACCAGGGATTGAACCCAGAACCCTGCATTGGGAATCCAGATTCTTAGTCATTGGACCACCAAGGACGTCCCCAACTGTGTTTACTTTTTATGAAGTCCAATTTATTCATTTTGTTGCTTTATGCTTTTGATGTCAGCTCTTAAGAATCTGTTGCTAAATTCAAGTTATGGCTATTTACCCTGTGGTTTCTTCTAAGAGTTTATACTTTACGCTCTTATGTTTAGGTCATTGATCTATTTTGAGTTAATCTTTTAATTTAAAGTGAGATAGGGGTCCAGCTTCATTTGTTTGTATTTGGATAGCCAATTGTCCCAGCCATTTGTTCGTTTCCGTTGAATGTTCTTTGTAGTCCCATTGAAAATCAAGTGGCCATACTTGTAAGGATTTATTTGTGGACTCGATTCTGTTCCATTGGTTGATATATCTTTTTGCCAGTACCACACTATTTTGATTACTGTAGCTTTGTAAAAAAGCTCTGAAATTGGGAAGTGTGATTCCTCTTATTTTCTTTTTCTTTTCCATTATTGGTTTTTGCTATTCAGGGCCCCTTGTGCCATACAAATTTGAAGGTAAGCCTTTCTGTTTCTGCAAACAGGCCATTGGAATTTTGATAGGGATTTCATTAAATCTGTAGATAGCTTTTGGGAGTATTTTTATCTTAATAATACCAGGTTTATCAGTTCATGAACATGGGGTGTCTTTCCATTTATTTAGGTCAGCTTTAATTTCTTTAAGCAGTGTTTTGTAGTTTTCAATGTACAAGTCTTCCACATCTTTGGTTAAAATTTTTCCTACATATTTTATTCTTTTAGAGGTTATTATGTGCTTAGTTGCTCAGCTGTGTCTGACTCTCTGTGGCCCTATGGACTATAGTCCACCAGACTCCTCTGTCCATGGAATTTTCCAGGAAATACTGATAGAATACTGGAGCATTTCCTACTCCAGGGGATCTCCCTGACTCAGGGAATCAAACCTGCATCCCTTGCATCTCCTATACTGGCAGGCAGATTCTTTACCACTAGCGCCACCTGGGAAGCCCTGGAGGTTATTGGGACTGCTGTTTTTTCACTTAGCATAGTGACTTCAAGGTTGTTTTCAATGTTTCATGAAAGGATGTTGAATTTTGTCCTGTGCCTTTTTTTATCAAAATGATCATATGGGGTATTACATTGTGATTTCCTTATCTGAACTATCCTTACACTTCTGAGATAAATTTCACTTAGTCATAGTTTAGAATCATTTTAATGTACTATTGGATTCAGTTTGGTAGTATTTTGTTGGGGATTTTTGCGTCTTTATTCATAAGGGATATTGGTCTGTACTGTTCTTGTATCCTTTTCTGGCTTTTGGTATCATAGACTGTTAGGAAGTGTTCCTCCCCCCTTTTGGGAAGAGTTTGAGTTAGAATGGTGTTAGGGACTTTCCTGTTGGTACAGTGGATAAAAATCGCCTGCCAATGCAGGGGACATGGGTTCGATCCCTGGTCTGGGAAGGTTTCACAAGCCATGGCGCAGCTAAGCCCATGCACCACATCTACTGAGCCCATGCTCTAGAGCTCACAAGCTGCAACTATCAGTACTGAAGCCTGCACACCTGGATTTAGAGTCTGTGCTCCACAGCAAGAGAAGCCACTGCAGTGAGAAGCCTATTCGTCTCTAGAAAGAGTAGCCCCTACTCACTGCAACTGTGTCTTTGTATGCTTTGTAATTTAAAACAATGGAAGTGCAGTTGATTTATAATATTGTGTTTGCTTCTGGTGTGCATCAAAATGATTCAGTTATATATATATATTTCAGATTATTTTCTGTTATAGGTTATTATAATGTATTGAATGTAGTTCCTTGTGTAATACAGTAAATCTTTGTTGCTTATCTATTTTATGTATAGTTTGTATCTGTTAATTGCATACTCCTGATTTACCCCTCCTTCCTCCCTTTCCCCTTTGCTACCTAAAGCCTGTTTTCTTAGTCTATTTTGTATATAGATTTATTTGTATTATTTTTTAGATTCCACATATAAGTGATATCATATAATATTTGTCTTTGACTTATTTCACTTGGTATAATATTCTACAGGTTCATCCATGTTGCTGCAAATGGCAGTATATCATTCTTTTTATGGCTGGGTAATATTCCATTGTGTGTATATATATATATATATATATAATATTCCATTATTTTATATATTTTTTGATATATATGTGTGTGATATATATATCACATCCTCTCAAACCAATCAATCATCTGTTGATTGGTACCTGAGTTCTTACCATGTCTTGGCTTTTGTAAACAGTGCTGCTATGAAATTTGAGGTACATGTGCTTTTTTGAATTAAAGTTTTTTTCTTTTCTGGATATATGTCCAGGAGTGGGATTGCTGGATCTTATGATAGTTCTATTTTTAGTTTTTTGAGAAACCTCCATTCTCTTTTCCATAGTGGCTGCACCAGTTTACATTCCCACCAACAGTGTAGGAGGGTTCCTTTTTCTCCGTACCCTCTCCAGCATTTATTGTTTATAGACTTCTTGATGACAGCCATTCTGACTGGTGTGTGGTGATGCCTCATTGTGGTTTTGATTTTCATATTTCTCATAACTAGCAATGTTGAGCATTTTTTCATGTGCCTATATGCTTTGTAATTTTTTGTTGAGAACTGGACATTTTGAGTATTATAATACGGTAACTCTGGAAATCAGATTCTGCTCCCTCCCTACAGATTACTGTTGTTACTGAATGAAAGCTGAAATTGTCTGTCTGTTTAGTGACTTCTCAAAACTTTTTTGTAGAGAGTAGATTCATTGCTTTATGTAGTCACTGAAGTCTCTTCTGTTATGTCATTATGTCCACCCTGTCAGTGACTTGACAAAGATTTCCTTAAATGCCTGGATTCAATAAGAAGAGAAAAGGGGGGAAACAAGAGTGTTCTTTCTTTAAATCTCTTTGTCTCATTTTGCTAGGGAAGCTACTTCATCCATGGGCTGAGACAGTGGTGAGCCTCTTTGCCAGCTCCTCAGCAATCAAAAACAGTGATCAAGACACAAAACTCTGGGAGTTCCCTCACGGCCTAGTAGTTAGGATTCGGAGGTTTCTCTGCCATGGCCCAGGTACAATCCCTGACTGGTGAAATAAGATCTTGCAAGCTGAGCAGGGTGACAAAAAGGAAAAAAAAAAAAAGACACATAACCTTGATTTTTGGAGACAAGATCTGTATTGCACATCCTAGCAGCAGCAAGCTACAGTAGGATCTTGGGCTATTTATTGTTCCCTCTGCTTCCTGCCATGGGGCTGGGAGCTGAAAAATGATAGGTGCCATGCCAAATGCTGAAATTAACTAAAACTTACCAGCCTCTTTCTTCATCAAGCACTCCCTTGGATGCTGAAAGTGTTGACTAGATTCCAGAGTTTCAAAATAATTGCTTCAGGCATTTCTTGCCAGCTCAGTTCTTTTGGTGAAAGACCAATTCCTAGAGCTTCCTACTCTGCTATCTTCCATGACCCCTGTCCTTAATCTACAATAGCCTTTTAATTGGTTCAACTCTGTTTCTAACTCTGCACTCACCACCATCCCCCCACCTAATCTGTTCTCTACACTGAAACCTTTGTAAGTGTGTGGGTATTTTGTTCATTTAAATAAAAAATAATTTCAGACTTGTGAAAGATTTGCAAAAACAGTCCAAGAATTTGTGCATACCCTTCACCCAGATTTCTTAAGTGTTAACATTTACTAAATTTGCTTTATCTTTCCCCATCTCTCTTCACACACCTACAGTGATTTTTTTCTGAACTGTTTAAGTTGCAGATATGATGCCCCTGGTGGCTCAGATGGTAAAGCATCTGCCTACAATGTGGGAGACCTGGGTTCGATCCCTGGGTTGGGAAGATCTCCTGGAGAAGGAAATGGTAACCCACTCCAGTACTCTTGCCTGGAAAATCCTATGGAAAGAGGAGCCTAGTAGGCTACCGTTCATGGGGTCACAAAGAGTCGGACACGACTGAGTGACTTCACTCACTCACTCAACACCTAAATACTGCAACGTGTCATCTTTTGAAACAAGAAATTCTCTTACATAACCATAGTACAATGATCAAAATCAGGAACCTGACTCTGATACAATGCTATTATCTACCCATGAAACTTTTTCACATTTTGCCAGTTGTCTCAGTAATGTCCTTTATAACAGAGAAATACCCAAGATTATGTGTTGATTCAGTTGACTTGTTTTTCTTGTCTCGTTTAATCTAGAATGGCTCCAGAGTCTTTCATTGTATTTTCATGGCTCTGACAATTTGATGAGTACAAGCCAGTTATTTTGTAGAATATTCCTCAGTTTAGGTTTGTTGTTTCCTTATGATTAAATTCAGTTTATACACTTTGTTGTTTAGTTGCTGAGTCATGTCTGACTCTCTTGTAAGCCCATGGACTGTAGCCTGCCAGGTTACTCTGTCCATGGGATTTTGCAGGCAAGAATACTGGAGTGAGTTACCTTCCTCCTCCAGGGGATCTTCCTGATCCAGGGTTCGAACCTGAGTCTCCTGCATTGGCAAGCAGGTTCTTTACCACTGAGCCACCAGGGAAGCCCTCAGTTTATGCACTTTGGGTAGTAATACCTAAGAAGAGTTACTTATTGGAAAAGACCCTGATGCTGGGAGGGATTGGAGGCAGGAGGAGAAGGGGACGACAGAGGATGAGATGGCTGGATGGCATCATTGACTCGATGCACGAGTTTGGGTGAACTCTGGGTGTTGGTGATGGACAGGGAGGACTGGGGTCGCAAAGAGTAATCGACTGAGCAACTGAACTCAACTGAACTGAACCTAAGTAGTGATGCTGAGTTCTCTGTGTATCGTGTTAACATTGTTGTTTTTTAGTTGCTAAGTTGTGTTTGACTCCTTTATGACCCAGTGGGCTATAGCCTACCAGACTTCTCTGTCCATGGAATTTCCCAGGCAAGAATACTAGAGTGGGTTGTCATTTCCTTCTCCAGGGGATCTTCCCAGGGATCAAATCCGTGTCTCCTGCATTGGCAGGCAGATTCTTTACCACTGAGCCCCACCTGGGAAGCCCCATCATATTACATAGCACATGCTTGATTGATTCTATTCCTGGCAGTGTCAACTTTGGCCATCTCATGAAGGTGACGTTTACCAATTTTCTTTTTTGGAAATTTATTGTCTTTTGTAATAGATAAATATCTTGTGGGGAGATACATTGAGACTATGTAAATATCCTATTACTTTTCAAACTTTTATCTATCAATTTTAGTGTTTTCTTTCCTTAATCAGCTATCTTTATGATGGTTGCTAATAGATGATTTTCTAACTGTGCCTTTCCTTCTAAATATGTTCGTTGGTTTTGTATGAAAGAGCTTTTCCACATACACGTACCCCTGTATTCATAGAAGCGCTATTTACAATAGCCAAGACATGGACACAACTTAAGAATGTCTGTGGAGAAGGAAATGGCAACCCACTCCAGTATTCTTGCCTGCAGAATCCCATGGACAGAGGAGCCTGGCGGGCTGCAGTCCATGGGGTCACATGACTGAGCATGTGTACATGAGGGTGGAGGGTGACAGGTTGGTAGCAATAAACTGGTAGAACTAAAAAAAAAAAGAATGTCTGACAGGTGAACAGATGTGGTATGTATGTGCACAATGGAATATTACTCAGCCATCAGAAATGAAATAATGTCATTTGTGGCAACATGGATGGACCTAGAGATTATCATACTAAGCAACGTAAGTCAGAAAGAGACAAATACCACATGATACCATTTATATGTAGAATCCAAAATATGACACAGATGAACAGAGGCAGACTCACAGAGAGCAAACTTGTGGTTGCCAAGGGGAAAGAGGCAGGGGGAGGGGAGTGTTAGGAGTTTGGGATTAGTAGATGCGAACTATTATATATGCTGGATAAGCAACCAGGTCCTACAGTATATATAGCACAGGGAACTGTAGTCAATATCCTATGATAAACTAATAGAAGAGAATATGAAATATATATATATATATCTGTATCACTTTTTTAAAAAATGAACTTCTTATTTTTATCAGTGTAGTCTCATTACTTAATAGATTGTAATCGTTTATTAATACTATCACGATATATTTTGATCAGTTCCAGATTTGGCTGGAGGAACCCCTTCAAGCTGGCTCCACATAGCAGCCTTTTAAAATGAAAGTCTTGTAACAGCCTTTTGTCCTAACGTAACTATTGATGGCACCCTCCCTCACTCACCCCGTCCCTGTGTGAGTGATAAATTATGATTGTCTTTCTTGAAGTGTAGATCCGATTGTGCTACTTTTCTCCTAAAAACTCTCCAGTGATTTTGCATCTCACTTTGAACAGAAGGTTCAGTTCTGGCATTGTTCCACATGTGGTTCCTCTGTGTCTTGTCCATATCGACTCCTCCCCTTGCTGCTGACCCCAGCCACATCTAGCCTTCTTACAGTCCCTCAAATGCTACGCACACTCCCACCTCAGGGCCTTTTGTATCTGCTGTCAACTCCTCCTGAGATAAGACTTATATATTCCTCACTTCCGTCAAGTTTCTGCCTAAATATCACTTTATCAGAGAGGCCATCTCTCACTACCTTCAAAGAACATAGCAGGCACCTCCTTCCTCTCACCAGCACTCTGCCTTCACTAATCATTTTTGTCTTTTCCCCAATATCTGATGAGTTGAGTTATTCACTTGCTTACCTCTTTCCCCGACTAGAATAAATGCTCCTCGAAGGCAGAGACTTTGTTCTGATTTCTGCTATCTGTCTAGTACCTTAGAAGAGTGTCTAAAAGATAGCTGCTGATCCGTTGAGTGAATGTACCGAACTCACTCTCACTCTTTTCTGTTTCAAAGGCAAGTTCAGTTCAGTTGCTCAGTTGTGTCTGACTCTTTGTGACCCCGTGAACTGCGGCATGCCAGGCCTCCCTGTCCATCACCAACTCCTAGAGTTTACTCAGACTCATGTCCATTGAGTCGGGGATGCCATCCAACCATCTCATCCTCTGTTGTCCCCTTCTCCTCCCACCTTCAATCTTTCCCAGCATCAGGATCTTTTCAAATGAGTCAGTTCTTCGCATCAGGTGGCCAAAGTATTGGAGTTTCAGGTTCAACATCAGTCCTTCCAATGAACACCCAGGACTGATTTCCTTTAGGATGGACTGGTTGGATCTCCTTGCTGTCCAAGGGACTCTCAAGAGTCTTCTCCAATACCACAGTTCAAAATCATCAATTCTTTGGCACTCAGCTTTCTTTATAGTCCAACTCTCACATCCATACATGACTACTGGAAAAACCACAGCCTTGACTAGACGGACCTTTGTTAGCAATGTAATGTCTCTGCTTTTTAATATGCTGTCTAGGTTGGTCATAACTTTCCTTCCAAGGAGCAAGTGTCTTCAAATTTCATGGCTGCAGTCACCATCTGCAGTGATTTTGGAGCCCCCAAAAATAAAGTCAGCCACTGTTTCCCCATCTATTTGCCATGAAGTGATGGGACTGGATGCCATGATCTTAGTTTTCTGCATGTTTAGCTTTAAGCCAACTTTTTCACTATTCTCTTTCACTTTCATCAAGAGGCTCTTCAGTCTTCACTTTCTGCCATGAGGGTGGTGTCATCTGCATATCTGAGGCTATTGATATTATCTGAGGCCTCTGTTTCTCTCCATTGACACTAATTTTTGTTCTTTTTTGTTGTGCTGCTTTTCCAGTACTGTTTACTTTCACTTTTTTCCCCTTCAGCTGTCTTCTAAATCTTCATCTCTTTAAGAGTTGATCCCGCTCCTTTCCTTTCCCCTTCATTCTGAGTCTGTTATGATGGACAGTGTATTTAGATCCCTCTATTTGTCACAAAATTTATCTACTACTTTTAAAAAAATGACCTCACTGTAAAAATACGAAGAAAATGACTAAGCATGTTTGTCTTCAAGTTCGGGATACTCTTGCCTCTGGGAGTTGACTGAGGAATATAACTGAGGAATAAACAGAGGGCTTTAACTATAAATACTCTGTTTCTGAAGCTAGGTGGTGTATACACAGGTATTTGTTGTACTTTTTCTAACCTTTGTTTAAGTCTGAAGCACTGCATAATTTGGGGGGAAGAGTCTCTACTGCATAACCTGTTGCTGGCTAGCTTCCCACATCTTTTAAAACTGTCCCATCCCATTTGTTGGTTTTGTTCCCAAAGGTCTGTAGATGTTTCTTTGCTGTCTTAGTTTTCTTACCCTCTTATAATTCCAATGGAAGTTGACCTACAACCCAGTGATGTTGCCATTCCTTCCTTATCCCACTTGTGACGTTCCTTTTCTTTTTTCCACCTCCTCTTATCTCAAGCCTTTAGCTACCTTGTTGGCTCTTCTCTGGTACACTCAGTCGTGTCTGACTCTCTGCGACCCCGTGGACTGTAGCCCACCAGGCTCCTCCGTCCATGGGTTTCTCCAGGCAAGAATATTGGAGTGGGTTGCCATTTCCTTCTCCAGGGGAATCTTCCTGACCCAGGGATCGAACCCAGGTCTCCTGCATTGCAGGCAGACACTTTAACCTCTGAGCCACCAGGGAAGTAGTTTCCAATTGTAGCCAGAGGTTGACTCCTACTATGCATATCAGGCTAGAATCTGGGAGAAAAATTCATTTGGGACTTTTTTTTTAAAGTCTTTGTTGAATTTGTTACAATATTGTTTCTGTTTTATACTTTGATTTTTTTGAAGTTGAGGTATGTGGGATCTTAGTGCCCTGACCAGAGATGAACCTGCATGGTTTGTAGTGGAAGGCAAAGTCTTAACCACTGACCACCAGGGAAGTCCCCTTTTGGGACTTTTTAAAAGGTATTTTTAAAAATAATTTTATTTATTTAATTTTAATTTTGGCTGCTCTGGGTTGCTGCATGCAGGCTTTCTCTAGTTGTAGCTAGCGGTGGCTACTCTGCATTGCAGTGCACCGACCTCTCATTGTGGTGGCTTTTTTTGCTGTGGAGCACAGACTCTAGGTGAGTGGGCTTCAGTAGCTGCAGCACGTGGGTAGTTACCCCGAAGCATGTGTAATCTTCCCAGACCAGGGATCAAAGTCGTGTTCCCTGCGTTGGCAAGTGGATTCTTAACCACTGGACCGCCAGGGAAATCCTCGTTTGGGACCAATACCACAAATTGGTATTCTGATTTTCCTTTCATCACTAGTCTTTAATTTATAGTAATTTAAAATATATTTTGATCGTCATCTTTTGTCTTTATTTGTATAGCTGGTATCTTCTCCCAATTTATGGCTTGTAATTTCACTTCATGTGTCACCGGTTCCAAAGTTTGTAATGTGGTGTATTATAGTTTGTCAATCCTTTCCTTTATGGTATATAAATTTTAATGTCTAAGAAATTCTTCCCTAGTCTAAGGCCATGGAGTTCTTCTTGTTTTTTCTGGCGGTGCTGGGTCTTCGTTGCTGCATGACCTCTTCTCTAGTTTTGGAGAGCAGTGGCTACTCTCTAGTTGCAGTGCATGGCTTCCCATTGGCTAGGCTTCTCTTGTCATGGAGCACAGTCTCTCGGGCACGCAGGCTTTAGTAGCTGCAGTTCCATGGCTCGGAAGCACAGGCTCAATAGTTGTGGCGCATGAGCCTAATTGTCCCAAGGCACGTGGGATATTCCCGGACCAGGAATCAAACCCATGTCTCCTGAATCGGCAGGCAGATTCTCTACCACTGAAGCATAGTGTTATTCTTTTTTATTGTCTTCTAAACATTTTACGTTTTTGCTTTTTACACTTTAATCTTTAATCCATTTAGACTTTTTTTTTTTTTTTTGCCACACCACGTGACTTGCAGGATCTTTGTTCCCAACCAGGGATTGAACACAGGCCATAATAGTGAAAATGCCAATTCCTAACCACTGCACCGCCAGGGAACTCCCAGAATTGGTTTTTTAAAAATTGAATTTTGTATTGGGTGTTGATCCAATTTCATTTTTCCCAGGTAGATATCCAATTTTTCCAACATTGTTTATTAAAAAGTTCATCCTTTCTTCACTGATCAGTGACACTAGCTCTGTCATAAAGTAGATTTTTGTATATGTGGAGTCAGTTAATGGGTTGTGTATTCTGTTAGTTAGGTTAATTTGTCCATCTGAATCAACACCGTGCTATCTTAATTTCTAAAGCTTTGAAATAATAGTTGATATCTGACAGGGTAAATCTCTTTTATGTTTTTTCTTCTTAAGGAGTAGCTTGGCTATTCTTCGTTTTGCTAACTGATACAAGTTTTAGAATCAGTTTGTCAAGTTGAATCTGTTAGGATATTGACTGGGATTGAATCTGTAGGTCAGTTTGGGAAAAATTGACGTCTTTAACGTATTCAGTCTTTCAGTCCTTGAACATGCTATAACTCTCTGTTTAGGTTCTCCTTGAAGATTTCATAAATTTGAAATGTTTCTACTTTCATTACTGGTTTAGACTTCCATTATTGATTATGCAGACTGTTGCCTTAACTTTGAACTGATCTCCCTATCTATCTTTTTCTTTTTTGGCCATGCTGTGTGGCATGCGGGATCTTAGTTACCCAGCCAGGGATCAGACCTAAGCCAGTTTTAGTAGAAGCTCGGAGTCTTAACCACTGCACCTCCATGGAAGTCCTCCCGATCTCCTTATCTCTAGTCTCTTTTTACCAAGAAACAGTCTACCACAGTGAGATCTGGACTAGATTTAGGAGTTTGAATTCTGGGTCTCTCAGGATTGGACAAGTTACTTAAGCTCTGTAGCTGTGATTTAAAATAGAAATAATAATAGTACCTACCTCATGAGGTTCTTATGAACATTAAAAAAAATTAATGCATGTAAAATAATTAAAACAATGTTAGGCAAGCAGTAAATGCTTAATGAATGCTAACTGTTTATTGCTTTGATTTAAATTCTGGTGTCTAACTTCAGAGTCTATCTTCTTAATTCTTGTACTCTACTGAAGAGAAGATGAACTTAAGATAGATACATTTTACAGAGAAAAATTGATAGGACTTGTTAATGGGCATGAAGATAAGGGGAAAAGTATCAGTCTAGGATGCCTTCAAGTGTTCTAGTTTGAGCATTTTGATGAATCATTTGCCATCTGGTGCAAGGAGGAATAGGGGGTGGAGTGGTAGGCTGGGAAGGTTTGGAGGAAGATCGAAAGTTTGCATTTGGACCTGGTTCATTTGATATCCCGGAGAGACATCAAAGAGGCAATATTAGATAGATATTTAAATATGGGATCTGGAGTTTAAAACAGAAGTCTGGACCTAGGTGTGTTTGGGAGTCATCAGATTACTGTGATATTTAAATATATGGGAATTAATGAGATCATCTGGGAGTGTAGAAAGAAAAGAGCCAAAATCACATCCTGAAGTTTTATGGAGGAAGAGGGGTTTCTACAAGGCAATTGAGGAGGCATTGCTAGTGAGGTAGGAAGAAAATTAGGAGAGGATTTATGAGGCCAGAGAGGAGAGTAACCACTGTAGGAGTTAGAGCTCTGTTGAGTGCTGCTGAAAGTTGAAGTAAAATGAGCCCAGAGAAGTGACAGTTGAGTTTGGCTACATGGAAGTCACTGATGACCATGACAATCACTTTTCATGAGGAGTGAAAGCCTAACTGTCGTGCTTTGAGGAAAGAATCAGAGATGAGAAAATGGACACTGAATATATATAGATAATTTTAATTGTGAAAGGTACAGAGAAGCGTAGTAGCAGTTGAAGGGAGATGTGGGAACATTTTTTAATGAATGAGAGCTAGTCAAATATGAATATATGCTAATGGTTATAATCCAGTAAAAGGAGATTGATGGTACATGCATGGGGTCAGTAAAGGGAATAATGTTCTTAGGAATTAGGAACACATGGATTCTAACTCCATGGGTAGGGATTAGCCTTTCCCAGCAGAAAGAATTTTGCCTTCATTGTATCAGGAGCAAAAAAGAAGATGGTTTCATGAGTAAGTAGGTTTGGTTGTTAAAGATGCTTAGAAATATTGCATGAGAGATTTAATTAGAAGAATTGTGTGTGGAGAGGCAATTGTAAGTAACGTGGAAATACTCAGAAACTCTTTGCAGGAGTGATAGCCAGCCAAGTGCTCGATAGCTTTTTTTAAATTTGTGTGTATTTCTCGGCTGTGCTGGGTCCTTGTTGCTGTGCGGGCTCTCCCCTAGTTGCTGAGAGTGGGCGCTGCTCTCTGGTTGCAGTGCGAGGGCGTCTCATTCCTGTGGCTGCGTCTCTCGTTGCCCAGCACAGGCTCTAGGGCACACGGGCTCCAGTGGTTGCAGCTCGAGGGCTCGGTACTTGCAGTCCCAGAGCTCTAGAGCACAGACTCAGCAGTTGTGGTTTAATTTACTCTGCAGCCCGAGGGATCTTCCTGGACCTGGGATCAAACCTGTGTCTTCTGCACTGGCAGCTGGATTCTTACTGCTGAGCCACAAGGGACGTTTGTCAATAGAGATTTGATAAAAAGTGATAGAAGCATTTTCTGAACTATTCATCCACAAATATAACCCCGTCATGTTTGCTGAGTAGCCTAAATTATAAAGACCTGGATTTTCTAATGGGATTATTACTATTCCTATTATTATTGTTGTGGTACTCATTTAAACAATATTTATTGAGTACCTACTATGACCAGGCCTTGTTAATACTAGGGTGACAAAACAAATGAGGTCTTTGCACTCTTGGAGCTTGCATTCTTATGGGAGGAGTATTAAATAGGTAGGTATATAGTAGGTAAGTAGATAGATAGACAGATAGACAAGGAAGTGCCTTGATGGAAATGCATAGAATCTATTTAGGTAGAGTGACCACGAATGTTGCTCTGTAGATGTGACAGTATAGCAGAGACCTGAATGATGCAAAGCAGTCTGGAAGTTTAGTTTGTGGACAGAGGAATCAGCTGTTGCAAAAGCCCTGAGTCCTTTTAGTGAAATCAGTTCATTGACACTATCATTCTATTAGTATGACTTGCACAAATAGCCATGTGTAGAGTGCTGGTGTGCATCACCTTAAGAAATATCTTTGGATCACTGAACAGGAACTCTTGATTACATTTTCCTCAGGAATGTTTTAAACAAATGCAACTTTATGCCAGGTATTGAGTAATAATAAAGAAGGATAAAACTTGGATAAAATTTGTTTACTGTTTCTTTGCTGCCTGAAATGGTACCAGGCCTAAAATGCTCACAAAAATTGAATGAATGGATGAATAGACATAGATTTATATTTGCTATTTTTTAGCCATTTAACCATGGGCAAATTTTTTTAACATTTCAATTACTTGATCAGTTTCTTCAACTGGCAAATAAGGAGAGGGACACAGTTGCTCCTTGTGTGGATTAAATGCTAATTGACATGTAAAAAATCAGTGGTGGTAGTGGAGTTAGAGCAAGAGAAAGGAGCTATATTTTGACACCTGGAATTGTTAGAAGAGGGAAAAGAGAGATGAGAAGTATAATGAGAGATGAAACTGAACAAGTAAGCTGGACCCAGTTTGGAAGGGCCTTGAGTGCCCTGTTGAGGAGCTAGTGTTTTATCAACATTTCAGTGGGAAGCCTCTGAAGCATTGTAAACAGAGTAGTGACATTTTAGATTTACATTTTTAAAGGTTACTCTTGACTGTAGATTGGGGGATAATGATAAAAGCTAGGTATCGTTCCTGAAAAGGATTGAGGCTTAGTCAACTGGGTGTCTTCTGTTCTGCATATCCTTAGAATTGCAGTTTAATTCTCTATCTATCATGTTGTGTATCCATCTATCTATGTACTTACCTATCTGCTGTCTATCTATAAAAGGGAGCAAAAGCAGTTCTGCCTCGATTGCATCATCAGGCCTAACTTGGGACATTTCCAGGGAATATGTGGCCCTTTTAGAAGAAAAGACCTTCATCAAAGGTGTGGTCTGAAGGAGAAGGCAGAGAACTTTTCATAAGCCCTGCCACTGTAAGCATAAAGGGGAGAGAGGTAGTTAAAGTCTTTTCGCCATTTCTTAGGATAAGTATTCTGATACTTTTAGGATTTCCCCCAAAGTTGTTAGTGGTTAAAGGGTTAACAAACAGGAAAATGTCTGTCCTTCACTGCAGAGAGGAATGGGAGACTAGCTAGGCTTGGTAGTGGGAATGGAATGGGCAAGGAATAAGAACCCCAGAAGAGGTGAGTGATGCTTGCTAATGAAAAGGGAGGAAAGTCTAACTGCAAACAAACAAAGAAAATCAAAAGAACTGGGAGACATTTGGGACCTGAAAAGAAGCTTTGAAGTTTGGCAATATAAGGGGCTAAGTGTGGTTTCCCTTAGTCACAGGAAAACAAACAAAAATGTCTTCACAGGTAGGTCATAATGCAATGCTAGATATCAGATCTTTGAGTACTGAAAGTGGAGCTCTATTTTTTATGTCAAAACTGCCAGATTCTCTGGAATATATAACCCATGGTTGTCATTCATCACCTAAATGGGAAGAGTCAGTGATTTCAGAAATTTAATAAAAGAGCCTGGTACTAATGATGCCACAGGTGATGTTTTCAATTAGCAGTGTTTTAATGAGATTTGTAGGCTGTAAGAGCTAATCCTGTAATGTAGGAAAAAAACTGAAAAAGCAGGGCTATATCTGTCAAATCTCCTGAGGTAGGGCTTTGCTGATTCTGATTTCTTTGATTAAACTTTTAATATCTTACAAGCTCCCTGGAAGTAAATTTGATTCTGATATTGGTCAGATTCTTTTCAGTTTCTAAAAATAAGTAAAGCTTCTAGACAGATTTGAAATAAGTTTTTAGTGACTAAGTTGAAGATAACATATTGCTAAAGAAGGAAATAAATGGTAATTGGCACATTATTCAGCAAAGTAGAAATGAGGGAAATTCAAAGATTTGGAGGGAGAAAAGAAATTAGCTTCATTTGGGGGGAAACTTTAAGATGTACTTGATAAATGACAACAATTCAAATCTCTGATCTCACCTAACTGTGCTGAAGAATGGTTTATCCCCAGAAGCAATTCTTAAAGCCCTTAAAGAACCTTAAGCCCAGTACTGAGATCTGGGGAAAAAGTTCTAGAACACTATTCATAACAAAAGCCTGTTGGATGATCGATCTCTCTTTCACAGACAGCATCAGCATAAAATCCACTTGTGGTGGGTTTCTCTAGCTCACTTGTGTTTTGAGGTCACACCGAACAGTCTCTGTTCCAGGTTTAAAGTTCAGATTTGAAGTTCCAGAGGCGTAGAGTTAAGCTACTGAGGGCAGAATTGTATATAAAACACCTACTGTGAACGTAGTAGGCCCTTTTGAGTTACATAATCTTTATTTTTAAATAATTCATTGATGCTTCCTCAAGTATTTGTCGTACTTTAAGGGCAATGAACTGGAATGTAGAAAAACAGTAGTTGTTTGTAGAATAGTAAGATTTGTTGATGTGCAGAAAGAGAAATTTAGATGATGATGCTTTTTGCTCTGTAAGAGGATCTTATCTATACCGTGTTTATTACTATCTCTTCCACCTAAAAGAGGGCCCAGAACATAGTAGGTGTTCAAAGACTAGTGAAAGTTGCTCAGTCGTGTCCGACTCTTAGTGACCCCATGGACTATACGGTCCATGGGATTCTCCTGGCCAGGATACTGGGGTGAGTAGCCTTTCCCTTCTTCAGGGGATCTTCTCAACCCAGGGATCAAACCCAGGTCTCCCTCATTGCAGGCAGATTCTTTACCAGCTGAGTCAAAGACTACTGGCTGAATAAATGAAGGAAAAAAAAGGTTTAAAGAAATTCACTGATTCAGTGTCAAGGTGAGTGCTTTCTCTCCAGTAGTGGTGATGGATTTGCACAAGTCTGAACACACTCCCTTACCCTAATGCTGACGTTTCAAGATGGCTTGCTGAGGTCCTCTGTAAAGTCAAGTCTTGGTGCAGAAAGTTGGTCATCCTAGATGACACTGAGATCAAACCCTTTACTTTGGCTTAGACTTGGCACTAAGTAGTTAAACTCACCAAACTCTCCCCCTCCAGTTCAGATTTAGCTGGTATGGGATATGGCCTGGAAGGGAGTTTTAAAAGCTCCCCAGGAGATTCTTAATATTCAGCTAAGGTTGAGAGCTAGTGATGTTCATATGCCTTCCGTACAGATCTTTGATTTAGTAATGCAGTCTACAAATGTGGCAGAAGATGACTTGAAAACTATCTTATATTTCCAATGTTTTTTTCTGACTTACAAAGCAAGATTTGGACCACAATTTTAAGATATCTTCAATGTGAATATGTTGGCTGTTAGATTTAGCAGCATCCTTAGTTGCTTTACATTGGAGAGTTATGTACTATATGAGTTAAAAAATGAGAGAGAGTGAGAGAGCCAAAAGTGACCCAATAAGTATGAGTTCCAAGAAGAATGATTTTTCAGTTGAGTACAATCTGTTTACTCTCTGTGGGTATTTGTTTAACTAAACTAATTTGTTTATTAAAGTAGATAATATAGTATTTTTGGTGTACTCCCAAGCAGTTAGATGAGAGTTGTTTTTTAAATAGAGCTATTCTAAGAAAGGTTGATTTAATATCTTCCTGTATATAACCACCACTACTATTAAGTTTTATTGTAAAGAATTCTTTAGAAACATTGGAACAAGGGCCTGTTCCTTTCTTTATCTTATTGCCTAACGAACCACTCCCCAGATGGAGTGATTTGAGACAATTTATGACTTCTCACGGATCTGAGGCTTGATTGTGCAAAGGTGCCTCGTGTGGTGTCAGCTGAGGTTCTGTGGGCATCTAGGGGCCTGGGCTGGAACATCACAGTCTAATGCTAGGTTCTGTGGGGCCCTGGGATGGCTGCATTCCCACCACTACTACCACATCCTACACCCCAGCCCTGCACCCTGCCCCATACATAGCCTCAGGGCCTCTCTCTCCACTAGCTACCCACTGTGATCTCTCCAGCAGGATGGTGGTGATGGTTTGGTCACTAAGTTGTGTCCGACTCTTGCGACCCAGTGGACTATAGCCAGCCAGGTACCTCTGTCCATGGGATTCTCCAGGCAAGAATACTGGAGTGGGTTGCCATTTCCTCCTCCAGGGGATCTTCCCGACCCAGGAGTTGAACCTGGGTCTCCTGCACTGGAGGTAGATTCTGTACTTACTGAGCTACGAGGGAAGTCCAGCAGGGTAGGCAGACTTCTTATGCAGACCTCGTATAACCAATAAATAAAAGCAAGGAAGGCAGACTTCTGGTTTATTTGTTGGTTGTGCTGGGTCTACCTTGCTCCGGGCTTTCTCTAGTCGTGGTGAATGGGGGCTACTTTCCGTTGTCATAAACGGGCTTCTCTGTGGTAGCACGGGATCTCGGGCAGGTGTGCTCAGTAGCTGAGGCTCCAGGGCTCTAGGGCGCGGGCTCAGTAGTTGTGGCAGGCTTATTAATAGTTGTTCCATGGCATGTGGAATCTTCCTGGATCAGGGATTGAACCTGTGTCTCCTCCATTGGCAGGTGGATTCTTACCCACTGGATTATATACCACCAGGGAAATCTGGTAGACTTCTTACCTGGCGATTCAGGGTTCCTCAAAGCACAAAAATGAAAGCTGACAGTCTTTCTTAAAGATTGGCTCCTAAGCCAGAGCTGGCACACAGCTATTTCCTATACATTGCCTGTGTTAGAGCAAATTACTAGCCCAGATTCAAGATGTAAGGAAGCCACTGAAGGGTGTGAATACCAGGAGATACCCACCATCAGAGACCATTTCAGGAGATTAGTTACCAAAGGGACATTTAGCAGCCTAATTATGAGATCTCATGCAATTTTACTGGTTTATAAAACTGAAGGCTACACTTGGGTTATTTAGATTTTACTTATTTTCATTTTTTTCACCAAACTCTGTTTCAGCAATTGCCCAGTTACAGTTAGATAGGAACTGTCTAGCCACTGTTTAGCTAAAAGTGAGATATAAATGAAAAGAACTTAGTAAGTTGTAGACTGATTAGGGAAAAGTGAGTACAGAATGGGGAATAATGTCAAATTTTATGTTAGAAAAATTAATAATTAGTTTTCCAGCAAATGTGGAAAACTCAGCAGTGGCCTTGGGACTGGTAAAGGTCCGTTTTCACTCCAGTTCCAAAGAAATGCAATGCCAAAAAAAGTTCAAATTACTGTACACAATTGCACTCATTTCACATGCTAGCAAGATTATGCTCAAAATCTTAAAGCTAGGCTTTAGCAGTACTTGAACTGAGAACTTCCAAATGTACAAGCTGGATTTAGAAAAGGTAGAGGAACCAGAGATCAAATTGCCAATATCTACTGGGTCATAGAAAAAGCAAAGCAATTACAAAAAAATCTGCTTCTGCTTCATTGACTATGCTGAAGATTTTGACTGTGTGATCACAACAAATTGTGGAATATTCTTGAAGAGATGGACCAGACCACCTTACTTGCCTCCTGAGAAACCTGTATGCAGGACTAGAAGCAATAGTTAGAACTGGACATGGAACAACAGACTGGTTCAAAATTGGAAAAGGAATATTACTCATCAAGGTTGTATATTGTCATCCTGTGTATTTAACTTATTTGCAGAATACATCATACAAAATGCTGGGCTGGATGACTCACAAGCTGGAATCAAGGTTGCCAGGAGAAATATCAACAACCTCAGATAAGCAGATAGCACTTTAATGGCAGAAAATGCAGAGGAACTAAAGAGCCTCTTGATGAAGGTGAAAGAGGAGAGTGAAAAAGCTGGCTTAAAACTCAACATTGAAAAAAATAAGATCATGGCATCCGGTCCTGTTACTTCATGGCAAATAGAAGGGGAAAAGTGGAAACTGTCAGATTTCATTTTCTTGGGCTCCAGAATCACTGCAGATGGTGACTGCAGCCAGGAAATTAAAAGACCCTTCCTCCTGAGTTTGCCTGGTGGCTCAGATGGTAAAGAATCTACCTGCAGTGTGGGAGACCCTGGTTCGATCCCTGGGTCAGGAAGATCCCCTGGAGAAGGGAATGGCAGCTAACTCCAATATGCTTGCCTGGAAAATCCCATGGAAAGATGAGCCTGGCAGGCTACAGTCCATGGGGTCACAAAGACTTGGACATGACTGAGCAACACTTTTGTTTCCTCTTTCCTCCTTGGAAGAAAAGCGATGACAAACTAGATAGCATATTAAAAAGCAGAGATATCACTTTATCGACAAAGGTCCATATAGTCAAAACTATAGTTTTTCCATTAGTGATGTTTGGATGTGAGAGTTGTACCATAAAGAAGGCTGAGTGCTGAAGAATTGCTGCTTTCGAACTGTGGTGCTAGAGAAGACTCTTGAGAGTCCCTTGGACTGCAAGGAGATCAGACCAGTCAGTCCTAAAGGAAGTCAGTCTTGAATATTCACAGGAAGGACTGATGCTAAAGCTGAAGCTCCAATACTTTGGCCATCTGATGCAAAGAACCAGCTCCTTGGAAAAGACCCTAATGCTGGGAAAGACTGGGGGCAAGAGAAGAGAGGGGGCAACAGAGAAAGAGATGGTTGGATGGCATGGACATGAGTTTGTGCAAACTCAGGGAGATAGTGAAGGACAAGGAAGCCTGGCATGCTGTAGCTCATGGGATGGCAAAGAGTTAGACACTTAACGTCTGCACAACAGGAACAACAAAAGAGACACCATTTATTGACTGCTCTTGGGCTTCCCAGGTGGCACTAGTGGTAAAGAGCCCACCTGCCAATGCAAGAGACAAAAGAGATGTATGTTTGATCCCTGGGTCGGGAAGACCCCCCCAGAGGAGGGCATGGCAACCCACTCTAGTTTGCTTGCCTGAAGAATCCCGTGGACAGAGGAGCCTGGCCGGCTACAGTCCACAGGGTTGCAGAGTCAGACTGAAGCGACTTAGCACTGAAACATAAAAGTCCAAAAGAAAAAAAAAAAAACAGGAAAGAAGAAAAATAATTTTAAAAGTTGATATGTAGTTTTTAGCACTTAGAATAGTCTGTCTGACACTAGTAGATCCTTAATAAATATTTGAATGAATGATTGAAGTTTTCTTTTGAAAGAGGGAGTTACCAATACTGCAGGAAACATGTTCTACTTGCTAGCTAGTTCATACATAGTTTAGCAGTAGAAGAGTGTGTTCCAAGTAGAATTCATTACAATCATCTTTGGCCAAAAGAAAGTGTAGGTTTTGTTTAAGAATTGAAACTCTCTTTATGTCTTTTACCAAGAATATAATTTTTAGGAATCATCTGTGTTAGGGAAAACTATACTGATGAGTCTTTGGATGTGTTATAAGGAAAATTTAGCATTGATGTTATCTGTGCCTTTATTATGATTTGTGTAGTACTTGTTTTGTCATGGCAAATACACAAAGGTAAAAATGAAAAATTATAAAAATATATAGGAAGGTTTAGAAGCCAGTTGGCCTAGCTAGTATACAGGCTTTATAGTTATCATTTGGTCATTGCTTTCTGTAGCAGATGATACAGAGTGATATGCTTTGGACTCTAATAGCAGTGAACTTGTGATGTTTCTTCTTCTCGAGGGCACTATATGCTGTATAGCCTTTTCTAATAATACATAGCCTTTCTAGGCCTATCCCAGTCAGCTTCTATAACTTGAGCAGGCTCAAGACATTTCATCCTTTTAGAATAATAAAACCATTTAATTGATTTTGTGATTTATTTTTGATTGGCTTAATTTAATGTTTAAAATGAGGGCGACTCTGAACTGATCAGTCCTAAACTGATCATTGAATCTCTTGGTAGACCTAACAAGACTTCTTTGCTTCAAACATCATTGCCTTGACTTACTCTTCAAACAATATGATGTTAGATCCCCTCATTTATTCTCATCTATTTCCTTAGATTTAAAAAATCTTTTTAAAGTTCCACATTCAGAGCTAAGCACAGTTCTCAAGTGTAGGCAGTTTGCATAGAGAAGAAGGCCATTTCCCTCCTCAGACTTTACTTTTAATGAAACATGATTATCAGCATTTGGGACAGCCATAGCACATGTTGTCTCACTGAAATAGATTTTTTTTAAGTCCTAGTCTTTCTCACATATACTGAGCCATTTTGTTGATGTTAATTCTAAGTGCCTGACTTTATATTTATCCTTATTAAAGTTTATCCTGTTAGACATCCTGTTAGTTTATCCTGTTAGACTAGCCTTCTATTCCAGCCACTTAGGATTACTTTAAAAGTTGATTTTATCATATATGATATTGCTTTCCCATCCCAGATTCCTGTCATTTGCATATTTGATCATCATCCAAGTCATTTATTTATAAAAAATGTTGCAGAGGACAGGTTTCCCTGAGGTCCGATGGAGTATCATTAAACCTTCTTCCAGACTTACTCTCACTGTAGGTGCAGTTTGCATATAATAATTATCTTAACCACTTAACTTACAGAATTCATATTTTTCACCTTCAACAAAGATCTCGAGAGACTATTTTATACATTGCTGAAATCCGGAAATATTTATGTTTATAGCATTCCTTTGTCCAACCACATTTAAAAAGGAAACTGAGATAGTTTGGTTGTGGTTTGTAGTGATCCTTGATGCCCTGCCTGGATACTCGTAAACTATTCCTTTGACGGGCTTGCCTGGTGGCTCAGCGGCAAACAGTCCTACTCGCAGTGCAGGAGATGCAGGTTCAATCCCTGGGCTGGAAAGATCTCCTGGATGAGGAAATGGCAACCCACTCCAATATTCTTGCCAGGCAAATCTCATGGATAGAGGAGCCTGGCAGGCTGCAGTCCCTGGGGTCTCAAAGAGTCGGACACGACTGAACAGTTGGGCATCCTTTTAATAACTGTTTCTGCAGTCTTGCCTTGGATTTCATATCAGATCACTGTGGTGTAAGGTGTGAAGAACATACTCTCTTTTCATGTTGAAAACTGCTACTACAGATATAAAAAGCTAATGTGATGTTTGGCATTATCAGAACCATGAGATTTGTCTGAGTTTACATACTCAGTGTCACCTACAGACCTCATCTTCTCATTCTCTAATTTTCCTGGTATTCAGTTTCATCCAGGTATATAATTTCATTCCTGGCACTTTTTGATAGTCTCCTTATGTATTGTGATCCATTAATCCTATATTTGGTCTTCTTTTTCTGTTCTTAAGGTGGTGTTTCTTTACAGAAAAGACAGAAGGAAAACCAGGGATCGAGATGTTCTCCTGTCTCTTTTTTATATTAATTATGTGTCATATACAACAAAAAGTGGACCTGTGCTTTCCCTTACCTTTTTTTGCAGGTCTCAGCACAGTCTGGGCTTCAACTCAAGCTTGTTCCTTTTATATATTGTTGCCACTTTTTAAAAAATAGTTTTTCCCTTTTTTATATATATATATATATATTTTTTTTTTTTCTTTTCTTGTGCATGTCCCTCTAAATCTGTGTTGATTGGTGAGCTTTCCATCCACTCTGTGTAGATACCTCCCTTCTTTTCCCCCTCTATCTCAGATAACATGGAATTGGCAGATTTCATTTTTGAGGACTTTTCATCTCAGACCATGAGCTTGGGTCCTGTCTTCTTCACTGTTTGAACCCTACTCTTAACTGCGTTCCTTATTCTTCTTCCAGCTTACCTGGCTTGGTTGCTTTCATTTGAAGCTCCCAGCACTTCCTCTTTTGCAATCAGTTTCTCTTTCTTGGTCAACGTAGATTCAGAATTACTCTTATCTCTTCTGCTGTCTGGATTGTAAACAACTAGCCAGGCAGGGTTTGTTTTTTGTTTTTTTTGTTTTTTTTTTTACCATGTATGCTGCTTCTTAGTTGAAAATTTTTCACCAGTTGTTCAGGTAGCAGACATCTTTTATCACTTGTGACAGAGGGCTCTCACCAAGAAAGTCAGCTGACTTCCCCATTACTCAGTAGTCAGGGCATCTCACTGGCTTCACAGTAAACTTTCAGGGCCATCTCTCCCTGCCAGGTGTCCTCTTATATCTGCCCTTCCCTCCTTCCCGCACGTCCAAGGAGATCATTCTGCCGTCCTCTCCTCTTTAAAAGTGTCCTAGCCAGTTATTTACTGGATACTTTTTCCCTTTTTATTTATTTGTTTATTCTTGCTCTTTTTCTTTTGAAGCTGACCTCAGAGTAGCACGGTGTATAGTCTTTTTGGTTCTTGTCCTTTCATGCTGTAACTAGCATAGGAAGACTGGCGTGTTTTCTTTTCATCATGATGGAGTCTAAAGTACTATAAATAGGGAATTGTCCCAGGTTAGTTTCTAATTTCCTTAGTTGCTATGGACACCTTTCTGTTTACCTTTCTTACTCAAGGTTCAGTTCAGTTCAGTCGCTCAGTCGTGTCCGACTCTTTGCGACCCCATGAATCGCAGCACGCCAGGCCTCCCTGCCCGTCACCAACTCCTGGAGTTCACTCAAGGTAAAGCTCATCAAACCTCTTCCTCTCTTTGCTCCAGGCTCTCTAGAAGAGGGTTCAGGAACTAGCAGGCCTGAGGGAGAAGGTTAAACTGTAGGAGTGCACAAGTAGAGACCATTCAGAGGCTGCCTTATCTCAAAAGGGTAATTTATACTTCAGGGGACCATGAAGCAGCTCTTCACGGAATCCCAGTTACAAACAGGAAGGATCATACCTGATACTGTTTCTGTTCCTCAGTGACTTCCAATCAGATGCTTTCTGCTAGGCCTCTACACTCAGGGGTGGTTTTCTACTTAGTGGCACACATTTTTAACATGCAATCAACTTTTAACAGGTAAGGTTTCTGTATCCTTACATTTAATCAGAGATACTGTGAAATGTTGAGAATTCAAAAATGATCAAAATATATTAGGACTGGAATATTCTGGAGAATGCAGGCAAATAAACAAAAATATAAATCATGTCAACAAGTATTTCAACTCACCAAGAAGTTATTCCCTTTAAACAGCTCATGTTTCACTGGAATGAATTAAGTATATGAGGCAGAGAATACAATAAAATGCTAAATTGGTAACAACCACTTAGAGTTCACTAGAGTTGGTTTTCCAAAGATGCACTCAGTTTACATCAGAGAAGGAACAGACTTCTGTATTTCAAAATTGTTTCCTGCTGAATTGTTATTGTTGTGGGATAAGCAGGGGCCTAGAGCTGCATTTATCACTGACCTTTAGCCTTCACTTCTAAGAATGTGGAGCTGAATGGATTCTTGCTCCCACAGCAGAGTAAAAGCAGCTCAGTGTGGCAAGAACATGAGTGATTATATTCAAGGATTTTAGATTTTAAAATCTCTAATGAGAGAGTACTTGGGTTGGCTGTACTGTTTTGAGTTGATTTTAGGGGTAGCAGTTTTAGAATTCTAGCCTTAATTGACAACCCTTTGCTTAGTCACGAGGGGCTGGGTGTAATGCCACATTATATTGAGAAGACTAGAAACTGTTGTTATATATTAACCTTACTAGGCACTGATAACTTGAGAAGAACAAAACAACACAGCCAACCTACTTTCACAGTGTTTCAGCTGTTGTTATGTTGCAAAATCTGATTGGCCTTGATTCTTGGTAATCATCAGTCATCTTTCAAGGAATCATCAGGTATGATGCATTTGGGAATGATAAGGCAGCTAAGTCTTCTGAAGACTGATGTCATGTTTCTTGATTTTGCTTTATTTTCCATACTGTTTGCTGTAGGAGCAGTGGTAGCTTCCTCATTTTCCCGAGAAGAACTGGGACAGAGTACTTTTCTAGAAACCCCAGTGCTTCTACGTTTTATATTATTATCTCAAGGGTACCATAGTACATCTCACCTGACAAATTAATATGGACAGAAAGGATTCCCTACCTTCTCCACCCTTAACACCACGGTGTGAACAAAGCGCACACACCTCCAGACCAGAGGAAAAGGAAAGCACACTTTGTTTTTCTTGCCTTTTAAATTCTTTTTAGCTGTAAGAAACCTGTTTCATGAATACTGGTTTGCATCTCGGCTTCCTGGATTCAACTCATAATGCATATAGCCTTGCTAAACATTAGATGTCAGTTGAAAGAGAAATTTCTTTTCTAACCCTCCTTTTTTTCTTTAGCGTTTATACCATCAAATTTTTATTATACTATGTGTATTCTTAGATCTTGCTTGTTTTATATTCCAATAAGACTTATGATGTTTATGTGATTTGCATGATTATAGTCATTTTTCTATAAATGATTGTTTTTGCCTGAATGTAATAATTTTATAATCTAATGTTTGGGAATAATGTAGGCTGCTGAGGGATATAGGTACACATAAGGACTTGCCTTTCCATCTGTGCTTAGTAAAGTTGATATTGATCTCTTTTTTTATAATATGAGCATAATATTTAAATTATAGGTAAAAGTTTGAGTGTATTTCATTTTGAATGTGGAGAATGTTGATGTCACTGCATCCCTGACCTCTAACCTTTAGTTTCAACTGTTTATGTCATGCATCTTTTACCTTTCTTTTATATGTGCAAGTACACTGTGGCCTAAATATACTTTTTCTATTAAAAAAACTTTATTATAGAAAATTTCAAACATATATTAAGAAAATAATGATTTTGTACATATCCTCTTGTACATATCCCCCAGCTTTAAATATTGCATATTACAACTCTTTTATAGATTCTTTACTACCAGCACCACCTGGGAAGCCCCTACCATTTCTCATCCTCTACTTACTAAATTTTTTTTTTTTAGTAAAATTTATATATGTTAAAGTGAATTTCAGCTGTACTTTACAACTGTGTAATCCTATACCTAACATAATATAGAACACTTTTATATTCTAGAAAGTTCCCTGGTATGCCTTCACAGTTGATCCCTATCCTAGTAGGAAGTCACTGTACTTTTAAATTTTGCTTGTTTTAGAACATCATATATCATGCATTATATTGATATATTCTTTTTTTCTGATTTCTTTGGTTCAATATCACATGTGTGAGATTGAACCATTTTGTTGAATTCCTTGTTTTGCTGAGTAGTATTACATTGTATGAGTATACTGCAGTTTGTATTAATGTATCCATTTTCTTAGTTATGAACATTTGGATTCCTTCCAGTTTTTGCTTGTATGCTATGGATATCTATGTGTAAGTCTCTGGCTGTTCTTATTCTTTCATTTCTCTTGGATAAATACCTATGAGTAGAATTGCTGGATCAAGGGGCCAATGCATGTTTACTCTTGTAAGAGACTGCCTACCATTTTTCTAAAGTGGTTGCATCATTTTACATTCCTACAGGCAAAGGATGAGAGTTCTAGTTGCTCCACATCCTTGCCAGTACTTGGGTTCTCCTTCCTCTTCATTTTAGCTGTCCTAGTGAGTATATGTACATAGTCTTTAAATTAAAATACATTTTATTTTGAGAATTTTGTGGCATGTCTTGAGATAATAGAAAATGCTCTTTAATTTGATTCAGCTCTTAAAATCCTTTTAAAGTTTGATCTGTACTGAATGCTGATCACAACAGCTGGTCTCCAGGGCCCAGGATATTCTTTCTCACTAACCTTGGCTAGAGGTTCTGAGGGAAAATTATTGGTAATCTTTACACCCATTTTAGCCCCTTATTATTTCCAAAATACTTTCTCATATATTTATTCTTGACAGCAGATGTGGTTCCCATTTTATAGATGAAGCGATGAACACTCAAAAGAACTTGCCTAAGATTTGCCCAAGGGTTTTAGAGACTGAAACCCAGGACTTCTAACTTGGTCCAGTACTGTTTAACTAGGACATCAGAAGGAGTTCAGTTCAGTTCAGTCGCTCAGTTGTGTCCGATTCTTTGCGACCCCATGAATTGCAGCACGCCAGGCCTCCCTGTCCATCACCAACTCCTGGAGTCTACCCAAACTCACGTCCATCGAGTCGGTGATGCCATCCAGCCATCTCATCCTCTGTCGTCCCCTTCTCCTCCTGCCCCCAATCCCTCCCAGCATCAGGGTCTTTTCAAATGAGTCACCTCTTCGCATCAGGTGGCCAAAGTATTGGAGTTTCAGCTTCAGCATCAGTCCTTCCAATGAACACCCAGGACTGATCTCCTTTAGGATGGACTGGTTGGATCTCCTTGCAGTCCAATGGACTCTCCGCAGTCTTCTCCAACACCACAAGTCAAAAGCATCAATTCTTCGGCGCTCAGCTTTCTTCATAGTCCAACTCTCACATTCATACATGACCACTGGAAAAACCATAGCCTTGACCAGACGGACCTTTGTTGGCAAAGTAAAGGAGTAACATACTAGAATTCATCAGATATGTGTGTTTGCAAGTTTAGATAAACTGATGGAAATATAAGAAGCTTTTTCTTGGAGGAGGTTGCTGTATGCTATGGATATCTATGTGTAAGTCTCCATGTCAGTCGTATTCCATAGAGTGTGAGCTGACCTTGAAATATGTACTGGTCATTGATTTGTGCTTTTCATTTGGTTTCTTGGAATTTTGATTCTTGTTTAAATCCTTACAGTAGATGAGCTGATGTGTTTATAAAGATACTATAGTTGGTGCCTTTCTGAGAACAAATACATCACTGAGCGTCCTAAATTGACGTTTTGGAACCCTGCATACAATTTTCAGAGCCGTTTTAGGAACCCCTGTCTGTCTGTGATTCCTAGAAATGCTCTTTGGGGACACTTAAATGATTTTTAGCAGTGAATGTCAATCACTGCCCACATTGTTGGGGTCAGAGGGATATCCCAGCAGGTAACCTGAACTGGATGGTTAGGAAGAAACTTCACGGTGAGTAATGTTTATAGTTTTTGGAAGCAAACTGCAGTTAAAGGTTTCAGTATAAATCTGCTCTTACACCATTGTCAGATGTTAAAGTAAGGCATTTGTTTTATTTTAGTGATGTCCTTGCACTGCCCATTTTTAAGCAAGAAGAATCAAGTTTGCCTCCAGATAATGAGAATAAAATTCTCCCTTTTCAATATGTGCTTTGTGCTGCCACCTCTCCAGCAGTGAAACTCCATGATGAAACTCTGACATATCTCAATCAAGGTTAGATGTGGTCTTACTCATTAGTATTATTTATAGACCTACTGGATTTGTGATATTTAATTAGGTACACTTATGTGTAAAAAAAACTATACCTTTCTAGTGTGACCTGTTAAAGTCAAAAACTTACTTTAGGAATTTGAATTTCAGTGTTGTATTTGATAAATATTACTGGTTTCTTTCTTTCTTCTACCTGCCCATTTTTAGTTCTAATCTCCCCTTTTCTAATCCCTGTTCCCTGAACATCCCTGTTTGTTACTGTCTAAAAAGTATTACTGTATCCAGCTCTTTTATTTACCAGTTGTGTGACCTTGGACAAGTTGATAAGACTCTACATTTCAGTTTCCTTATATGTGAAACTGAAATTGATAATACCTTAGAGAGTTGTATCAATTAAATGATATAATTTATGAAAAACATTTAGCATTGTGCTTATCATATAGTAAAGGATTATAGTTGTTACTAATAATGTTACACTATTGTGTATTCAGATAACTGAATTTTATTCTTTTTGAATCTTGGGAAACTAACCTATGATAAATATAATATATAGTTACTTTTTCCTTCTAGGACAGTCTTATGAAATCCGAATGCTAGACAATAGGAAACTTGGAGAACTTCCAGAAATCAATGGCAAGTTGGTGAAGGTAAAAAAAAAAAACAAGTACTGACCCATTTTGGATTGATATTTTTTCTTTCCTAAGGGGCTTGGTAGTAATCTTTCACCTACTGTAGTTTGTTGGTAGAGTGGTAAACTGCTGTGTTATTTCTTAGGGACCAGAATGAACCCACCTATTCACCTGGATTTTTCAGAGCTGCCGAAAGAGAAAACTTAGCATACCAGGCCTGGAGAGTCTCATGACTCAGTGAAGTTCTTTTTGGGTGGAATAAAGTAGCCTCCTTGAGATCGTTAGAGAAGTTCCAGTGTGTCTTTGGATACTTGGTCTAGTAGCAAGGAAACCAGGAGCTACTGTTGATGAATAGCAGTTTTCTTAGTCTGGACTGATAGTAATGAATTCACAGTATAATTGAGATGGAGGGGTTTGGTCAACTGCTGTAGAAGGTGATGAGAGAGATGTCAACAGGCATGTCCACAAAGTAAGAGTAACAAAAGGAAAGTTGACGGAAGCAGCCCCTGCCTACCCTCAATGTCTACAGGTTGTGTGGTGGGTTAGCAAGCAGGGACTTGGTGAGGATTTCATATACATCTAAAGAACTGAGCCAGATGTTGCATGGTGACAGTGGACACATGTATTAATGCTTCCAGTGGGAGTCCTTTATGCCTAGTTACCAGTCAGGGCTGATGTTTAAGCCAAGTTTTAATTATGGTACTAGTTAACTATGAGGATTATATTTGAACCGTTATAAAGTTTGCCTGGAAATATAGAATGGTATGGGTTTTAAAGTAAAACAGGTCTCAAGAAAAATAATTTTAGATTGTGTCTGGAAGCCATCTGGGGGTGACTCCTGCTAGTTTTCTTTGTCAGCATTGATTTTCAAGGGATGCTGTTATCATTTGATATTGTTGCTTCCTTTTAGAGTATATTCCGTGTTGTGTTCCACGACAGACGGCTACAGTACACTGAACATCAGCAGCTGGAGGGCTGGAGGTGGAACCGACCTGGAGATAGAATTCTTGACATAGGTAAGTTAAGAGAATCCATTGCTTAGGAAGTGCCTTTAACTATGATCTGTGAATTGGTTTTCTTTACTTGACATTTGCCTTGACTCAAAATGCTCCAGGGGCTCAATTAACATGAACTAAGCACAAAATATTACTGGTGTAATGATTTCAAAATTCAAGTTGAAAGTGTGGACACTTCAGTTCTGTAACAACTGCATCCATTACTAAAAAGTGCTTTTTGTTTTTGTTTTTTAATTTAGTTGTGGTAAAATATACATAACATAAAATTTACTGTTTTAACCATTTTTAAGTATACAATTCAGTTGCATTAAGTACATGCCCATTGTTGCACAAACCATCACTACCATCCATCTCTAGAATTTTTTTCATCTCGCAAAAGTGAAACTCTGTACCCATGAAACAACAATTTCCCATTCCTTCCTCTCCCCAGCCCCTGGCAACCACCATTCTACTTTATATCTGTATGAATTTAACTGCTGTAGGTACCTCATATAAATGAAATCATTATTTGTCTTTTTGTGCCTGGGATATTTCAGTCAGCATAACCCTCAAGATTCATACATATAGTAGCATGTGTTACAGTTTCCTTCTCTTTGGGAACGCGTATACACTGTTGTGGAAATTAAGTTGGTATAGCCACTGTGGAAAACAGTATGGAGGTTTTTCAGAAAGCTAAAAATAGAACTGTCATATGACCTAACATTTCCACTCCTGGATATATATCCAAAAGAACTGAAAACACCAATTCAAAAAGATACAGGCACCACAACATTCATAGCAGCATTATTTACAGTTGCCAAGATGTGCACACAACCTAAGTGTCCATCAATAGTTAAGTGGATAAAGAAGATGTGATAAACACACATACACACACAAATATACATCCAAGCTCTACAGTGCTAGCCTCTCTTCCTGAACATACTTTTAGTTCTGGCATCTGTCCTTGATCTTTTATTGGTTATTATCTCCTAATGGTAAACATGGTTGCTAAACAGACCTAAGTATTACTAATTTTATCTGAGAAAACACTGGTTCTCCTACGGATATCATAAATTGTCTTATTTTTAAAACTTTTTAAAGTGGAAAAAAGATGCTCAGAAGGAAAGTACTTAGGTCAATTTTAGCTCTAACTGAACTCTTTTTTGGCAAAAAAAAAAAATTTAGGGTATGATACACAAAAATCTTGGTAATTCAGGATCAATAATAGAAGAATCGGTGCTTTCTTATTTAAACCCAGTAGCACCCAGAATTGTTCAATGATCACCATTTATTTCTCAGATATCCCAATGTCTGTGGGTATAATCGATCCTAGGGCTAACCCAAACCAACTAAACACAGTGGAGTTCCTGTGGGACCCTGCGAAAAGGACGTCTGTGTTTATTCAGGTAAGACGCTGTGGACAGGGCTCCAGTTTTGAAAAGGATACCTTACCACCAGTTTGGTCCTTAAAGGATAAAAACGTATTGAATTTGAAATCTTTTCGGGTTGCAACCTGTAAACCTGCAGACTTCTCAGCATGTGAAAGCAAAGAGGAGTTTCTGAGTTGCTCTTCTAATTTCCCCAATTTATTTACTTGTTTCTCTCAAAAATACTTTCTAATGCATACAAAATATTTTATTCTTGAGATAAACTTACCTAACAGTTGTCTAGCATTGAGATTATCCTCATTTTTCAGTACTACCAAAGAAGTTATTTTGAACATCTTCATAATTAGAATTTGATTTGCATATCTGATTATGTCCTTTGGGTAGACTGCCTGAAAACTCATATTTGTAATAATCATAGCCAGTAGTTTACTGAGTGCTTCTCATCAGATAGTCACTGTGTTAACACTTTTTACCCATGATTTTAAGACTTTCAACAAGAATCCTGTGGAGTAAGAATATTCCTTGAGTCTTAGATAAGTTAATAACTTACCCAGGCTAGTATTTGGTCAACCAGGGCTCCCCTATGAAGATTTGTCAAGATCTTGGACTTTATGCAGTAGCCTAGCAAACAGTTTTCTTCCTATTGCTCGTGAGCTTTCATATTTACTGTTCTCCCAGCATGGATGGTACCTCTGTTTTCTAAAATCTACTGTAAATTTCAGGAAACTTTCATTAACAGAAACCATTTCTCTTCTATGTTAACTCTGCTTTTCTGAAATAATTAGTTAATTCCTCAGAGCAGCTTTTTGTTAACATTAGACCTGTACATTTCCTTTGTTTGCGTTTGTAAATCATTGAAATTTTCCTCATTGCCTCATGAGAGTGTAAACTCTTCATGATCAGAAAGAGAGTGTAAGGTTGTTTTGTAGGTGTTTAAAGGTTTTGCTGTTGCCCTAAAATGTTGCTGACCGGTTTGGCTCCTAATAGAACTGAAACCTGGCTGGATGGTGTATTCTTTTCAGGTGCATTGTATTAGCACAGAGTTCACCATGAGGAAACATGGTGGTGAGAAGGGAGTGCCATTTCGAGTACAAATTGATACCTTCAAGGAGAATGAGAGCGGGGAGTATACTGAGCACTTACACTCAGCCAGCTGCCAGATCAAAGTCTTCAAGGTATTCCTGGGCTTTGCGCTGGTCCTTGGACTTTTTTTCCTTGTCTTTCATTTGCAACATTAGTCACCAAGTGAGAAAGTCAGCTTGTCTCTTTTCCAAAACTATGAAAGCCCAGCCTAAATTAGAGTTACTGAAATAAGTACTGAGCTGCCCAGTAAAGAAGTTTAAATAGGGATGGTGGGAGAAGGGGAAACTTGGAAGAGGGATCGTAGGGATATCATGTGGATAAATATCTTCTCATTGCAAGATTCATTAACTTGAAAGTATTTGGAGCATGACATGAAGTCCCCCTTTAGCACTCTTGCCCTGACCCCCCAACCCCTCCCCAGAGGTAACCAGTGTCAGTAATTTCATATGTATTCTAATTCACTTCTGTGCTCTTATGTACACATGTGCATAGATACACACGTATTTTCCTTTCTTTGAAACATAAACAATTGTATTGTATGAATTGCTTTGAAGCTTGCTTTTTTCATAACTTAACTATGTGCTTTAGAGATTTTTCCATGTCTGAAGCTATAGATCTTGTACTCGCCTTCAATTCCATTACACATTTAAGTATCCCATTTTCAGACTTGGATTTAATGATGGATCTTGTCTTTACCTCATTGTATATACCTTTCTGTTTCACAAGTGATTATTCTAAATTTGTAGAAGTAATGTTGAATCGAAGGGTGAGTACTTGAGTTTAAAATGGAATATTTCTCCTTTCAGCCCAAAGGTGCAGACAGAAAACAAAAAACAGATAGGGAGAAAATGGAGAAACGAACACCTCATGAGAAGGAGAAATACCAACCTTCCTATGAGACAACTATACTCACAGAGGTAAAAGGATTTCTTTGGGTGACAGTTTCAATCAGTATTTTTTACTCTTAAAAGAAACAGCCAATTATTTTGTAACATACTATTGACCCTTGAATAACACAGGTTTGAACTGCATGGGTCTATTTATACATAGATTTTTTTTTTTTCCCTGTTAAATATGTATTAATACTAATGGTTCCCTGGTGACACAGTAGTAAAGAATCCGCCTGCTGACGCAAGAGACCTGGGTTCAGTCCCTGGGTCGGGAAGATTCCCCTGGAGGAGGAAATGACTACCCACTTCAGTATTCTTGCCTGGAAAATTCCACGGACAGAGGAGCCTGTCGGGCTACAGTCCATCGGGTTGTGAAGGGTCAAACATGACTGAATACACTCACAGCTGTGGACTATAGTACTACATGGTTTGCGGTTGAATACAGGGGTGCAGACACAGAGGACTGACTATCAAGTTACACCCAGATTTTTGACTGTAGAAAAGGAGATGGTGCCCCTAACACCTATGTTGCTCAAGGGTCAACTGTATACATATTATCATTATTTTGTATACCTAAAACTAATATTATAGATATGTCAGTTATATTTCAATTAAAAAAAAAATAAACATCACTCCTAGTCTGATCAAAACTTATTTATCCTCTTAGTTGTGAGGACTTACAAGGAATTAAGATTTACCAATCAAGATGTGCTTTTTGAGGGACTTCTCTGCCGGTTCAGTGGCTAAGACTCCATGCTCCCGATTCAGGGGGCACAGGTTCAATACCTGATTCGAGAACTAAGATCCTACATGCCGCACGGTATGGCAAAAAAAAAAAAAAAAAAGGTGTACATTCAACAAATGAACTTATCTACAAAACAGAAATAGTTACAGATATAGAAAACAAACTTACGGTTACCAGGGGATCAGGGTCAGGAAGGGAAGGATATATTGGGAGACTGGGATTGACGTATACACACTGTGCTGTACTTAGTCACTCAGTCCTGTCTGACTCTGTGACCCATGGACTGTAGCCCACCAGGCTCCTCTGTCCATGGGGATTCTCCAGGCAAGAATACCAGAGTGGGTTGCCATGCCCTCCTCCAGACATGTACATACTGCTATATATAAAATAGATAACTGATAAGGACCTACTGTATAGCACAGCAAACTTATTCAGTACTCTTTAATGGCCTATATGGGAAAAGAATCTAAAAAAAGAGTAGATATATGGTATATGTATAACTGATTCACTTTGCTGTACACCTGAAACTATCACATTGTAAATCAACCCTGTGTGTGTGTGCATGTGTGTACATGCTTAGTCTCATCCAATTCTTTTCAACACCATAGACTGTTGGCCGCCAGGCTCTTCTGTCCATGGAATTTTCCAGGCAAGAATACTGGAGTGTATGGCAAAACCAATACAAGATTGTAAAGTAATTAGCCTCCAATTAAAATAAGTAATTTTTTAAAAAATGTGTAGTTGAATTAAAAAAGAAAAAAGAATATTGGAATGGGTTGCCATTTCCTCCTCCAGAGTATCTTCCCAACCCAGGAACTGAACCTGCACTCTCTTGCATCTCCTGCATCGATAGGTGGATTCTTTACCACTGTACCGCCTGGGAATCCAAACAAAAAAAAGATGGGCTATTTAAGTAACAGTGTTTTGGTGGAACTCTAGAGTCATGTACTTTCTGCATCCAAATTGTCCTTTGTTTTCAGTGTTCTCCATGGCCTGAGATCACATATGTCAATAATTCCCCATCACCTGGCTTCAACAGTTCCCATAGCAGTTTTTCTCTTGGTGAAGGGTAAGTCTAGAAAGTGAAATTAGCTTGTGTTTGTCCTAAAGATATATTATTTCATTATGTCTCCATAAGCAAAATCTTTGCAAATCAGTAAGAACTTCTATTTGGTCAGTCTTTGATGGACTTATATATTAACTGAGGTTTGGATTATTTTCAAAAGAGACTAAGTTTTATGTAGCCTTTCCCCCGCACCCTGTTATTGTATTTATTTATTGGTCATGCCACAAGACTTACAGGATTTTAGTTCCTCAACCAGAGATTGAACCCAGGCCTGTGGACCTCCAGGGAATTCCCTTCTCTCCACTCTTAAATAGCATTATGGTCAGTGTTTAGTGATTTGCAGACTGATTTTCTGGACTTTTCCCTTCTTCCTCTTACTGCTTATCTTGAGGTTATTTCACTTCCTGATTATAGCATGGTCATTGGGAACTGAAACACAGTTGTACAGACACTAAAATCTGGTTACTTATTAAAAAATGGTCCTAACACCTAACTTATTATAGATCTTTGATAATTGGGGGAAGAAAGTAAAGGTGAGAGCTCAAATGAAGGTTTGGAATTATCTATGGGATTTATTTAGTCTTGCTTTATTGTCTTTATTATCAGAGATAATTGAAAGTTGGCATAGATGCCTACTCCAGTTAAAAAAAAGTTGTCTTATAGTCCCAGCATTCAACACATCTTCTACATAGGCCATATTGAAATTTGAAATAGGTTGTGAAATGTGTGACTAGTTTGATTGTAATGTTTGCTTTTGAGTTTATTTAGGCTCTGTGTTCATGCTGCTTCTGAAGGTATTTAATTAAGATAGCTTAGAGAGTTCTCTGGTGGTCCAGTGGCTGGGACCCCACACTTCTGCTGCAGGGGGCGCGGGTTCAGGCCCTGGCCGGGAACTAGGCTCCTGCAGGCTGTGCAGCACAGCCAAAAACAGGGAGGATGGTTACTAAAATATTCAAAATGTAACTAACAATTAAGAATGAAACTAGATAGCAGTTGCAGAAGGAGTAGGTAGATAACTAAAGCCCTAAGATAAGTTGATTACTAAATTTGAATTTTGCAGCAAAGGCCAAAATTTTAAAATAGAAAAAGATATTTTTTGAAAGAAAAATCTGTTACTACCCTATGGTTTATACTTAATAGAGAATTTAAAATATTATGTAAAACTTAAGAGTTCTAAAATTTTCTCTTTGTCATGTAGTTCAATATTAGGCTCTAATTTTTCTCCCATAAAAGAAGTAAGCATTAGGGAAGAGGGACAAACTACTGAGCAAAAAGAAGTGCAGGGAAAACTCAAGGGTGTGGAGCTAGCCCTTGGATAACAAATTAGCACTAATTTTTGAAGCTTTTTAAAAAATAATTATTAAGTGTTTATTACT